>OZ037775.1:45731148-45756148 GCA_964035525.1 Porites cylindrica
CGAACAGTACCTGAAGTTACCTTTATAAATAAAAAAAATGTTACATGAGTTGAAATAATTGTGGCGATAGCTTCGGTGCCATCAAAGGCAAAAGACTATCCCATTTTGTGTATTGTGAAATTGGAGATTGCTTGTTTGTTTGTTTTTGCAATGATACGTTAGAATTGGTAAGATGTTTTTGCCTTTTGTTAATATGAGGCTAGTCGAGAGGAATGATTTACTTAATTTCGAACGAAAGCTAATAAATTTACTCTCACGAGAGTAAATTCATTCAATTCTTGAGTACTGTCATCATTATCTGAGCAAAACTGGCCAAATAAAATATCTTTAACATCGAAGTTGGTAAACATTTTAGTGAAAACTCTTTTTTTTTGTCTAAAGAAGGATACTTAGCTTACTCCGGAAAGTGTTGACCTTTTTGCAATGAAATAGGAAATGTTCTAATGTGCTTTAGTATTTTAAGGTCTTTTAGCGCAGGGTCAAAAATGGATCCATAAGTAACTAATATCAGTTCATGTCTGAGCTGCCACTTTTTTCGCTAACAGGCATGTACGCTTATATCTTTCCTAAATGGGGAAAACAATTTATGAATTTCTCACCGCAAAAAGCGCACGCCAAGCGTGAAACAAAAAGGCCCTTTCGCAGTTTTTGTTTCACAAGAAAAAGACAAGCACGCCTACCGTTTATACCGTTTGACAGTACGCCATACCTCATACCTTTATTTAATTATAGGGAAGAAAATGCAACCAGTTCGATCGCTTAAGTGTCAACTTTTCTACGTTCTCCAAATACCTCCCCCACTGACCCCTAGAAAAGACAACACCGGAGAAACAATCGCAATTTGTGTCTAGATTGCGGGATTGAGTTGTGGTTGCATAAGACAATTCGTTTTACAACTGGATTTAACTGGACCGTTCTTTATACAGAAGTCAGCACTACAGTAACAAAGATCAACGACAGGAACTAAAATAAATAAGGATGAGGTTGTTTTCACAGATCCTTCTTGTAATGGAATACGCAGTTCAAATAATTAACCTTATTCTTAATTATTATTATCACTTATCTATTGGTAAAGTACAACAAAAATTACAACAACGGAAAGTAAAAAGTAGGCACAGTTCGACTATTTAATTGAGCTCGTAATGGAGCAAAGAACGAACTTTGATTTCATAACTTTAACAGTTATATCTATTTATATACAGATATACGAATTTTTAAGCATTTTTCAGTATTTGTCCGTCACGGGAAAGGGAGCTAAGAAGAGCTATATTAAGAGCTATCAGCAAGAAAATTCTTTTTTTGGTGTCCCCTGCTTTTTCTCTGTTATAGATGTTGTATTAACCAGGCGTAAAAAATGTGCAAAAATTAGGCAATGTCTCACTTATTTTGGCTTTAGTTGCCAAATATAAAATCGTGATATCAGGAGACAGTAGTTAAATGGAAGCGAGTATTCTGTAGAATGAGGTTCCAGCCTCAAGCCCAATATAGTGATAATCAATACAATAGTGTATTGTAGCCAATTAGTCAAGCTTTTTCAAAAAGAGGATGTAACATGGCCTGACCAGAAAAGAATGCTTTACCGTCTCTGAGGAATTGTTGTAGAGGGTAGAGCTGTCTTTTTCTTTTCGTCCTATTTTAAGTAAGAAATCATTGGTTGGTATCAGCTTCTACCGTAAAAGTTTAAAGTGATAATCCGATCAGCATGGTGCTTTTTGTGCACTGTCGTGCCATGAGATAGGCGGGTTCCCACTTAGAGGGTTCTTCTTGGTCTGAATAGTTACAGTCTTGAAGCCATTGTTGTTGGCTTTTTCATGTTAAACTTTTGGCACTGATCCGTTTTTTTTGGTAAATTAATTGACCCGGCCTTTCTCCTTTAAAATGTTTTTCACTCAGTGTTACAAAGTAATAGTCTCTCTCAGGAGTGTCGGTTATTTTTTTCGCAAAGGGATTTAACAGCTGATAATACACCGTAAAAGCTGAGAGGCTGTACTCTTAAGTCATGTTTGGAATCAAAATCTTTAAGAGTCAGAAAACTGTTGATCCCTGGTTGAAGGTGTTTAACTTTGGAAATACCTATTTCAAACCACTCTTTAAAACATCGGTTTATTATCCATCCTTATTAGAGAGTTGAACCATGATACCTGTTCTTGATCCACAAGGTTTGTTTCGGCCCACTATTCCAATATTTCTTTAAGAAAAGGGCCCGTGACCTTTCTTAGTGTCAAAAACATTGAGATTGCAACGGCCATTCCAGTTCTAAATCGAAGAGAAGTTTTCATTCTCCGTTGTTAGTCGTGCATGTCCAAACACTTTTTCACTCAAGATATGTTGTTTTAAGAGATATGTTGAAAGAGCAGAGATCAATCATCTTTAGGCCTCCATACTCAGATTCATTGATCACAACTGTTGTCTTTTATTTTGTCACCTTTTTCCTTCCATAGGAAGTGGTAGAACATCTAATTTTTTTGTTTTATAACTTCATGATTTGAGTGTAATGGCGAGAGCAAGTAAAACCAGTTGTGATGCGGAAAAGAATGCAAGTTGGAATAATCACGATAAACAATGAAAAGTCGCGAATACATTTTTAAGCGACGTCGTGACCGCTCAAACCGTCGTGGTATCTTCAACTCCCTGAGTTGAGTAATTGACGGGCGGCGGGAAAAATACTTCCGGTCACCGTACCAGATCCTTCCATAGTCCTTGCTTAAGGTCCGTATTGTTCAGAAAGATGCTTTTCTACTGAGGGTACGGTGACCGGAAGTAATTTTTATAAAAAAAAAAGAAAAAACACGCATTCGTGCAATCTTAGTGACTCAATAACGATTTGCATACATTTTAGAGCTTGAAATGCAAACGAAATTCAAACAACTTACCTTATTGAATTGTGGAAATCATCCAAAAGAGGAAAATTCCAAACCATCTCCCCGGTAACTTTCCGCCATTTTGAAATACGAGCCAACATTTCAGCATTGTGGGATTTCTGTCCAACCTCCTCTTGTGATCAAATACGATTCTTTGTCACGTTGTTGTTGCTGCTGTTTTGATTTAAATAAAGGACTACTTAATGCAGGATTTGTTTCGTTCCAAGACTGGTTGAGCTAATTTTCCCTTAAATTACACAACCCCTCCATCAAACGTCGTAAGGTTCTTCTCTAAAGTTAGTAAATATTTGTGAATTTCTTTGCAATGGCCAGTCTAAGTTCATTGTTTAAAACAATAATAACCTTGACTGAAAGAAGAGCAACGGCTCTTGGTAAATCTATATATTATTTTTAAAGCTGCTGTTGATGCCCAATAACATCATAAGTTTTTAAAGATTTCAAACAACAGAGGCTATTCTCAGGATGCTTGACTGCTTGATTGCCAACCTATGACCAAAATCTCCAGGTGTCGTAGTTTTTAAATCTCTTCTGCCACCGTTTATCCAGGAAAACAAAAGCTGAGGTATTGAAAATATAAACATTTGCTTTTTTGGATTGTCCCTGGCGTTGTTCTATTAAGGCTTGCTCTCTAGCGTCATGAAAGTGAAAAATTGAAGACTAGGTCCAGTCTTTCAAGACTGTTAGCTCTGAAATGCCTCAGCCCAAGCGAGCAAAAATAAACACTGATAAAGAATAAAGAAACAGGACAGCCTTTCGAGAAGGTCAGCACAGAGTATGACAGGACACTGAATTATAGTTGTCCAGTGCCACAAATTAAATCAGGGATCCCACAACTACCTCAGAATGGTTGCTTCTATAACTAATGTAACAAACAACTTATGTGGCAGTAATTTTTTGTATACATCAATAGCCCAAAAGAATTAATCAAGCAGACTACACTTTATTTCTCCAAATGCCGCGCTCTTTAATGAAAATTCTAAGAAATACATTTTGCATAATCGGAGAGCATTGCCACTTCCAGTACTGTGAAATTTATTGCAAATTCCATTGCCTTCTTTTTTTGGTCAAACATTGTAACCAAGGATCAATAACCCCCTATTCTTGTCTTAAAATGGTTTTTGTTCTGATTTTGTCAATTTAGAAGAGCCTGTATCAAGCAAAAGTGTAATAACTGGACCCGAGGGCAATAAAGGTCCCATCCGTGATAACATTTGAACCCAAGCGTAATGGAAGCACTATTTATACCCAAGATTAACGAAAATATCATCTGATATACTTTGCTTTCATCTGAAGTAATCCAACATTTGAACTGAGACATACCCTTAACAGTCTACATCAATGGGCCGATGAAACCATTAATTTTAGATGACTCCCCAAGCTTATTGAAAGAGAGAAATGGCCAGCCCCAAGACTCTTTCATTAGCTCTTTGTTTTGCTTTGGCAGTCAATGGAGGATGGGAAATTTAAATACATTTGTAGGTGTTGGTTTCGGTATGGTGACTTGATTTGATAACTTGTATCAGTTCTTATTGGTCATAATTTGTTCTTGCCATAAACTGGTTTGAGTGAAGAGCTAATTTACCAATAGGGTCTTAATTAAATTTGGGTTCAACTGTTTTTTTCTGATGGAATATATTACGCTTGGCACCAGTTATTACACTTGTGCATTCAGCAAACGTCCAATTCTACCTTAGTATTTAAGCTGTGGAAGGGAAGTTGTACGGGAAGTTTAAATAATCCTCTGGTCGATTTGGTGGATATGTTTGAGGACGAAGTCCGGACGCCTCTGTCTCTCCCTCTGGATGAGCCACTGGGAAAATAAAACGCTTCAGGGTGTTTTTTAGTAACTCTACTTCTAATTAAATGGATTATTTAGATACAATGTTCAGAAAATGAACTTTTCGTAACTGACTTTATTTGCGATATTTACAGGAACTGGCTCTTGATACATTTCTTTCTAACTGCATATTCAACTGCTTTTACCGCGTTATGAGCGCAGAATGTTCCTCTGAAACTTGTCACCTTTCTAATCACACTGGCTTCATCTCTCTGATGAAACTTCTTTTTACAGGTACCTAGAAAACAACAACATTACACAGCTTCCGCTCGGAATATTTTCAAACGTCCCTGAGTTACAGATATTGTAAGTTCCAACTTTTTGTTGTTGTTGCTGATGATCAAGGCTAAATCACTACGCATGTGTGAAAAATAAAAAAAAAAACTAGAGCGAAAGCAAACTAATAATTAGAATACTTCGTTTGAATTGCAAGAAGATCACCAGCGATGTACTTAGTTCTTACTAGTCCAGGCACAAAAAAGATCTGGTGGTCTCACCAAAGGAACTTTCAAGGTATTGTTTGGCTATTTAAAATCCTCTCTGATAGGACTACGTAAATAACTAAGTAACGTCACCGTGTCTCATTATAAAAAGACATTGTATATAAGGTGGCCCTAACCTATTTATATTCGCGTTGGTTATGTCTTTGAAAGGCATTTTGCAGCAGGAAAGATTTGACCGATTTCTATGATATTTGGCATCCTTAATTAAGAATGGTCGAACTTTAAGAAACTGTTTTTTAAAATTTATTTTTGTAACAAAAACGTTTCAGATATCAGCATATGTTTAAAACCACATTTTTACAAAAAATGTTGATAACTGCGAAACTCTAAGACAGATTTTTCTCTAACTTCAGCAAATAAGCCTCAGAGCTCTCCTGTTTTATATCTGCAGGTTTGAAGTCAATCGTGACCGTAGAATTAGCTGCACAAATAGCTTGTCAAATTTAACCTTAAAATGCAACGCCAACACATTTGTCAAAGTTGACTCTCAAATAGAGTAAAACTGCCGACGGACTATTTCCTATCTGCAAGGGTATTCTTGCCCAAAGCCTTAATTGCAAAAAACTGGATAGTCAGAAACCTACAGCGAATACAGTTGGCAATGCAAGAAGAATTAGGCCACCTTTAGACGTCATCATCAGCAATGAAAAAGGCTGATACTCTTGCCTTATAACTGTTAGTGAATTTCGAGTTTTTAATGTCATTTCCAGACCTCTTGTCAATTTTGTATAAATGATGTCGTCATAATCTGTTACAGTCACTCTACATCCTCTTAAAAATTCATGTTGACTAGCATACAAAACGTCAAGTTGATACAAAATTTATACCAATGCAAAATTAAAGTTCACAGGTTTTATCACCGGGTGTTTGTACCTTATTTAAGAACAAGAGGCGTTTGTAGAGGAATATTGAGAATCTTGAAGAGACGAATGCACTCGCTGAGTTGATTTGGATGGCATCGGGATCAAGTAGATAAGGCTTTTGCGATAAGCTCTTAATCTAACTACATACGACACGTCTTACTCGGTTTTTTTGACAGTTACTTACGGGACCACACCCACAATCCAGATTTTAGTAATCTGAGCGGAAAATTTGCTAATTCTTTAAGGGCACACAGTGCTGTTTGGGACAGTTTGCAAATATGAGTTTCCTGATCAGTTTATTCATTTTATGGTCGTATAACGAGTTTTCTAATCACCCCGATGAACTCTAAGAAATATTTTGACAGACTGTGTTCATAAGAAGCATTACAACTTTTGCCCCGAACTTGAAAATAGCAAGGCCGGAAAAAAAAAAAAACTTGCGTCTACCCCCTTTTTTTTCATTTTTTTCCCTTTACGTTTCGCCAGTTTTTTCCTTGTTAATCCTAGGGACACGGGAAGGCCCAAGCTCCTCAATGAACTCCCCAAAATAGCAAACTGGTACTTATCAACGTCGTCGATAATAGGGGGGAGAAGACGTCGGATAGTGTGCCCTTCTAGCATTTTGGCCACTTGACGAGTGAGGCAAATGGGTGTCCTCCTCTACTTCCTTGGGAGATTTATGTGTGGAGGGTGAATGTACGTTAGCAGTCTTAAGATGGATGGAAAAACTTGTATGTTGCAGTTACAACTTAGGCAAGCCCGAATGCAAACAGTTTTAGTGTGACATTCGAAATCAGGGCATTATTCTTTTTTTTCCAATTTAAGTTAAAACCTTCAATTAGATTAAAAACATCGGTTTGAATTGATTCATCCGATTTCCCGCCAAGAAGAGACAGGTTGCTTATGAAAGCATTGGTAGCCATGCAATTTTTCGTAGAAGAACTTTTAGGGCTGTAGTTCGCGGACTGTAAGAAAAGCAAAAACTGGTTGTTTTCAGAGGGATAAAACGAAAAAAACAACAGACAACAGAAAGGTGGCCTTTTAATGGTGACTTTAAGTTTAATGATTTACTGAGATTCTTTTGAACTCTACGGTAACTGGCCCTGTGAGAAAGGGTGACTGCCTCAATTACTATAGCATTTTTTTCAGTCTCTCTCATTTTTATCATAGACCTTGTCACGGTTTTCGACGCGCCATCTTGACGAGTAGGCAAATGCGTGAGAAATTACAGTGTTTGTATGAGAATCTAATGTGGAATAATTTCCGTAAAACGGCTATTCTGAACAAAATATCAATTGTAAACTAAAGCTACAAAGCAAAGGATTGTCCTAAAAAAAACTGGGGGGCGTACCTGTGGAAATTTTTCCAGAGGCTTTTTTTAGATTTTCCATATATTTGTCTGTAATTTTCCCCGGACTTTCTTACTGACAAATGTATAGAAAATTTAAAAAGTGGTTCTAGGTCTTCTAGTGCATGTAACGCCCTCAAATTTTTTCAGGAGAATCCTTAGGAGTGAAGCTTTAGTTTACAAATCATATTTTTTTCAGAACAGCCGTTATAAGCCGGAAATTATTCGACATTAGATTCTCCTACAAACACTGTAATTTCTCACGCGCTTGCCTACTCTTCAAGATGGCGTCGAAAACCGTGACAAGGTCTATTATCGACACAATATATTCGAGTTGAATCATTCTTGTCTACAGTATGTTAAGGATGAATTATTTTTTCAGGTTTTTGTCGAATAACAAAATTGAAAGGCTTCCATCTGGCTTATTATCAAATCTCTCTAAGATGGAAATTTTGTAAGTATATTTTTTAGTTGTTTACGGGTCATGACCAAAACACTAGGCGAGTACTACGAAAAGTGTAGACATAGTACCATGTATACGGTAACTATAGCGAGCTTAAGCAATGAGAACATTGACGTCCCGACTGCAACGAATGGCAATCAAACGTTGCAGTTTTCGCTTGATGGGACGCTTCTTTATTAATACAACTAGTTTGAAAGCTCTTAATGTTTTGTGTGGGGTGATGTTATTGAGTCCGTCCATTTAAAGCGTACGCGTGCGGAGACCAAATTCCGATTATTATTTTTGGCGTGTGAGACGTTACAATTTTCGATGGTCATGACAAATATAAATACTAAATGCACTCATAGTACATGTAGTGATATGAGTTAACTAGGCGGGGGGGTGGGGGATGTTTGTGGTCAATTCATGTTTTTTCAACTTCTTTCAACAAAATTAAAGCTTGTACAAATCAGGCACAAAAAAATCAATTCTCGCGGTTTTTACCTGACTGCTAAATCTTGGTTAAATCCAACATGGCGACCAAGATGGTGACCATGTTTGGTGGCGTTGCGGTTCTCCAGCAGCGCCACCACCCATAAACTTATACCTCATCTTGTAGAAAAGATCAAAGGCTTTCCACTGAAGGCAAAATCGTTTTGAAATACTGCAACATATCAAAAACTCTAGGGAGGGGTTCCATCTTCCTCCTTGGACCACGGTATGGCTTTGCGTGTACATGTACGTCCGAGTGTTTAACTTTCAGTAGACTACAAAAGGGCGTTCAAATGCATTAATATGCTATATGTCACTACAGTTGAATGGACGGACTCTACAAAATCAGGGACTACAATTAGTTATCATCTCTATTTATAGCCACAGAAGTTGTCACTGTCTTCCCACAATACATTGCGGTTCAAAGTAGAGTATCAAGATTTCCGTGAAGTCTATATGTCTATATCGGCTCAGACTCATGATCAAGTCACATCAAGTCAGTTGTTGACGGGCGAAAATATGCTTTCAGAAGTTTATTACATACATACTAAGGTAGACTCACGGAAAAGCTCCGTCGTAAGTTTTCATACGCACATGAGTTCTGGCTAATCAGAATCGCGAATGAGGTTCTTTTTACGTAGGAAAAAAAAAATGATCCGTCCAATCAAATCCCACAGAGGTGTGTGAGTTTGGCGCCAAAATTCAACGCGAAAGTTCATACTGCGAGACTAAAGGAGAATGAATTTTTGCCTTAGAAAACTTGGAAAAAATTCTCGAAAATTCGGGTGCGTTGGTTTCGTATATTTCAAATTCAATGAGGAAAATTATATAGAGCCAACAAAATGTGGGGGTGTGTTCGAGCAACTCGCTTGCTACACGACGAGGTACCAGGAATCTGATTTAAATCTTGGCCTTTATTCTTCTTATTCATCTTACAACTTCTGCTTACTCTACTTCTACTCTACTTCTCCTACATCCACCTAGTTCAAGTATAGTAACGGTATTAATAGCCAAAGCTGGACACGTTTGGGTTAGCTGACCGGAAGAGTTTCTATTGTATTTCTTATCGCTAACACTGCAACAGGTTTGCTATTGTCAGGGAATAGATCAGCCTACGCACCGCCGCAGCTGATAAGTACCAAAGAACGAAGGTCAGCTCTAACACTACAAACACGACCACCTGTAACATTCCTAATATGGCAATAAGTAAATTCGCGAGCTAAGCATAACTTCAAGTACAAGTAAAAACAAAAGATCAAAACAGGAAAACAGTACGTGGACAAAAACAAGACTTAATGGAACAAAAACTAAACTTAAAAGATAAGATAGATCCGTCTTAAAATAACTTTCAAAATACTTCACAACAAAAACAACAGCAGAAGTGGAAAACAAAACGAGACGTCAAGCTTGAGTTGTATTCTATATCGAAACTACGGTTTTTGTCTATGTTCCAAACAAATTTCAATTTTTGAAAATCGTAAACAGACTGGGTAACAATTCTTAAGTCCCTTGAAAATATCTCAGGATCCCTTCTAACACATGCAACAGCCCAGACAGTAGCAAAAATCATAATAATTGCGTTTGGAGGAAGGAATCACATATACTGATGGTAATACAAAATCCAGGCACTATAGGCAAAAGGTTAAAGAAGGGAAGTGAAGTCGCGCCGTTTGCACGCTTTAATCTTCCGAACGAACAACTTTATTGAATCTAGCCGTTCTACCACTGAAACGAAGCGTATGCGATTTGAAACAAACCAAAGCGGTACTGAAAAACAAAAATTAAAAAACTACAAGGTGCAGATAAAATAACTACGAAACCGAGCGATAGCAATACGGCAAACTGAAGAAAAAGCAAATAAAACAAGTAAAATAATTGCAAGACAATAGCAAGATTAGATGAATAAGTAGGACGAGCAAAGAGACCAAAAAGAATAAAACTCTAAACTGGGCCAAAAGATTGAGAATCACAACGAGCAATTGACGCAAAAATTACAAGCGAAGCTCAATTTATTATATGCAAAGGAAAAACCTAACACGAAGAACAAAGATACACGAAGAATGAACGACTAATGAACTAAACAGCACTAAAGGCGCGAACATGAAAAAAACTAAAATCGCGGCGAACACACAAAAGCTATAGAAGAAACGCGTCGCATTCATGACGCGTACATCCTATGTAACCTATAAAAATGAGCTAGGAACTAAACTACATTAAACATCAATGAACTATTCAAGCAATAAATTCCTTGAGCAATAAATGTCACAAAGGCCTGAGTACCTCGAACAGGCTTGTCTCCGACTCGTATTGAAGCCTTTGAGCTGTAAGCCGAGGACGATGTACGTGTGCTCATTGCGAACTCTAGATCAACTTCCTGTTGCCTCGATCTCATACCCACGCACTTACAGAAGTCCAGTAGTGATCAATCAACAATCAATCAATAAACTTTATTTACCCTTGAATTTACAGTGTAGCACTCAAGTGCTAATATCTTCGAGCCACTTATTCCAGTAATCACCAACATAATTAACAGCTCGTTGGAGTCGGGAATTTTTCCTGACTGCTGGAAAGAGGCCGTGGTCATACCATTGTTAGAGAAACCGGGACTTGAATCTCTCTTCAAGAACTTGCGTCCTGTAAGCAACTTGGCTTTCCAAGCTCACTGGGCGCTCAGTATTTAATCAGATATACGACCACCTTGTCCGGTCCGGTCTCTACCCGCTATCTGCATATCGCCGATATCACAGTACGGAGACAGCGTTGGTCAAACTTGCTAATGATATTCTATTGAATATGAACTCGCAGCGTGTTACACTACTTGTCCTCTTAGATTTAAGCGCTGCTTTTGACACCGGGGACCACGCGATTTTGCTAAAACGCTTGACCACTGATTTTGGTATAGGCTGGAAGGCTTTAGAGTGGTTCTCGTCGTATTTGTCTGAACGCAGCCGGCGTGTTTTGTTTGAGGGGACTACATCTGATAGTTATGATCTGCGTTTTGGTGTCCCACAAAGCAGCTTTCTCGGTCTGCTTCTGTTTGGGGTTTACGCCTCCAAGCTCTTTGAGATAGTACAAGACCACCTGTCGAATGTGCTTTGCTTCGCTGACGACACGCAACTTTACTTGTCTTTCGATCCTAACAGTCCTACGGGTCAATCGATGGCATTGGAAGCCATGGAGCGATGCATTAGTGATTTACCTAAATGGATGTACCGGGACAAGCTAAAGATCAACGATGATAAGACTGAATTTCTTGTTATCGGATCGAGACAACAGTTGCTGAAAATTCATCACTTTTCTGTCCGTGTTGGCACCATTCAATGATATTAGGCCTGTTAAAGTAGCGCGTAACCTCTGCGCTTGGTTCGACTCGCATTTTTCTATGTCGACCCATATTCCTACGTCTTGTAGTGCGGCATTTTTCTGGTTACATAATATCAAGAGAATAAGCCAATTTCTGCCTAGGGATAAATTAGAAATGTTGTTGCATGTCTTCGTTACAAGTAGAATTGATTATTTTAATGGACTTCTCTATGGATTACCGGATTATGAAATAGCTAAGTTGCAAAGAGCACAGAACGCTGCAGCAAGGCTGCTTATGTCATGTAAAAAGTATGACCATATTACGCCCATTTTGATAAATTTACACAGTAAGATATAGAATTAATTTTAAAATTTTATTACTTTCTTTCAAAGCCCTCTATGGCATGGCACCTAGTTACATCATTGATTTAATTCATACTAAGATTAATTCGTGCTATTTGCTGCGCTCCAGTGAAGGTGTTTTATTAAAGCATCCGTCATGGAAAATGAAAAAGTCATTTGGTGACAGATCCTTCAGAGTGGCTGCGCCCACTTTATGGAACGCCCTTCCTGTTAGCCTCCGCAGAATCAAATGTATTTCTACTTTTAAGTCTAATCTTAAAACTTATCTTTTTAAATTAGCTTTTAATATCTGTTAGATATTAAATATATTTGTATATTTCTAATATTTGTATAGTTTTTAGGTTATTTATTGTTGTAATGCGCTTTTGATCACCTAGAATGTTAAAAAGCGCACTATAAATGAATAAATTATTATTATTATTATTATTATTATTATTATTATTAAATGTCCAGTTCCATAGAATATCACAAAAGCTCAATGAAAGTCGCGAGAAGTCTCTTAAACAGTTCTGAGAAGTCAACGAATCACTTTCAATGTCCAACTGATTCCAACAATCACAACTTGGTGATAGGTTGCTCTAAAGAGTTTAGGTCAGATTCCAAGAAGGTTCCCTCCGAAGAGTAGAGGTCTTTATTTTGACCTTAACGTGGCGTACAAAACCATTCCTATCTGAAAAAAAAGTCTGTGATTCGCCCAATCACCCATATACTCCTCGGCGTTGATACATTTCTGCGAATTGCGTATTCTTGGGTACCGTCCTCCCACTGAGGCTCAAGTGATGATAGGAAATCCGGCCCCTCTACCCAAAGGCCATTGGGGATGAACGTGTTTTCTGTAATTCCTGGTGAAGCTTCATCAGCGGGATTGGACTTGCTGTCATTATGTACTTCCAATGAGATGGGTTAGATTCTTCTCTTACGGCAATACGGTTGGCAACATAGGTGTGAAAACACTTCGACTCATTCGCAATGTAGCGTATCACTGTCATACTGTCAGTTCAAAATGTGAATCTATCGATCGATAACCCCAACTTCTTCGTCAAGATCTTGTTTAGTCAAACTGACACAGTAGCAGCCTAGGGATGGTTGTTTTCTTCTTTTAAGGAGCCAAGCAAACCTGACCTAGCTTATCGACCAAGCAGAGGTCCGATACAGCGCCAGCGTCACAGAAATGATGGATCCGACATGAAGCGTTATCTGAAGACTTGACAGGCTTAACACATCTTTCAATGGCAACTTGGGATGTGTTCAGTAAATCATAGAGCCACGCTCTCCAGCAGGTCAGGTGGAAATCTGGGATTTCATCCTCCAATCATAAGCCTTTTCTGCACAAGTCCGGTAGGATAAGTTGTTATGGAAGAATGAAAGGAGCTGTCATTCCCGGAAGATGATATAAGGAATGACTATCGAAAAGTATGCCATGCCTAGTACGTGGCCCATCTTTAACAAACACCTTAAAACCAAACTTGTCAGTCTTCATGAACCATGATACACCTAAATCCTCTCTTCTAGTTCCTTTCGTCTGTGGAGTCTAAAATCAGGCGATCGTTGCTGACCCATTTCGTCAAGTTAACGTCTGCTGTGCTCATAAAGTTAGGAAGATCACACTCGTACTTCATTTCTGGAAGGCAGAGATTTGAAGCTGTCGTCTAGAAAGAGATTCTTCAGAGCAGTAGAAAAGACTTCAGGCGAAAACTCGTGCTGGTGATCTTCAGCATTTACACGCATGGCAAGATTGACTCAACATGGAGACGAAACTGCACCCAAAAGAGGTAGAGTTATTCGGTACTCTTCCACACCCTTATCAAGATCACAACCGGGCGGCACCAGAGAAACCGCATAAAGTCACGATCCTCCACAGGAACACGAACCTGGTGAAATATAGATTGCACATCTGTACCATTATAGCCACTTGGTCTTGTCAGAAATGAAACACTATTCCAACCAAACTGTACATTGGTCAAATTAGTGCTCTGTAGTGATTCGCTGTTCAAAGACAATCCTTGGAGCAACCTCGTTCCCAGGGTTCTCTCCTACCGGCCCTACGGAGCGGGTAGGAGAGAACCCTGGGAACGAAGTTGCCCTTGGAACTGGGCGGAACAATAGACAACGACCTTTATCTTCTCGCAGTTTTCTTGGTGTGATACACCCAATGATGTGGACTATACTAGATCTTGTCGTCTGCTCTATGTAAATCTTCAGAGGGAACCTTTTCAGCGAAACCTTCTTGGATTACGTTTTCGAGAGATGTAACATAGTCTTTTTGGAATCTGGCGTCCTTGGGGAATTTATTAAGTTTTCGTAATCTCGAAAACTAAGACGGGTCTTAGGTCTTAGGTCTACACTACACACTAACACTGTAAAAAAACATCTCATTTCCAGAAAGAGAGGGAGAATTTAAGAATCATTTAAGGCCAGTCAGTTTAAAAAACATCCATTAAAAAAACAAAACGAAACAAACAAATATGTGTAGACGAGCAAGAACAATTAAAAAGCGATTCGAGCGGACGCTATATGGATAAGTAAGGACGGTGCTTTGAAGCTTAAACTATTTTAAGAGCGTCCTTTGATTCCTGCTTATGCCCAGAAATGAACACAACGTACCTCAGAATAAATAAAGTATTATTAACTTCCATAGGACTTCTTGTTTGACCAAATTTCTTGCGTTTAGGTAGGCCTTTAGGTGGATCGGGGTTGAGAGACATTTCATGTCTATCTTAAGGTGGCTGAACTCAGTTTCTCTAGAATTGTTTTATCCCTTTGCCGTTCATAACTTGCTTAACTTGCTTATCATGACGAGAATTTTTGCAGCCAATAAGCTTTAAACAAAAACATGTGAGGGCAAGCTGAGAAAAATGGCCAGCAGTTATTCTGTTTTCGCTCCTTGGCATATCACGTGATCTTAGCGCGTGCATAAGTGTTGAGCATGCGCACTTTGCGCGAGCAATGTGATAAATGTGATAGCGCTTGTTCTGTTGATTTTCATGGGAAATTTAAACAAACAACAATATCTCAAAATCTACTCATTAAAAGTTGACGACAATTGCCAAAAATCTTGTTCATGTCGCCCTTCAGGCAATAGAATCCTCGAAATAAATTTTGAAAAAGTAGTTTTGTGACACAATCAAGTTTCTCATGAAATGTATTTTTCTAAAAAAATCAAAAACTGTTTGTTACAATTTGGTTAAGCTCTTTAAAAAAAAATGATTCTTAGTAATTGTAAACTGTGTGCAAATTCATTAGTAAATCTATTGACTGTATTTTGCGTTAACCTAATAAATTTAAAATTTTAAGCTTGTTTTCAATCATCCGTCGAAAGACATCTCACCTTAAACCTAAAAAATGTCATGGCTTATAAACATATTTTTTTTGTGCCAGATTTGAGCTTTATACCTGCAGCAGTCTTAAATAACATCCCAATGAATAATGATCCACAACCTAATTTCAAACTGTGCCCAGCCACCTTAAGTTGCAGGAATCTCATCACAGTGCATTTCTGGACATACATCTCGATTCGAAGAAGAAAAATTTCAATATGTGCTTTAAGTGATGAAGGATTTGATGCGGCTGGTCTTCTGGTGTGCAATCGTATTTAAGCCATTAAATCAAGTTAAATTTGATAAAATATTGAAGAAATGACACACGTGTAAGTTCTATTATATTTTTGTTTCAGATTTCTTGGCAAAAACCGAATCAAGGAAATCCCTGAAATGGCCTTCGAGAATATGAAAAGTCTTAAAACAATGTATGTAAGAATTAGATCATGAGCATCAGTCATCTTGTTGGCGCCTTTCTAGTGTGTATATCTTTTTTTAATTTACTCGTTACTTAACTTGTCATTAATCATGTAAAACCTACGTTTTCCTTCCGTTTTAGTTTGCTTCAAAATAACGGCTTAACGAGAATCCCTGATGACACATTCAAGAATCAAAACAAACTCAAATTAATGTATGTATCAACTGACTATTGTTAAGTAATTAAAAACAATAGTTAATTAGTTGACTTTTTAGAGTGCTGCTATCGGTTAAGGTAAGAACTACTTATATAGAGATATCCAAGGGCGTAAAAGCAGATCTTCCGTTTATATACTTATAATTAAAACAGTCGATGAACGTGCTTTAGACCAATAAACTTTAAGTCATTACATATATCTCAGGATGAATTGACACCTTATTCCACTTTTCTTTTATACTCATGTTAACTCTGTGACGGCCATTTGACCAAAACCTGCCATACGAGACTACATACACTGCTTTGAAACACAGTTCAACTTCCTCAATCTCTTGAAGATTGCCTTAACAGTCAGTTGTGAGCATTGAGTAGAAGGTCCTTCAGACTGGGATATCCAATAAACACAAAAAAGTCAGCTTTCTTGCAAACTATCACCTTTTCAATTTGTACAAGAACAAAAATCACCGTTTTTAACATCATAAAAGACGACACAATACGCGTCTTTTTGCCCTCAGGTAGTTTTACAGAAATCATCGTTACAAACCCAAATTCGACATCCACAGTAAATTTCAGTCCTTTTTGTAGCTTAAAAGTTACTTTTTTTGTTCTTATTCGTTTCCCGGGCCAAGCTGCAGCAGCCTTTGTTATAGTGCATCCTGGCCTTGCCTCCATTTTCAAAATCACAACTGCATTGCATGCTGTATGTACAACCACTCTGACCTGCCATGTAAAGTTCGAACTTGTTGTGATTTTCAGTGGTCATTTTTCCAGATCCAAGAGCAACAAGCCAAATTGAAAAACGAAGTATATCTCCTTACTCGCGAGAAAGTGGACTCTTAGCTACTGTCACGCTTAAGGTTGCCTATCAGGCAGTCACTAAAGATGAAAAATGGCTATAAACTTTCCCAAAATCGAATACAAACCGTACTTGAGCGGTTATTATAGCTCAACGAAACAAAATGACTCCTTCAGAATGGTGTTTCCAGAAAATTCGGAATAAAAGGAATAAATAAGTTTGCCACCTTTTTAGAATCTTCGGCACAAAAAATGACTGACCCACCCCTAAAGCAAGGTTGGAAATTGCATGACCCACCCCCTAGTTATGACATGGATGTTTGGTTTCCTCTTAATAATCCAATAAAACCCTGTTCTGTGCTTGACAAAATTTGTTGATACACTGCTGCAACCAGTATCAAAATCACAGATATCATACCTTTCACTGAAAAGACAAATGTGAAAAACTGAACATTTCTTGTTTCGATGGACGTTATGAGTCTTAACACAAATATACAGCAAAACGAGGGTATATTGAAATTGTCTGTCACAAAGCATATGAAAATTTGTTCAAAGACAACCCATTCCTACACATTACTTGCGGGAAACGCTTAGATTAATCCTCAAAGAAAATTTCTTCCACTTGAATGGAAAGCACTACCTACAAAACCATGGAACTGCAATGGGCACAAAGACAGTAGTTTTGATTCCTTTGCCTATATTTTTATGACATATATTGAAACAACAACTCTAATTAGGCAAAACTGTCTTTAGAACCACAGTTTGGAAATGCTACATACACGATATCATTTCCCTGTGGGACATAAACCAGACATAGAAACCTTCATTGAACAAGCAAACTTACATCACCCACCTATTGAATTCACGGCCGAAACATTTGACACTGAGACTGCGTTTTTAGACACGGTTGTATACAAAGGCACAAGATTCAAGGAAAATTCTATCCTTGATGCAAAGGCACATTTTAAACAAACGAAAACCTTCCTACACACACATTTCACCACGTTTCACCCTCCAAATGTTAAAAAAAGGATTTGCCAAAGGAGAAGCCTTGAGAATCCTACGAAAAAACTCCTCAGAAACAACCTTTGAAGAAAATAATTCAAATTTAAACAAAACAAAACGCTTGATGGACGGAGGCTACCCACAATCTTTGATAGAAAACCTACTATTAGAAATAAAATTCGCAAAAGGGGGTCTAAACTCCTAAAACAAAACAACAAGGAGGAAAAAGAAATATTGCCATTCGTGACACAATAACCAGCCCTCAGTGTCCACTACAAAGGAAGCTTGAATGAAAAAATGGAATCTTGTACAAAACCAACTATAACTTCAATTAATTTCTAAAGAACCACCAATCATTTCCTTACAAAAAAGGAAAATCATTAAAGGACATGCTCGTTAGAGCCAAAAAAAAAAAAAATGGTTAACAGAGGGTTCCACGCCCGTATAGATGTGCGGCCTGTCACCCTTTGTATTTTCTCGCACAACAGGTTTGTGGGTATTTTAGCAATAATTCCAGCTGGCTGTGTTTTATATAACAAGTGTAGTCAACTGTCTCGTTATTAGTAGTTAGTGCCCATCTATGTAATAAAATAGGCTGACCCACCCCCTAGGGGTAGCTCAAAATTGCACAAGGCTCAAAACCTCATGACCCACCCCCTCTCTGCTCCGCCCCACCCCCCCTATACTTTTTGACCAGTCTCTAAGCATTACATAAATTGTTTCGACTGATATCAAGAATTGCGCGACAACTATATACGCGAATATTTTATTCATTTACTACGACATTTGCACAAAGACAGCTGAAAAAGACATGAGGACACTCCGTTCCTTACTAATTATTCAGTGGCGGATCCAGACCTTCAGATAAGGAGGGGTGGTGGCGGTCATCCAGACCCTGAGATAAGGGGGGGGCGGACTCAAAATCTTTTTTTTCGGCCCTTCGGGCTTCATTTTGGTCTAAAAATAAGGGGGTGGGGGCCGGGCCCCTCCGGGCCCCTCCCCTGGATCCGCAACTGGTATTAGTCACCAAACTGCCCCCTCCCAGATCCAATACAAAAATTCTTGACATTGCGCTAGCGCGGGGACTTAGGACAAAAATTAAAAAAAAAAAATGTACTGAATCATATAACATATAGATCTAGCCTGAGATAAAGGCGACGCACCTGTTAATAACCAAGAACGAGAAGTCCAAAGACTACTGCAGAGCGGATCGAAAACAACGTGTATTGTTTTTTACAACAATATTTCGGCTGGCCATACCAGCCTTCTTCAGGTTTACAGATGTTACTAAACTTATGTAGGAATCACAATATTATATAGATGGAGAATGTCGCAATAAAAATTGTTTAAAAGGGAGAGGCGGAAATGACGTACAACATAAAAATTGGAAAGGAAAAAATACTAAGGATATGGATTACAATAATTCGTCACGGCGGTTCAGGCCATGAGGTTCAAGAGTCATTGCCTTATCTATCAAATGCGACTCCCTGGCCTTACGAACTGAGGCGCGTGAAGAACGAATTTTCTCTAGTGGAATTGATTGCATTTCAGTATGAGAATGGTTAGAGTGAGAGAGTGGTGGGCTTGGATTTAATGTTAGTTTTGTCGACTGCACATCTGTATTCGTTAAATCTGTCCTTAGGACGTCGCTTAGTTTCACCTATATATTGTAAATTGCAACGGTTACATTGAACCATGTAGATCACATTTTTAGTGTTACAAGTATTGTGTGAAGTGATGGAGCGTGTCTCACCTGCAGCGTAAAAGGTATAACTTGTGAGGCCGTTAGTAATGTATGGACAAGTGGCACAATTCTGTCCACAGCGAAAAGAGCCTGGCGGAAAATGATTGGTGGGGATAACGGGTAATTGTGCTTTAACTAAAAGGTCACGAAGATTAGAGCTACGTCTGTAAGCAACTAAAGGCGGTTGCTTAAAGACGTCTTTGCAACGGTTAGAGGAGTGTAAGATGTTAAAATGTTTGCGTAGGATATTAGAAATGCGTGGAAGTGCTGGGTTATATGTGACAACAAATGGTACAACATCGTTAGAAGCTTTATAGACTGGGGTAACTTTCGCAAAAGAGAACTTCTGTCGGCAAATTTGAGGAATAGTTGGTAAACACACTTTTCTAGATGAGAATTATGTGCTGAACACGAAAATTTTGTTTACCAAGGTTGGTTCCACCATTTACACCTTGAAATCAGCCGTTAAGGTTAGTATTAATAAATTGTGATATGAAAACGAGGCTGCATGTTGTATGAGGATGCAGAGTACTCTCTAACGGTTAAAATTCGTTCAGATCAACAGGTGACTGATACAACTTATTACTTACAGTACCTCGCAGAAACCGTCTGAAAATCACGTAATTTTTCTAGTCACGTGACCATTGAAAACGGGGTTATAGGCTATTCAGAATTTTGACAAATTTGACGGCCCAGTCAAAAAAGAAACAAAATTACCAATCCAGCAATTCGCTCCAATAGTTACAGCAGCTATAGAAATTTAATTTTCAGCTATTTCCTAAGATATTTACAGTAAGTTTGCGATCTATATATTGCAGACACCTTACTTCCATTTTCAAGTATTGAATTTCTAGATGTTTGCAAAATCCTTGAAATAATTAACAAAAACTGCATTTTCTTAAAACTACTTTTAACTTTCACGCCCTAACCATTCTGGATACATGCTGTACTTATAACTAAGAAGGAAGGTCATAACATTCGATTGATTGCAGCCATTTTAGATGCGTCTGATGTCAGCTTCTGAAACATATTTAAGACCTAAATTGATATTGTAAACATCAGACATCCTACAGGACGAAAATTAAAAAAAACCCGTTATTAGTCCATAGACAATTATAAAACAAGAATAAAAATTTGTTAAAGAAGCTAAACGCTTTGTTCTGCTGAACTGTACCATTTACTGTCCTTGGTTTGCAATGACATTACCATCAACTTCATTTCTGCAATTGAGATCTTCAGTGCTTCTGCATTTTCATGCTCCCGTACACGGCAGTCTAACATTCCGGCAGCTGAAACTATTTGTTGAACATCCTGATTTGCAGCTACAGGTAATCATCTCGGTACAGCTTTCGGGTACAGGCTAGGGGCAAGAGTCATTAACTTAGGCACGAGCTTTCCGTCATCAGAATTAGTCCATCCCATGGTTTCTGGAAGTGGGAGGGTGGGGTTCGTTTTATGGGCTTGTCTCCATAACATTGCTTGAAAGCGTGCGCTAGTAATATGCCATCATGCTGCATCACTTGTGTGGGGAAGTGCCTCTGGGAATCTGCACCACCCAAACAACGTCGCACGTGCTTTATCACATCTCTCTGCATTAGCAGCATTGTACACTGCAAATGAATTTTTCTACGGACTTCACAGTCGTGTCATCCAGGTCTCCATCTGCAAAACTTTCCAATAGCGTTTGGCGATGAGGTGATGAGCAAATGCCTTCCAGGCAGTTTTCTTGCTATGCTTAGCAAAGAAAGAGACCGTATCACAGCCTGTTAGCGCATGAAAAGGAAAGATGGCTTCCCTGTACCCATCAAATGCAACATCTATCCGGTCATAGTCCTTTCCACAGACAAGGGCAGCTTTCAAAAATCTATCTACGAGATCGTCGAATTTGTTACACTCTGATGGTCTTCCTAGAGCCATGACTAATTCTTGACCGGCAATTACTATTGTCGAACGTCCTGGGACTGGAGTGACCCGAGGATGTTCCATCCCACCCAAGACAGCAGCTCTATTATCACGGATTGATTTCCAGATTGTGGCTGACCATTGGTATCTGCGATAGCAAGCGAAACAGAGACTAACTCGTAGCTGAAGCAAATCTACTCTTCTACCAGCATCGTACGCTGTAATGATGCGCTGGAGGATCATTCTGTCAGTTTCGATAGCGGCAGACTTTTCTCTTTCTTTCTTTTCAGCCTCATAAGGAGAAACAAATGTCACGGCTTTACTTTTGGGAAGAGGATCCCTAAGCTTCTTACAATTCTCATCTTCGTTTGGGATCATAAGTCTTTCTTTAACAAAAGTGTCCAGTTGTTTCTGGCCGAGGCTGCCTGCTTTCAACAGAGATTCTCATCTATCTGTGTGGTTGCCACGTCCTTAGTAACCATGTTCTTTAATCTCTCAAGAACCTTTTCTGCTTGTTGATTGACGTTGAAGATGTCAGTTTGCCTGATGCAGCAACAAGCCACAACAACACTGCGGCACGGTCATCTTTAGCTATATCTATTGATCCAGATATACTTCGTTAAAATTAGCAATTTCACGGAATGATACTTGCCCTCAGCCACAATTAGGTCATTCACACCCGACACACGCAAGGAAAGGTCGTGGTCACACTTTGCTCCAACAAGTATCCGCTGACTCATTTTAAACGTTGTCACTGAGAACAGTATTTGCTTTTTAAGCATTGACCCGTCTTAACAAAAAATACACAGTTCCCATTCGATAGAAGAGTTTTTGCTGCGGAGAGCTGAACTTGCAGCCATTTCTGGCAGTGGATGGGTATCCTTCGACGAATCAAGCGATTTCCTTAATCTACTTAATTATATCTTACCCTTATCAGTCTACTTTGCATAGCAGCTCTTGTGCCAGCTTAAATCCTCAGCTTTGTTTTGCTTCGATTGTCTCCAATATCGCGTCTGTTACATCTGTATTGTTTGTGTCTCCTAATTTTCTTTGTTCTTCAGAGGACTCTTTCAGTAACGCAGGCCTTGCTGTATTGTGTTAAAGAAGATATCTTTTTTCGTTTCCTGGCATATAATGCATTTACTGAAGGGGAGTGTAAGGGCAGATCTCTTCCAACTTAGCCGCTTCTCCAACATTAAAAATCATGTAATCCACGAAAACAATCTTTCCATGCAACTCTCCATAATAAAAGTAACTCGAATGAGCAGAATGGTTTTTGGAATGAAACGTAGAGCCTGACTTTCGTTTTCTAGCCAGGGCCAACGCTTCATGCATTTATATGGGTTTGTTTGGTTTTTTTTGGCCCAGCAAAAAGGGTTTTTAAAAACAAGTTATCCATCCATCAAAAATCACAATGCTGGAGAAGTGACTTGCTTAAAGCTTTACTGTTAAAAAGTACTTAAAAGATCCACTACATAAAATCATTAATTAAATGGAGGAAAACGAAAAATAAAATTCAGCGGCTACCTTTCTGTTGAAACAAACACATGACACGCTTCACTGACTTTCGTTTCCAAGGCAAAGTCAAAGCTTCAAGCATTAAAATGGGTTTACTTATTTGATAATCTTCGTAGCAAAAGAACATTTTTTACAAGTTTTCCATCCATTAACGTTGGGGTAGTGATTTGTTTTAAGCTGTACATTGGTAAGAAGATGGACGATATAAAATCGTTGAATGAGGGAAACACAACGCAGGATAAAACTTGGCGCAACCTTTTTGCTGCCAGATCTATTTTTGTTTTAATGCTCGCACCAGATGTCACTAGTCCTGATGAAGACCTTTTGTACTAACTGAAATATATTCCTTATTAAAAATACCCTTGGCATAGTTCATCCTTAATCAAAACTGGTTTTATTTAAAAGAAAATGTTTCCTTCAGATAGTTATACGACGAACACACTCGTCAACTTCTTTCACTAGCGTCTCTGAATTTCTAAATAACTTTTTTTCAGGCTTCAACCGTCTATTAGTTTATTTCATAACAAAAAAAAAATTACAGTTAGCTAATTTGGGGCAATAATTTGAGTCAAATATGGTTTTGAAAAGCGGGGAAAATTTTAGCCTCGTTTCCATGTCCAGAAATAAGCTCATTTTTTTTGAGGTCAGATTTTGTGGTTAAAAACTCAAAATCAAGCTTGGTAAACAAATGTTTCGTGTTCGGCACGTAATTTTCATCTAGAAAAAAGTATTTACCAACTTTTCCTCGAGTTTGCCGACAGAAGTTTTATTAGCGGCTTTTTACCAAAAGTTGTCCCAGTCTATTAGGTTTAGTCTGTAACACGTTAGTACGAAAAATATTAGCAGCGCGTAGGAACTATTCTTCTAGGAATTATTATTATTATAACCACGAGCAAGGAGATATGTTTTAAGTTCATTAATGCGATGTTTAAACTTAGCGTCTGTAGAGCAGATACGGCGGAGGTGGAGGGCTTAGCTGAACGGAATGGCTTTCTTAATATGGTGAGGATGGCATGATGAGCTGAGAAGGTGCTGATATTTATACGTGGGTTTAGTAAATAGATCAGTTTCAATTATACCGTTATGTAGAGACACCACGACGTCGAGAAAAGGAACGTTAGTAAGTAAGTGAGAGCTAGTGAACTTAATAGTGGGATGAATGTTATTGAGATAATCGACGAATATTTTCAAACGATCCGAACCTTCTGTCCAGATCATGAAAATATCATCGATATATCTCCACCAAGGGGCGTTAGTGAGAGCGTTGGTTTCGAACATACCATGAAAAAGGTTAGGTTACCGAGGTTAGAAAGTTTATTAAGGAAGTCAGTAGAGACCTTAAGATCCGACGACGGGGGGTGTCTACGACGGCGGCCGTGAGCTGGGGGGAATGGGGAGAGGTCGCCGTCGTATGGCGCGGAAAATTGACCTTAAGATCTACTGTGGAGGAGGCGGACGGCTTCATAACAAGCTTTCGGGGGCTTTCAGTATTTTAGTGAAAGTATGGCATCCTTTAGAGATATACGTAACCTTCTTGTCGAAAGTTTTGATGACGGTGATATTTCCGAGGACGAATTTCTCCTCCTTTACGATGCAAACACCTCGAAAAACCCAGATTTCCCTTATGACTGTTATGGATCGTTCGACTTAAATGAGATGGACGACAGCGAGTGTTTGGCTGAGTTTCGTTTTCATAAGAATGATGTTCCCGTCCTTTTAGAAGCCTTGCAGCTCCCTCAGTCTTTCACGTGCCACCAACGAACCATTTGTGACGGAATAGAAGCGCTTTGCATAACACTGAGACGATTTGCTTACCCATGCAGATACAGCGATTTAATTCCACGATTTGGTCGCCCAGTTCCAGAGCTGAGTATGATATCCAACCTCGTGATGGATACAATTTATCAAGAGCACAATCACAGAGTAACTCAGTGGAATAATACGCTTCTAAGCCCTCCACTTCTTGAAAGCTATGCCCGTGCGATTGCCTCAAAGGGAAGTCCATTACCTAATTGCGTTGGTTTTATAGACGGAACAGTAAGGCCAATTTGT
>OZ037775.1:45758648-45853648 GCA_964035525.1 Porites cylindrica
CCATCTATATAATATTGTGATTCCTACATAAGTTCAGTAACATCTGTAAACCTGAAGAAGGCTGGTATGGCCAGCCGAAATATTGTTATAAAAAACAATACACGTTGTTGCAAATCAGTTCTGCAGTAGTCTTTGGACTTCTCGTTCTTGATTCTTTATATTGTGGCTGATTAGATCTCTTTTCTAGAGATCCAGCGTTTACAACTAGCAGGATCTTCGTCCACGGTTTTTGCAGTTAATTTAAGCCTTTATTATTTGAATCTGTTAATGCATTGATCACAATTTATTACTGCAAAGAAATGCACCAAACTATACTCGCGGATCACTGTGGTAGGCTTGGAAAAACATTCTTGATGGAACTAGTTTTTCTAGACTTACTATTGAGGGGGACATTGGGGGGGCCTGACTCAAATTTTTTTTCGGCCCTTCGGGCTTCATTTTGGTGTAAAAATAAGGGGGAGGGGGCCGGGCCCCTCTGGGCCCCTCCCCTGGATCCGCAACTGGTATTAGTCACCAAACTGCCCCCTCCTAGATCCAATACAAAAATTCCTGACATAGGGCTACCGCGGGGACTCATGACAAAAATAAAAAAAACGTACTGAATCATATAACATATAGATTTAGTCTGAGATAAAGGCGACGCACCTGTTAATGCATTGATAACAATTTATTACTGCAAAGAAATATACCAAACTATACTCGCGGATCACTGTGGTCGGCTTGAAAAACATTCTTGATGGAACTAATTTTTCTAATTTACTGTTGTCACTATTGGTCAGGCCCTAAATTTCATTTTATATTATTAAAGTTGTTTTCAATACGCGACGCTTCTCATCGGAGGCTAATTTACACGTTATTTGCGATTTATTGGTTAACTGTCTGTCGGGACCTACATAACACTTCTTTTTACTTTCCAAAATATAATCGTGTCGACAAATCGTAGAGTGTAGTCCACTTTTTACTTTAACGTCACATCTGATAATAACCATTACTACCAGGCACGGTTTGTTTTGCGTCCAGGCCTTCATTTTTCCTTACTAATAACTGCAATCCTCTTATTTTCTCAAACATCACCTGATAACACAAATCCCATGGTGCTGTGTATTCACGAATAAACTACAAACTCAAACATGGCAACATCTTTAGATCAAACTTTTCGAAAAAGGCGCATTCAAGAAAAGTTACGTGCTATCGGTAGAAAGTGTTAGCAGAGCTAACTGAAAAATAGAACTAAAAAGTTTCTTTTGTTAGAATAAAGTTCATTAAGGTTAAACTTACGTTTTATTGCTGTTGGTCAAAACTGCCCGCGCAATTAGCAGTCCAGTCAAAAAAAGGATTCTTCCCTTTTCCCAGCCAGATCAACCTACTCGTGTGTAGTATGCAGGGAAGTAAAGGTCTTCAACGAAAAATTTCGAGAAAGGGCTTCTTGATTTTTAGACCCCTCCAGTCGGCAAGTTTGGAGCGCCCTTAGTTTGCAATTGAATTTATAGCGCTGTCGAGTGTTTGAATTACACGTTCATCATTTCCTTGTAATTTCTTAGGCAGAGCGTTTTTCGAATTTTTCCTGATTGAAAACAAACAAAAGCATTTTATGAGAGTATCGAGCAATCTGTGAATCACACCATACGGTGGTTTTCAAGACCAAAGTTTCACATTTTAAAACTTTTTTTCTTTAAAAGACAAATGGAAAGGGAAAGTTCAGTTGAATGCTCACTTTTCTTTTTGTCGACTAAGGAAAGCTGTTGGTTATGAAATCGTCCTTCGAGAAATTCAACGATGTTTTCTTCACGGCGCAGCGCAAAATGTCCTGTTTTGAAATTCAATAAAGGCAGCGAAGGTTTTTTCACTCTATGGTCAAGAAAATTACGTTTTACAAATTGTATATGTAGGTATACATGTTTCACGATCGCGAGACTGCAGCATCACTTCTGCAAAGACGTCGCAAAATGTAAAGGATTTTTACGTTCATTTTCAGTTTTTGGACACTTTTCGATACGAAGCTAAAGCAGTTCGTTTTCAAATTGTCATGTTAATGACGTCCATGTTTTCATTAGTCGCAATTCAGCCGGATTGAAAAAGCACTTTCTGCCTTGAAAATGACTTTGGACGTAAAAAAGTAGATTTCTTCCGCATTCAATTTCACAGAACATTTAGCTTGTTTCACTTTGTGATAGCTTTGATGCCTTGACAGCTTCGACAGCTTTTGTGTTATCCACTCAATTAAACCATTTGACCCATTCTAAAAAGGATTGTGATTGGCTAGTTTAAGAGCGTTTTATGAAAATGAACACTTGTTCGCTTTGGAAATAAAGTTTGTTTCGGAAATTAGAAAGTAATGCGTTATCATAAAAAAACAAAGAAACCTTGACTGTGTTCTGTTCTGTTAATCAAGAAGTAGGGGGAATCTCGACTGCGTCTCGTGTTTCCACCTACACCTCTTTCGTGCTCTAGCCGCTTCCTGCGTGCTTTACAACAGAACAGAGCACAGTCGAGGCTTTTTTATTTGTTAGATTGAAAAGGGCGTTTAGCTCTTTATTTCACGTATTACATTTACTTGTTTTCTTTTCCCTTACTAATAATTATGTCCGTTTAGTTACGTTGCTCACATTGTGGGTGGTTCCTCCCAAAAGGCTAGGGTACACAGTCCGTATTGGAATAACCGAAACTAATTTCGGATATGCACACACTTTAGGTATCCCAACGATAACCAGTTAATAAACCCCTTCCAGTGGCTTTTATATCAGAAGATAATGCCTGTGGCTTATAGACTATCAGAGATGGTCCGAAAAATAAATAATTGGCCGAGAAAGGAAGCTTTAAAGGTAAATGTGAAATATTGAGATTATCTCTCAACCAAGGGTCAAGATCCTCCAAACAAGCCAAGGTTTATCTATTTTATAAGCCTTCGATTTTTTACACCCATTTTGAGCATTTAAACATGTTGGAAGAAAAACTGAGTCGAAAGTCGCGGGTACGGGGTTTCGACGTCGCGTTGGGAAAAATGATTTTCCGCAAAACTCAAGTTAGAGTTCGAGGTAACTGAGTAAAAATGACTGACAGGTGGGGTCATATCGAAGGGAAAAAGGACATAGTTTGAGTTATACAGGGGGATTTCCTCGGATCTGCCCGAGTTCGAGTTATACGTATAAATACGAGTTATTCGTACTCTGCACGTGAAGCACATTTTTTGGTACAATTCTTTGCCGTTTTTATGCATGACTACAACGTGAAACTTCCAGAAACTTTCTAATTACACGTTGTATGGAGGAAATGTCGCTTGTGTTCCTTTTTGCTTTGTTTTACACTGCTGCTCATTTTCACCCTGGTGGCGCTAGCATTTCTCATTTTCTCACTGCCCCAATAAAATTTTCATGTTTTTCTTCCAACAAAATTGGCTTCCTTCAGGTTTAGCTCTCGCTCTAGCTCTTGCTCTGTTATCAGCATCAAGGTAGACATTAAAATGTAGTCGCAAGAAAGACTCGGGGGGGAGGGGGGGGACTCAGATTCGTTGCTGTTTTTTTCTCTTCCTGAAAGTCATGGTGGCCATGCAGTCTACCACAGAAACGCACGAGTACTTGACGTGAAATTTTATCCCTTTCTTACATGAAGAGGTGGACGTACGTGCGGTCGATTTTCTCAGAAATAAAATTTCTTGGATGCATAGATAATAAAATTTTCTTACTGAAGGTGCTCCGCTTCGCGCACATCAAGCGCGAGAGTGAAGCTGATGATAATAATAATATTAACAATAGTAATAATAATAGTAATCATAGCAATAATAATAATAACAAATATTAAAACAATAATAAATCAGAAGAAGACCTGTGTAGAACTGTGTCTATTGTTTTAAGCGCAAATTCAGGCACCTTCTCGCCAGTATTTGTGAAGAGTCTTCTTACATCTGCCGTGATGGGATATATCCGTTGAAGATTAAACGATTACGAGAGTTAGAGTTCCGTGCTTCTATTCAGAGGCCGTGGCGAATTCGAGACTGGACTATTCATCTAATGTGTGATTCTATCGGTAATAACAGGATAAGGTTCTGAAATATTTCGCGTGTTGACATGTACAGCGATTAAGCGATGTAAATGAGAGTTTCAAAGCATATGTAATTATGGTCCCACTTAATTATCATCTTCATGTAATAAGTTATAGGAACGAATAACGCTAAGTCTGAGAATATGGCATATGATGAAACACAACTTTCTGTGTAGTCAGTACTTGAAATAAAGATACTCAAACTAGCATTACTGAGGAGATGGTGGCTGAATAGTGAACATTTGTTCGCCATAACAGTTGGAGTTTCTTGTTTGTAACTTCAAACTTATGGAAAACAGTCAAAAGTCTGTTTACATTGTTGTAATAAATCACCCTTTCTTTCAAAATAAGTTATAGTTTCCCTTCTGACACCCTGACGGCTCCCGTCCATTGTCAATTACAAGGGGATTTTTTTTTTACAAGACAAACAATGAAAAATTATTGAACAAGTTTCTTTTTCTTACAATTTCTCCGATATCGATCAAATTCACAGGATGTGAATATTTCCCCTCATTTGAATCAAGTTATGTTTAAAGATTCGCGGAGAATTTTGCTCGCCAAGCAAATAGAAGTGTAAACCTAAGAAACGTAGTAATTTAGGTTAAGGGTTATTTTAGCTCGCCCGTGTCTTTCCTTTACATGATATCATTTTTTTGTCGACTTGTTTCTTTCTTGTTTTTCAGAATGCTTTCAGATAATCCCGTGGAGACTATTGGATCACATGCATTCACGATTCCAAGAAATGACCTTGTAATGTAAGCAGTTGATACACTAAAGTAAAAGCAATTTCTTACTATCCACTTCTTTTACTGGATTCTGTTTTTTAATGTTTGATTTCTGAAATAAGTCCCCATTTTCTGATATTATCTATAGAGGGTCCTGAAGGTGTAAAATGGGAACTGGGATTCGCCTTTTTATGTACTGGGAAAATGGGATTTACTGCACTGGGGCTGGGATTTAACCACTGGGAAAGGCATAAACCATTTCTAAAAGGGAAATGGGATTTCTATCCTTTCACGATCTTTGACTTTACTTATATGAGACAATTGCCTATTTTTTTTTAACCCATTCGCCCCTGAACCGCCCGCAACCGCCCGTGCGGATCCAGGTCCTTTCTACCCTTTGTGACGTCATCAGTTTTAACATTCAAGGTCAACTTTCTTCGCTAACTTGTGCAAAGTGAAGAGATCTTTCAAACCATACAAGAATGAGCACAATTCAGTCAAGGACACCGGAGAAAGAAGCAAAAAACCACGTGACATTGACCTGAAAATCTCCATGAAAATCTTGTTCCATTGCCCACCTAGCTTTCCTTTCACCTAATCCTAAGATCCTAAAAGCTTTCCTAAAAACTCTTCCCACCAAAATGAAGCCTACTAAATGCCCAGCAAGAGAAAAAAAAATGAGGCAAGAAAAGCGAAAAAAGAAGGGAGGAGAGAAAGCGAAAAGTAAAAGTCAAGACTGCTGTGTCACTTTTAAACCCGCTTTCTGCGCATGCCCGAACTTCGCAAGCTAATATTTTGCATCTGGATCAGAAGGCCGCGAAGTGTACGACCTTTAAACCGGTTTGTGGTAAGTTTTAGCTCTTTATAGCACGACAGTGACCAGAAAACCACTCGACTAGCTTCAAAACGCGTTTTTCGGCAACATCTCCAGGAGCGAATGGGTTAAGTAAAAGAAATAATATGTACACGTAGACCTCAGTAGACACATAGGATCATGTCAGTTTTTTCGCACTCGCATCCAACGCCTCACCGTCACCCAATTAGCTGTTGTGGCTTGTCCCTAGGGTCTTTTTGTTTTCTGAGGTCACCATATTGAAAAATAAGAAGACGCTGGGACGATGGGAATGACATACGCACGTTTGCGCGTGACAGAGATCAAAATGGTGCCCGATTTATATTTTGGAAGTGTTCGACGATGCTAGCGAGGCCTCCCTTTAGCGCAGATTTGTTAAATTTTGGCGCATAAACGATTCAAATAAATAACAGTCCAAACACGTTTATCTGTGACACAGGTGAACGAAACATACCTGGTTTAATTGACGTATTAATCACTATCTTTAATCAATCCAACCATCACCGCACCAATCAGAAGCTGCGTATACATTTTTCGGAATTGTGTAGTTTCGGAACAAGCGTTTCCTTTTTCCCCTCCCCCTTCTTTGTTATTCTCTCGTCCCAACTTTCTCGAAGACCTCGGGTGGAAACTCTTGCTGCGTAGGCTACCCGCAGAGGTTCTCAACGTAATGATTACAGCAGCAGCGAAAATAACAAAGTGAAGACCATGATTCGGATAAGGATTGTGCAGAAGACATAAGTGGTTTTTATATGGTGGTGTCAACAAGGGTTGGAAGAGGAAGAGTGTTCACCAGCAGGATGAGTAATTTTCTACTTCGTGAATGAAGGTTCATAATCCAAATGGCATCAATCAGCGCTTTTACTTCATGATGCGCATCAGTTAGCAAGCAAGCACTGGAAATGGGATTACAGATTTGGTAACTGGGATTTCGACTACAGTCGGGCTGAGAACTGGGATTAGGTACCCTCCCCACAAAAAATTCTGAATAAGCAGTTTTCTTGATTTTAAATTTTGCTTCATAATTTAGGCAAGCAATTCGAAAGCTTTCTTCAACTGATGCACATTAATTTCGATGTATACTTGGTTTCTTTGTGTGCAACATAGATTCTTTCGCTATGTTTCGTATTTACGTGTTTTTTTGGTCCTGAATGTCATACTGACGCCATCGATCATAAAGGTCACGCGCACATCTACTACAAATCACGTGATTGGTGGGGATTGTTGTAACCGAACTGGTCGGTAAATAACGAAGGATTACAACGGATTGAACCTTGAACGATTACTTTTATTCCGCCTTCACGACTTGTGGTCCTTAACAACTACAGTCAGGCGCTCCATGCACTACTGAAGGGGAATCTGGGACCTAATACACTACAGGGATGATTCTAAGTTTATTCACTTTTACGTGCGTTCAAATTCAAGTGGAAGAGGTGGAGATCCCTTCCCTTCTTTTGTAATAAACAGGGAACAAATTATCCAATAAATAGGCAACAAATAAAGAAAATAATCTAAGGAACAGGACTGAGGAAAAAAATGCGGAGAGTGAATTAACAAAAGCGGGAAGCTTTTCAGGAACGAGCAGGTGTCAAAGATAAAGTTTGGTAATAACAATGAAATCGCTCAAAACTAAAACTTTGTAGAATATAGTTGTAGGTCAGTAGTCCTGCTTTTATACTTTCTTTTTTGTTTTGTTTTGTTATTTTTCATTTGTCCAATTACTTTTGCTAATATTTCTGTCATTGGTGTAGACCAGGCTATAGTAAAACCTGTACTTAAGAAAAAACTAAGGGATCCCAATGGACTTTACACTTCGTAGCTAGACATTGCTTTACAATACTACTCTGTTGACCACAAAGTGAGACGAAAATATCTCTATTCTTGTTGTAGTAAAATATAATACAAAGCTTGTAAACTCTGAGTCGCACTTTTTTGCCCGTTCTTCTTCTTCTTCTTTTATTTTGACTTGAACTTTTTTTCCTTTAGATTGATTTCGGTTCCGACCACAATTTAAAATTCCAAACTTTTTGATCAGAAAAAAAAAAGAATACATAACAGATACACACACGATGTTAAAAAATCAAAACCTTGAAAATTCGATGATGGACCATAATCATATATTGTTTCTTCCTCTTTTTGTTTAAGACATATGATACGAACAAAAATAAAGACTGTCAGTCTCCGATCTTTTTACGGCATTGACAACCTTACGATTGATATGTAAGTATGGTCTATGGTGCATGTAATGTAGTTGCATATTAGAATATATAATGTCTGGTCTTTTGCGGCCGGGCTATTTGTCATGTGAGTTTGAGTGCAAAGTTATTCTTGAAACAAGGATCTGCTATTTTATTTCTTATTTGAATATGACTCCTATCATCTTTCTATCGCTTTTTTCAATAGAAGTTTTAATGAAGGAAAAATTTGGGCTATGAAATTCAGGGATGATGAACGTAACTGCTCAATTTATCTGTGAGTAAATTCATCATTACAACAACAAAGATATCAGAAATCTGAATATGTGCAGTTATGTTTTCTCTATCATTAGCTCTTAGTTGGTGATTGATTTTTCTCTTCATAATTTTTGTTTCTACCTTAGGGGATTAGCACAGAATGATTCTGAATATAGCGTCATTTCTGATATCGTCACTTCTGAAAAATATGATTGGCTTAGAGATCCACTACTAGCGGCTTTTAAACAATCTGGATTTGCCAAGGAAGGTGTTGGACGTTATGAATTACTCCCATGTGAATTTGGGACGTACGTTAATGCTTCTGCTGAAACCATCAACTGCATAGAGTGCCCAGCAGGTAAATTTATTCGCAGTTTATGAAAGCTGCACAATTATATCGTCGGGATAATATGTTTAAATTGTTAGTCAGCCCTATGCTCATTATGGTTTAAAGATACTTACATGTAGTATTAGATGGCCTGTGCTTATTCCTGGAATACAAAAGTATCTATCTAAAGACAACGATAAGACTCTGGTTGATACTTTTTCCCCTGTGGATTTAATACTGTAAAGAGAAAGGAACCAATAAGCTACACTGTTGTTCGAGGTCACTGGCAACATATCTTCATTGAGTCCAAACCTATATTTGTTTGATTTTGGAGTAAAACGGTGTCACTTCAGGCTGGAAATTTCAGGTACAGTTTAAGTTCCGGCAATGACGAAACGTACACAAGTCAACCAAATAACTGACAGCAATCCTATGATTATTGAGTGGACAGTGATGAGGAAAAATCGCTTTAGCTACAACATTTAGAAAGTCACTGATGTTCGCCTTTTGTACTAGAAGTACGTATAGCTGTTTTTCACTGTCACGCCATCGAAAATAAAAACCAAAACCGTTCAATAGATTAAGTCCAGAATCTGGGCAATGAAAGACGTTTAATATACAAAGGATCTCGATGTGCTTCAAGTCGGTGCAATTTTTCACATGCGAGATATTCGAAGATATATTTAATCTAATTTTATAAAGCTTTTGTATGGTGACGCCAAGTTGTTACACCTCTGAGAGGCACCAACATGGCGGCCGAAAATTAATAGCAGCGCGTATGTTACCGAGAAAACTAGTCGATCGCTGCCTGAAACAATGCGAAACGGGGCGATCACAAGCAGCGAACCTTGAAACACAGAAACAAACAAAGTGGATGGAAATGCATCAATCACAAGTAAACATTTGTTTCCTAAGAGGTCCGCTAAGATGATTGACGGAACAGAAAGACCCAAAATTCCTTCGAAGTTTGCAAAACGCGCAGCGCGATACAACGAATTTGGCTATAATTGACTACAAATGTAATTAAGCCCTCAAATGTAATAAGAATTGATCACTAATGTAATTAAACGACCTTAATGCTATGAAAACCATATATACTCGATTTTAAGTCGGGACAGAAAGCACCGCGGCGCTCTTTCGAAAAATACAATATAAGCGCCGCCCTCAAACAACCTTAGCAATACGCGCCTCGGCAGTCTTTCTAATTAACAGAGTTAATTGGATTAAATGGGTTGAATGCAGTAGAAAATAAAGTTTTTACGAAATAGCGCCGCAAACCTTATTCGTTTTCCTTCTTTTATGTGCGACTGTTACGAACTGGGCGGTTCCATTTCGAAAAAAAATGAAATATTTTGTTTTTTCGAAAGAGCACCGCGGCGCTTATTTCTGTCCGACTTTTACTGAGGGTGGCGCTCATCCGAGAAACACGGTTTTCATAGCATTTGAAGGTTTTAATTTAATCAGTGTATTTTTTTACCAATTTGTATTACATTTAAGGGCTTCATTACATTTCTGGTCAATTATTACATTTGTGGCTTCAACACACATATATTATACTTTATTATGATATTACCTTTTAGGCGAGCAGAATAAATATCACGTGACAATGACGACACGTTAGTTTTAGCTCCAAATCGAATTTCAGCCCTTGCATCGGTATTTTCCTTGAAAATGCTTTACGCTACTACCTATCTATAAATTAGATAAACAGCAATTAAACCACAACTCGTTAATATATTTTCCCTAAATTATTTTTTTTCAGTGCACGTGATGCAATTGATCGGCGCACTATGAAATCCGCGAATTTCATGTCCATTGAAAACAAAACTTTTAAAGTTGTTTAACGGAAACGCATGCCCAAAATTAAAGCAATGTCATAGATTTGGATAATTTCTTACTCTGGGATTTGCTATTTGTAGTGTTGTGTCAGTTTAGGTCTTTAGTATGCGTTTTGTGAACTAATTTTAAGTGTTATGAGTATTTATGCAGCTGATGGTATTTAAAGAGTGGAAATTATTTATTAAGGGTCGTCGTTAGTTGTTTGCTTATAGCCGGCGTACTTAGGTACTTACTTAACACTTTAGGCTCGAGTTCACAACAACAACAACAAGTACTTCCCATGCAGCACAAGATAATTTTCCGTGCGTGGCTGCCCATGCCACCGAAATCTTTCCCGAACATGGTAATGTTGTAGAAAGGGATAAAATTGAGGAAAGGGAAAACAATTATAGAACATACGTTTTATACGCGAGTTCATCAGACGTCCGCTATTTAAATCTATTTAGCAATTGATAACATTGGCAATTTCATTTAATTTGAGATACACCGTCACTACCTCTTTTCACCAGTTTTCTCCCTTTCACAACATTACCATATTTCAGAAAGATTTTGGAGAGCAACCAAGAGCGGTAAATTCAAGCCAATTTTCAGGTATAATTCCTAGTGTTTTATAAAACTGGTCCAGATTCATCCACCTCATTCCTGCATTGGTTTATTTCTCATATTTCAAGAGATAATAAGCTAAGAGAGCGAATCCCCCATACATGGCCCTGTTCCAATGAAATATATTTGAAATCTATTTTTGGTTCTGGAACTGCGCGGCTGTTTTAATGACGCCACCTTATTGGTCGGTTGGAACTGCGTCGTGTAATTCTATGCTTGACGGTTAATTCATTTCACTAACCATCACGTAGTAAGTAACGTAACGAGCGAACTTTTTGATAAAACTTAAATTGTCTATCGTCAGTTCAATATATCTTGAGAGTTGAGGCATTTAATCCCAGTAAGTTTTGTGATGTATCACATCTACCTATTATTTTCCTTTGCTAGTAATCTTTTTTGATCCTTTATTCTTTCAGGAGGTTTCTATTCGGACACGAAGGCTTTTGTAAATGACGGCTGCCGAAAATGCACCATTGGAACTTTTGTCCATTACAATGAAGCACCCGGGAAAAGACCGTTTGACTGCAAGCCATGTCCAGAAGGTAATTCTCTTAAACTCCCACTCTTACCGCACTATGGAGCATAATATTAGTTATCATTTGATCCAAATTCAGCTTCCTTCTCATTAGCCGAGACCCTAGCACGTGACCTGCAATTAACTGCCTACAAATAACTGTCTGCTCATGCGCAACGTCGTCCAACTTTCTTTGCCTGCAAATAATATTCTCTCTATGCCATCGCTTTTGCGAGGAAATGGCAGCTTCCCGAAGAACTTTCAGCAAACGCTCCTTTAAAAAGGTGTTATAGTTATATGTATGTCCATATAGTATCTAGCTATAATTAAAACTAAAGGTTACAAATATGTGTGTAATGCTGCACGCAGACACTGGGTATCTGAGAAACGGTGAACTGAAATACACATGCATGCAATTAGTAGGATAAAGGAGTACAGGGGAGTCACGATTTCTTTGTGATTTTGAAAGTGTTTACGAGCGCCACAATGAGTAAAAGGTAGCGCAAATTGGAATAACACAACGAGAGTGGAACGATTTTAAATTAAGTTATGAAGACACTACTGCATAAGCTTGCTAATTCCAATCATCCTGACAAAACATAAATCCATTTTATAACGCCTAAAAAGCGAAAGGACTGACAAAGGAAACCACATGAGACCCAAATAGTATTTTGCCTCCACTACACAACAGAACACACAAAACAACACTTGGAGCATGGGCGTGTCGGTCAGCCAGGCCCAAACACTTTATTAACTCACGTGAATGATTCCACTGTTACAGTAATTCTAAGAACACGCTACAGCCGGACACGTAAACTCGAAAAAACCAACTATTGGAAAAATAGGGGCCGTGTAACCCCAGCCTATACGCTATGGCATCCCTTTGGGGTTATAAGGCGAAACTAATAAAATAAAGCCTAATAACATGAATACGAGCAGAAAACGAGATGCTACATAAAATAGCTAAGAAACATAGGGACGAGTACAGAAGGCAACGAAATTAAGGCTAACAGAATAAGTGAAAACTAAAGTAAACAAAGCAAGTTGACGCGGCGAGGCCGCGACCGTAGAATGACACGCATAACGAAACGGTCACTATATCAAACCCCGTAAACGAGATCCCTCGCGCGCTACTCTAGAACCCAGCTCTCCGTTCTGTGTTGGCAAAATAATATCTTATGTCAATTCTAATTTACACAAATTATATAATGTGCTGCTCGCCTGGGGACTCGAAGCAGATAGGTGGCCAATAGCTGCAAGTGTACTGTCTAAGGAAGCTGGACTTATTTAGGGACGGACCATTAGAAAACTTATGCGGAGTTTGGGCGGACGAAGTACAAAAAAAATATTCGCAAGAAAAATAAAATGAAAAAATTCATGCACGCTGATTAATCCTAAAAAGTATTCATTCTATGGCCTAAAAAAATTCATACAAGGAATTTGATAACGAAAAAAAATTCCTGTGGCTCGAAAATCTCCCTCCCCTTCGCCCCATAACTTTTCTAATGGTCCGTCCCTAGGGGTAAGTTAGAAAGGTGTGAGAAAAGAAAATAGAGACAAGAGACAAAATAAAAACAACAACAACAACAACAAACAACCACTTTCTTTTTGTGAAGAAAATAGTCAATTTTTGGTCCATTTTTAGAAATAAAAGCGCCACTCTCAACGCTATTTGGGACCTTACGATACCAAGACGGCGACGGTAACGAGAACGTCTAAAACACAATGTTTTTTTTTTTTTATGAGGAAACCAACAACTCTGCATGTACTGTACATTTCTTTGTCGTCCCTGCACAACTACGTTGTGAAATGTCCAAATGACGTGAAAACGGGAATGGCAAGGCTATAAAATGTACTTATTCTCTCTGAACTAGGACACGTCCCCCTCTTTTAGTTCCAGCCTTTAACCCGCGTGGAGTTTAGTTCCAACTTCTATACTTATAAGTAACTGGGTGACATTTTTTTTATCGGCGTCGCCATTTTCATATCGTAAGGTCCCTTCTAACCCTTTGCCGTCAGCCACTTTTAAGGAAAAAGCCGCATTTTGGACCAAATCCTTCTTTTTGAACCGTTTTTCGGCCAGTTAGCATGGGAATAGCTAGAAAAGAGACTTCCAACACTCAGGACTCAAATTTCTACTAACTGGATGCAATTAAGCGGCTTTTTTGTTTTTCGGGCATGCGCACTGGCCAAATTTCTTTTTTCTTTTGCGAATCTATTTCGATATTTTTTTCTCGCTATCCTTTTTTTCCTTTTGCCTTTCTTTTTATAGCCAGTTTTGTTGCCCACTTTATCATCTTTCTTTTGCACGAAATTTTGGTTGGGTTTCTTTCCAACAAAGGAAGAAATTTATTGTGTAAAAAGTAGTAGGTAAATAGCAAAATTGGTGGTGAATGTTTCCCCAAATGTTGCTTGTTTTCTGTCTGTTAACTCTCCGGATTAGTCAAACGTACTAAATGAGGTACCTTTGGACAGCTCTATCCTCGCTAATTTTGCTAATCCATTGTTAAAGCTTTAATGGAAATGTTAATGGATCCAGGAAGAAAAATATGCATGGGTCCATACGGACCTAAAATGGCAAAAGCGGACGACACAGAGTTTTAACCCGCGTAGAGTTTCAGGAGATGATATATCGCCTTGCAACTTTAGTTGAGTGCTCTCTAAAGTTTCCAAGTGCTTCTCATCTCATGTGTATTATAAATGGTCTGCTTGGCAGGCGCAAAAAGGGAAGGGGGATGGGAAAGGGAAAAAAGTGCAAAAGCGAAGAAAAGGGAAGGGAACTCCAGCTATAAGAGCCGAAGTTTTTGCCATTTTGTCAACTAATCCGAAAACGTCAACTGACAATACGTGACCAATGACAAGTAGTGGGGCTTCTTAGCGTGGTCCCAACCTAATTACTTTGTTTACCGGGAATTGTCAAGTCGAGACGCCTTTTTTCAACTAGAAAACATTTTACTTTTCTTGCTCCCGCAGCAATCACGACCAACATAGACTTTTTTTACTGCTCGCAGGTTGCGACAAACAATGATCATCTTGAAAATGCTCACAAACAGTCGCCAGCCTGAGACTCGAATAATGAAAGGCGAATTATTAGCAACAGTCAAAAAGTTCAAGGAATAGCTTTTACCAAAGCTTCAGCTCTCTCTTTACAAACCATTTAGAAGGTCATTCAAGACGGTGTATGTTTTTGCGGAAAAGGCGGTCTTGTGAATGTCGGCATTGCAGATGTCTGGCAAGAATCGTTATCGAATTGAGTCGCCGCTCGGCGTTTGAAAAAATCCAGTATACAAAACCTCCTAAGCATCTCTGCCTGCTAAACAAACTATTACAGACAGTTGGTTCTAGTTGGTTCAGTAGATCACATTTCCTTGATGCCTGCATCAAGTTTGTCTCTCACCAATTCACGCCAGGATACACGCCAATAAGTTACTTATTCCGGCTCAGGCAATCAGGAATTTGCGGACGCCAGCGTCCGCAGAAATGAACAAAAGGGGGTTCTTATAGCAGGCGTCCCTTACCCTCTCTCCCCAGTCCCCCTCCCTTTTTCCCTTCCTCCCTATCCTATGCCCGGTTCGACGCCTTCTTCGCAGGCTAATCATAAATGTCTATCACATATATCATCTGTATTCTTGATATATACATCTATGTACACGGTAGTTAAATTTCTATTTAAAAAAATCCAAAGCAGCTTTGCTACGCTAACTTCAATGCGTTGCTCATTTGTGTTAAGGAAATACGCTTCTGTACCGTTCATCGATCTCCTTGCGCTTCATTTGGGCCGTATCATCTGGGCATTTTCTTCGCTATTGCTCAAATTTTTCGCGACCTCGAAAACTACCAAAAAAACGGAAATAACTTAGATTGGAATATGTACTCGATGTATCCTTTGTTGTGACTTTAAAAACTTCATGAAGAGGAATAAAATGTTTACACATGGCACAAGCGCACTATACTCAGAAATGCGATGACTCTGTAGTTGTTCCTAGGCATGCTACTTTCTTCGGTGCCAGTAAATGTAAGTGGGGGAGCAAAAGTTGGGAGCAAAAAAAACTAATGAATAGCTCATAAATAAATTGCCCGGGAAACTGTTATTTCTCAAAGATGAAAGGACACCGTAAGTGAAAAGGGGAACGAAGGAAAAAAGCAAAACATGCGTAGGCTAGTACTATTTTAAACGAGAATTTTTTCCTTAAATAAGTACATGTACGTTGTAATGAATGATGAAAAATCTTCTTTTATAAGCCATGGCCCTTGGTATAAAAATGCGGGAAACTGTTTTTTCTCAGACATGACGTGTTTTGCAGCTTTTGGGTATAAGCTCTCCTGTGACTTAAAATCACTAAGTCGTGACGTAATTATGCACGTTCTATCTCCTGCCGTATTCATTGCCTAACAATTGTAAAAGCTCCCAAAATTATGCAAATTCAGGGCATTTTTAAAACGCTCGTACGAAAAAACGAAAGCTAATCTATAGCTCATCTTCACAAGGTTTGTTACATATTTCTCAAAGTTACTTTCAAGCTGTATTTTATCTTGATCTAGGCTTTCTTTCTCTTTTTTACACCCGTGCAAAGAAAGTAATGCATGTTTCGTGCTTTGTTGACACAGTGAATTTTACCATATTTCAGAATGTTATAGCATGAAGGGTATATATATTTAGCGGCTGTGAAAGGATTCTTTAGAAAGAACAATTATTCTTGTTTGTCATACTAAAAGCTTGTTTTCGGTCCCCAAAAGCGAGCGCGCTAGACGAAAATGAATCAAGTACACTTTAACGATTTTTCCGTTCTTAAGAGCGAATGCACAGAAAAATCGAGCAAAATCGGCAAACCGTGGCCACAGCTCAAAACCTAACTTACCCTCATTTTCAGTCTGTAATAAGGTTTTAATGAGTTTATAACACTGCTGAGGTTTAAATTTCAAAATGCGGCCGAGTTTGCGAATTATTTGAGATTTTCGATTTCAACGGTCTGCGGGCCTGAAATTAGCCGCCGAACACGGCAATATAGCCTAGCGACAGAGATGAGCTGACTTTCATAAACGAGCGAATATATTGGCAATCTTCCACTTAAATCTCAAAAAACAGCTATTAACAATTTCTAAACAGCACATTTTTTTAGATTTAGAGGGTAAAATATCGACGAACGAGCACAATTTTGAAACGTAATTTGCATAATGCTTATAAATACAACAATTTACCGCTAAAACCAAAATCGAATTTTCTATATGGGGGAATACTCCAAATCACCCCAAATCCCGCTTACTACCCAATGAGATATAGTACTTCAACATTATCTGAAAGTTAGTCTGGTGTTCTTGCCAACGCTTGTAAAATAGATTGATTATTTTGAGGTTATTTTGCCCCAAACAACCGCTAATTGACCCCAGGGTCAATTGACACGTGCACGTCACCTTAGTTTTATGCATCGATTTGAGCTCGTTAAAAGGGAGAAACTAACAAGATTCTTTTAATACGTACCTGTTTTAATGAAATACACGCAATCTTCAAAAGGAGAGGCCGTTCAATGGGTAATTTCTCTTCTTGAGATCTTGTAGATTGCAGCATGACGTCTGCGAGTGGACCTGAGTCTAGGTCTGTTTTCCCGTGACTGCGAAATCAGAATAACATCAAGAAATAATTCTCCCTCGAATCTTCGTAAGTGAATCAGCTTTGCAGTGCCTTACCTGAGATAAAAAGTGGCCCGAATAGCAAAACATTTCTAGCGTAATTTGGATCCTTTGTGGAACGCAGTGTATTGCTGAGCGAAAGGTGAGTAAACAAACGTGGGAAAGTACGTGACCTTTGATTGCGTGACCCGCCAGTAAACGATAGTTTCCAGCGAAAAATTTGCCTGCGTGCAGACGTCTCCTATTTCCTTTGTTGCACGCGGAAAAGGGACGTCTGCGTAACGCCGTCGCTAATCGTGTTCCAGCGTCCTGCTGGGTTCCCAAGATCTTGGGAACACGCTGCGATAGGCTGACACACAGTGCGCATTGTTTGACTTAACGCTGATTGGTTGTTATCGAATGTGGTCTGATAATGTATGCGGTGTTTTAAATGATTTATGTAAGCAGGGTTTTCTAACCGAAACAAATCAAAACATGTGCGATTGTGTGCTGTGTTTTTCGTCGATCGAAAAGCAGAGCGATCGAAATCTTGTGCCGGGACGCGGAAAATTTAACGTGTACGAGGAAATTATTTCTTTACAATTTACTGTGCATGACACATCACATCATATTTGTGAACAGTGTCTGAGAAAACTACAAAAGCGGCGTGGACTTCGCACCAGGCAGGCATTTCGGAGAAAGCCAGCCAAAGAAACTAAAATCTTTATTTAGCCGTAACAAACAGAGGTCAAGAAAATTTAAACACTTTACAACTGCATTCCCTATCGGGAACACCCACAGAAGCACAAACCACAGGAAATGATTACTCAGTATGCATGTAACAAACCTGCTTCATGACCTCTAAATGAGCGGCAAAAATGAGATTTACTCAGTCAAAGGTTAGAATGCTACATGCACTGTGTAGTGCTAGTAATCTTCGCGCGAGAGAGAAAAGAAGAAAAACCTCTGTTCAAGCAGACTCTCAAGGTCACGTTTCGCTCGTATCACGAGCTTATGATGTTTTGTTTGGCCTGTCAACTCTTATTTCTAACCGGATATTATTTCACAATTTATGCGAAATAGAATACCCTGCCAGCGGGACGCTGGAACACGATTAGCGACGGCGTTACGCAGACCTCCCTTTTCCGCGTGCAACAAAGGAAATAGGAGACGTCTGCACGCAGGCAAGCGAAAAATAGGATTCGCAAAAATCTTGCTGATGTATATTTAACAGTTTGTTACTATAAATTTACAGCTGGTTTGTCTGAAACTTTAAACAATGCATATCTGTCCAAGAGTATAAGAATGTTTCGAAAGATCCACCCCTAAGTAACTGTGGGCTACTCCTTTTCCCCCATCACCGATGTGCACTTCCTTCCCACTGTCTTTTGCATGAGGCTTGTATGCCTTTTTAACTGTTATCGACACTTAAAACTGGCCGTTTAAGGCATGGTTTAAGAACTTGACTGATTTAAAAAACCGTCGCGAACATGCGCTGTTATTGTTTGACTTTGGAAGCTTTAAGCCCAAAATGATGGTGCAATCTCGAGAAATTTGCCCGAGTCTAATTATAAGACAGGGAACGGGTACCAAGAAAGGGACGGTCTCATTTAGCAACCCGTGGATAATCTGAACATGCTTGCCTTCTGTCGCAGGGGCAACCGTTAAGGCCAGGTACGCCGCCCCCACCCGAGAGGATTGCATGGCATCCACCATTTCAGTCGCTTTTTCCACATTATGACCTTCAATTATCATGAATTATAATGCGGGCCTTGATCGTTGCCACCTTACCAGAAGTCTAATCTTCGCTCTGTTAGACCATGAGAATCTCTATTATTATTCCATAAATGCGCCATTGACTTTTTCTTGCTCAGCGTCCGGTAAACCGATACTCCGAAGCAAAAATATCTTTACAAAGACTCTATCCAGGCCAGAACTCCTGATATCAACAAATATACCCCCCGCCTAAAGAGAGCAAACGTTCCCCGAACTACTCACTTGACCCACCCCATCCCTTCGTTAAGAAAAACTACGTACTCAGTCCACTGGACAAAACGCGCTCGTGAATATACCAAACAATAGCCGTTCATCCTACAAGCAATCTCAGTTTCAACAGGCGTGGCCACGTTTCCAGTTGCTGTAAGATTAATTCGACACCTGCAACAGACACTGTAAATTGAATAGCAGCCACAACGCCCTTCCTTGAAACCGTCAGGACGAGAAAGTTTATAAAAGACTTAACAGGTGTGCGCGACGGTTTTCTTCCTTCCCTCCCATTGTAGCACTCAAATTCTGACCCTGATATTGGGCGCGATCCATTCAACCAAACTTTCCGGAAATTTCGGTCCAAAACTCAATGGATCGGTTCGGTCCAACCGGAAAAGTTTCGAAAAAACGGGTCCACCTTTTGAGGTGGTCCTCTTTTCCCGGTCGGACCGGTTGGAATTTTGGTTGAATGGATCGCGCCTATTAATTCCAGTAGTAATCAATCGTTCCTGAGCCGATACGCACAAGGATACCAGTTTCTTGCAAAATATGCTGTGACATCCGTTTGCTCATCCCCCTTTCTGCCTTCCGCCGCTGATTAGGTTTGGTTCCCGTGTGCTTTGAAATAACTTTAGGAACGAAACATGATACGTGAGGGGCGTGTCCGGCTAAGGGCAAGTGACTCTCAGTGGTGAAGACATATACTGAGCTTGTCAGTATTTCGTAGCCTGTACCACGTCGCGAAAATAGAACAAGCCAAAGAAAAATAAGACGCCTTTCTTTCCCCAGCTCCCGCAGGTTTTTCGCATTACTTTTTACTGCACAACTGATTGTACCTTTTCGAGCCGGAGCGAACATTGACGCCCTTGGGGTTAAGTTTCCACTTCATTTTCGGCACCTGACTAAACGCAAGCGCTGACTTGTGCGCCTATGCTTCGTTTGCACTGAAGTAGCAGTATATGACCACGACAGACTTGCTGCTATCCTAGGTTTGAAACCGCAATGGGCAAGAACAATTTCTTGAAAAGAGCAAACTATTTCCTCCTTAGCAGACATGGAGAACAGGACTTAAGCAAGCAATGCCATTGCTTAAGTCCTACTAGACTTGAAAAGAGAAAGCATGATGCTTTCTCTTTTTAATGATTTATGGCTAAACAGTACAATTTAATGTAGCTTTTACGCAACATTAAATACTTAGTTGTTTGCAGAATTGCATTTAACAACAAATTACAGAAATTTAACTAAGTTTAGATCTCATAGATAAGAAATGCACGGAAAAAACTTTTGGGGTAAAAAAGTCAAAAAATGTTTGCTGGAAAATCACTTATGGACATACAATAGCAGAGATATCATGCCTGTAATTGTCTGTTCAATGCACCTTATGACAAGTCTGACTAATCCACTGGTAACCCATGCCTTAAAACCGCCGTGAACCTTAATATTCAATCCATTTGCCTTTCATGCGTAGCGCAAATATATCTTCTGAACACTCCTGGGTTGGGGGTAAAATCAGAAGAACAGAACATTCAGTTACTGTACCATCTTTAAAAGTGGGACAGTATGTTTGCTAATCATCTTAGTTAGTCGCTTTTAAAATAGGACAAAAGGACACCTGGTCATACAGGAAAATGAATTTAATGTATCCCGAAAGCTTTGGTTTCCCGTGTACTTCTTTTTCGCAGGAGACAATCGATAATTGCCTGGTCACGCAATCGGAGGTGAGTAACTAATAAAAGTCATTGACACCATCGCCGCTTAGCAAATACACTACGTGCTGCACAGGATCCAAATTGCGTTAGAATGTTTTCCTATTCGGCCCACTTTTTATCTCAGGTAAGGCACTGCAAAGCTAATTCAATTACGAAGGTTCGAGCGAGAATTATTTCATGATGTTATTCTGATTTCGCAGTCACGGGAAAAAAGACCTAGACTCAGGTCCACTCGCAGACGCCATGGTACAATCTACAAGATCTCTAGAACAGAAATTACCCATTGAACGGCCTCTCCTTTTGAAGATTGCGTGTATTTCATTAAAACAGGTACATATTAAAAGAATCTTGTCAGTTTCTCCCTTTTAACGAGCTCAAATCGATGCATAAAACTAAGGTGACGTGCACGTGTCAATTGACCCTGGGGTCAATTAGCGGTTGTTTGGGGCAAAATAACCTCAAAATAATCAATCTATTTTACAAGCGTTGGCAAGAACACCAGACTAACTTTCAGATAATGTTGAAGTACTATATCTCATTGGGTAGTAAGCGGGATTTGGGGTGATTTGGAGAATTCCCCCATATAGAAAATTCGATTTTGGTTTTAGCGGTAAATTGTTGTATTTATAAGCATTATGCAAATTACGTTTCAAAATTGTGCTCGTTCGTCGATATTTTACTCTCTAAATCTAAAAAAATGTGCTGTTTAGAAATTGTTAATAGCTGTTTTTTGAGATTTAAGTGGAAGATTGCCAATATATTCGCTCGTTTATGAAAGTCAGCTCATCTCTGTCGCTAGGCTATATTGCCGTGTTCGGCGGCTAATTTTAGGCCCGCAAACCGTTGAAATCGAAAATCTCAAATAATTCCCAAATTCGGCCGCATTTTGAAATTTAAACCTCAGCAGTGTTATAAACTCATTAAAACCTTATTACAGACTGAAAATGAGGGTAGGTTAGGTTTTGAGCTGTGGCCACGGTTTGCTCGATTTTTCTGTGCATTCGCTCTTAATGTATTCAGCCAACATTGATAGTAGTAACACATTCTCCGCATCAAGAACCTTGCTGTTGTTTGTAAAACCACTTTTTGTTCATTAAAATTGATATATTTTAGCTAAGGAACATTTTGCAAAGCATTCCATCTTTATTACATACGTTTTGGCGTTCTGGTGAAGTGTTCTGGTAAATTATAGATTAGGCGTGACAAACTTATGAAACAACATGTGGTAAAAATTTTCGGCTCCTGGTCCTCCTGCTGCATGCCCACTGTCGGTCCTGCTTAATCCCACATTCTGCTTTTCTGCTTCCAAACCATCGAAAAAGACAGAAAGAAAGGTAGAAATAACCATCCGAGAAACATGTATTGTTCTTTAACGTAAAAATAATTAAATATTCAGAATGCCAGCAAAAAGTTTAAATGGAGGGCAATTATAATACACGAAAAGGAAACTTCAAATGGCCGTAACCATATGAGTGCTCGATGTTTTTTTTTTCTTTCCTTGCTATCTTTTTTCCATCATCGAATTAAAATTAGGTTGCTTTTGCATTCAGCTTATCACAAAACATTTGCGGATTACTTTATTTGGAAAACATTTAAGTAGTCACTGAAACTTGACTGGACAAAAAAGATGTTCATACTGTTGGGCAGTTGCCCTTAGCAGATAAGCTCTGATTTACGATCTGATCACGTCTTCACTTAATTCAAGAAAAAAGTACTTTCTTGTTTGTAAACCAGAAATTTAAAGCGATTGTCAATTGTAACCACAACACATTCGATGTGTTAAAAAACTGTCATGCCGGCAACCAGCGACGCGATGTTGCGTGACAATTATCACGAAATTAAAATGCGATACACTTGTTTGGAAGAAGTACCCCAAAAAGCATCTTAAAAGAGACGGCCAAATACGGACTGCGTTTTTTTTTTGTTACGCTGTGGTTACCAGTACCAACATTTCGGCTTTGGAACTGTGTCTTGAAGATCTTGAGAATCGCTCATCCTGGTTTGCCTCAAATTATTTGTCCGTCAATGCCAGGAAAAACCCATGCGATGATCCTGGTAAGCACTCCCATGAACCTGCTCTTCATATTGGCGACTCTGTTATTGGAATAAATGGCTTCCTGAATATTCTTGGTGTTCATATCGACGATAAGTTGTCCTTTAACGACCACCCATTAAAGTTTTTAAAGAAGGTCTATGCCAAGGTTGGAGCTCTGAGACGACTTAGAAAGCTGGTGCCTGCTGACATCGCACTTATGCTGTACAAGGCTTATATACCTCCACACCTTGAATATTGTAGGCCATTACAAATTAGGGATTAACAAAACTTTGAACAAGAAACTTGAATCTGCAAACTATTAAGCTTTGAAAGCCCTCTTAAATTTCGGAAACAGCTTAGATTATGATTCCATATTGTCGATTTAAACATGCAATCACTGGAACATGGACGGTGCTATCAATCTCTCATCCTCCTTTTAAATGTACAAAACGAAATAGGGCTGACTATATTTCTGATTTATTCGAACCTCGTATATTGCCCTACAATTTAAGGAACAGAGCTCACAATCTCACTCAAACATCCTGTAATAATCGATATTATCACAATTCGTTCACTGACAAAGCTTCGTATTAGTGGAATCAGCTTTCTTGTTACGTTAATAAATCGACTGAGTTGAGTGAATCTCGTAAGCATTTAAGTCTTTTAATCTTATAAACTTAAGAGCCAGTTGTAAATGCAATTGACTGTTTCTTAGATTGATTGATTGATTTTCTTAGGGTTTTAAACTTATTCTCACGGGTTTTGGTTTTTGATTAATTCAGTGGGATGCGGAAGGTGTAGCTTTGATCTTTCAAAAGTTATTTTCGTTGAAATGTAATGTATTTTTAATAACGTAGTATTTTTATTGTCATACGTTTCATACATGAGCCTCTGGCTTGGATGATCAGGGCAGCCTCATCCCACGTATTGATGTAAATAAGTTGACTGTACGATTGATTGATTGGTTACCCATCTTTTACGTTCGAGTCCTATCAGACTGCAACAATGAATAGGAACAGAAGGCTTTTACTGTCCTATCATGGTCACTCGGAGTCCACAGCATCAAAAAAAGCTTTCCATGGGCGTAGCCAGTATTTCTCCATAAGTACGCCCAAGTAAGAAACGAAGCAAAAATCGAATACTGACAAAGATTCTTTCTTTTTAACATGCAAATTATTTTAAATCATAACTCAAGGAGATTGCGGTAACTTTTTCAGTTAGCGACGCAACCTCGTTCCCAGGATCCTCTCCTACTCGGCCCCTCGTCTTGCCCCTCGCATTTTGGGAGATTGCTGGCAAAGATTTATCTGTTCCCCACTCCCGGCAAGACTAATGACAGAGTTCCCAGCCAGCAAGGTGCACCTACAACCTGCAACCTGAGTTACTGGGAAGTAAGTCAGTTTGGGTGTGATCATACGGCAAAATTCAATCCTTCAGTATTGGGGGAGGGGGTGGGTAGGAATGGGTGTGGCCTAAAGGCGAAATTCAACTATTCAGTGTGGAGAGGGGGGTATGTTTCTGAGAAAAGGCAATGCCAGTTATTCTGGACGCCAAATCTCCTACGACACCCTGAATTGTCCTTTTTTCAAAGGTATTTCGGGGTGTTCAGGATCTTAGTAGATGCATGACCTACGGTAACCGGAAATACCCAAATATTAGGGACTAACCATTTTACTTCTGAGAGGAGGGGGCTGGGTGATTGGGTGATTTGGCGTAAGCATGATTTTTTTTTTATTATATTGTATTATACTGAAGTATGTGCTCGAATCATATATTTTTTCTCCCTCCAGCACTTTGCACGATTTTTGTGGATTGGGTTGACAAAGCAGGCTTTCCTTTATAAATCAGTCTAAAGAATACGTAAATAAACTTTGAACTTTTAACTTAGAGTTTTTGATTGACCTTGATAATACGAAGGCGAATATAGGCGAAATTTTATCTAGAGGTGCTCGGGAGCATGCTTCCACGGAAAATGGTAAAAGTTAGAATTACCGGGTTAATTTCTACCAATTCTGAGATTGATTTTGTCCAATTTTTATCACCAATCCGCTGGTTTTCTGCACAAAAACGTACATGTAACAAAGGAAATTGTGTTTGCTTTTAACATAAAGATTAAAAGACTTATAAAATAGGCAAAAGATGGATGGAATTATTGGTGGGGATATAGCCCATTCAGCCCCAAGGCTTCGCGGCCTCTGACCAAGATTATTTACCACAGGTGCTGTAAATGTAAAGAAAAAGCCATTTGAGAGGGAAAGATCCTTATGCGTATGAATCCCTCTGACCCAGTACAAGGAGCCGATTAGTAATGGGCTCCTGCCAGACACAAGTGCAAGTACAAAATCTTTTTTATGATAACATGCTGTCAACCCAGGGAGTATCTCGGGCAGTTTTATTTTTTCAGCTCACTGTAGGTGCGTGAAATCTTTTTTGGACAGTGGACTTGTGCAGGATTCTTTTCTTACCTATGTGCACTTCCAGTATAAACAGTGTATTTATATTTTTCAAAATGACCCAGCCCCTCACCCCACCACCCCTTCGCAGCCTCAGAAATGGTCGGCCAGACAGACCGTGGAAAACATGCGTACTTTGTTTACAATTGGTGATAAGAGAGATTACGAGTAAATTAACTTTCCAAAGTTTGTATCAGAAAGTTTAGTCAAACTTATTTTCTTGTCAAGGGCTGCTGCAGTCTGAATTCAAATAATATGTCGCAATAGAAACCAAACACTAAGTTTTCCTGGGTGGAAAAAGTGTCAATCAACCAAGTAAGACAACAGCGAGCAAAAGGAGGTAAACTGGAGAAACCCGTCAAATGACACGTATACGTTTTCGTCTAGCGCTCCCGCTTTTGGCGGGCCCAAAAAGGCTTTTAGTATGACATACAGGAAGAATGGTTCTTTCAAAAGGACCCTTTTACACCCGCTAAATATATATACCCTTGATGCTATAACATTCTTAAATATAATAAAATTCACTGTGTCAACAAAGCAACAAACATTACTTTCTTTGAACGGGTGTAAAAAATAGAAAGACAACCTAGATCAAGATAAGGTATAACTCGAAAGTAACTTTAAGAAATATGCAACAAACTTTGTAAAGATGAACTATAGATTAGCTATCGTTTTCTCATACAAGCGTTTTGAAACTGCCCTAATTTGCATAATTTCCTTCGAGCCTTCGAGCAGGTTTCGGCCCATTTTAAACATTCCTGTTTTTCGCAAAAACGGAGCTTCGCTGGATCTTTTGAATATTGTTTTTAAAATAGTTTACCAAAAGGGTTTTTTTTTGGTGAGATAAAAAAAAATCGAATTTATTGATCTGGGGCCGGATTCTCCATATTTACTGAGAACGGTTCTTAAATTTCTGCGTTCGCGTGTTATTGAAAAGCGCTATCTTCGAGAAACTTAACCTCATTAATTTATGCAAGTATCTCTCACAGATTATGACAATTCGTTTTCAACAATTTTGTTTTATTTTTTTTGTTTGTTTGACAGGAACTGACACAACTGCATTTGCAGGATTTCGCGCCTGCAATTGTTTGAAAGATCATTACCGTACGAATTTGTTTGGGGCTTGTAAGCCATGCGAGCTAGGATTAGAATGTCAAGATGAGTCAGTAAATCTTAAAGATGGCTTTTGGTGGAAATGGGAAAGTAAGACACACCGTGAGCTGTACAGAAACTTCACCAAAACCGTAAAGGACTGCTCATTTACTCCTGAATTACACAACGCGAATGATTCCGGTATTGAATACCCGTACACCATTCCTCAACCGTACAGATGCCCCATGACAGAAGCTTGTAAGGGAGGTTTGAATTCTTCATGTGAGGCTGGTTATGAAGGACCATTATGTGCAGTTTGCAGTGATGGATATTATAAACAGCTGAAGAAATGCAAACTGTGCCCAACTAAAGGATGGATGATCGGACAGCTTGCAATTATGGGGGCAATAATTATTTTACTGGTTATTCTGGTGGTTTGGAGAAGCAAGAAAAAGAGCAAAAACGATACTGGACGATCTTTCCTTGATGAGGTCCTTGGAAAGCTTAAACTTATAATTGGCTTTTATCAGGTGACGTCTGGTATCATGAAGGCCTTTTCATACATAAAATGGCCTAGAAGTCTTTCTTTTATTGGAGAATATTCCGAAATTGCCCAGGGGAACATTCTTCAGATAGCTCCCCTCCACTGCGTCGTTCCAAGCTTGGAACTTGATGCATTCGGAAGTTTGTTTGCAGCTATGGGATTGAACATTGCAGCAGTCATCGTCGCCCTTGTTAGCCTTGCCCTTGCCACTTGGACATCGACACGACATATTCTGAATGAAGAGGGAAGAATGAAGAAAAAGGAGCATATTAAAGCGGTCGTAATGAGAAATCTGTTTTTCTTTCTTTTCGTGACCTATCTGAACACTTGCGTAAAAACAGCTCAAGTTTTGCCTCTTGCCTGCCACAAGATCTGCGTTAACAAAAAAGGTGAAAGCTGCGAGCAGTATGTAAAGGCCGATTACAGCATTAACTGTAATGGGGAGAGATACAGCCGATTAGTCTTCGCAGGATACTGTTCCATTGTGTATGTGATTGCCCTGCCTGGTGCTGCTTTTATAGCAATTTGGAAACGACAGAGAGGTGAAAAGAAAAATGAAACAAACGACACGAATGGTCCCGGAGATCAAAGCACCGTGCAAACCGGACTTCGTTTCTTACACGAAAACTACAAGCCTCATTGTTGGTATTGGGAACTGGTGGAGACAGTTCGAAAGGTAATTTTGACCTCTGGATTGATCCTTGTGGGTGGTGAAAGCAGACTTTACATTGGATTGGCTTTGGTTTTCTCTGGTTTGTATGGGATGTATTTCGCGTTGAACTCGCCAATAACTGATCCATTCGAAAACAAGCTTATGCTTTCTTCACTTGCCGTTACCTTCGTAAACCTTGCAATAGGAGCCGTCAGCACAATCCCGGATGAAGGTTTTTCGTCATCAGTCGACCCAATCTTGGATAGCTTGTTGTTCAATGGCTTGGTCATTGTTGCTAACTCCTTGGTCATTGGACTACTTGTCGGTAAGTAAGGATAATACAAAGTATTTGTCTGTCAAAACATCTTGCTACATGTTACAGGCTTAACCCGGGCTAAATACCTCCATGGAATTCCATGGAATTTCGTGGAACTCCATGAAATTCCGTGGATCTCTATGGAGTTCTCCATGAATCTCCATGGAATTCCATGGAATATCCATGGAGTGTCCTTTGAGTTCCATAGAATTCCATGCGGTTTCTATGGGAATCCATAGAAATTCATTAATAAGGCAACTAATTAACTGGTTAACTGCATGTTCAAGTCTAAACTTTTTACTGGACAGAAAAATAGAAAACAGGGCAGGTTTTTAAAAGCAAAATAATGCCTAAGTTTAAATTATCCAAACATTGTCACTTGTTCTTGTTCACCGTTCATGCTGAAACTCAGCGTAATAAATGTTTTTGCGGGCGACAAGAGGAGCCCGCAATCCTAGTCTCCAGGTTGTTATTACGCATGAACCGCTTGTAAGTAGCCAGCATTCGTTTGGACGTCCACTAAGAACGAATGGAATGCACAAAACGCAATTTGATCACGTGCGTTTCGACCTTCTACCCCTCGTAATCTGATCACGCGTGTTTTGACCATCTGTCACGTGAAACTTACGCAAAGCACAGCATTGAAGCTAAAGCGTTTGGACCTCGGATCGTTGTCTCCTGCACTCCCTAACCTTTGGTTATTACTAGTTCCTAACTATTAAGGAGAAAAGGTTTTTGTGTGCTTAATAAAAAATGATCCTGTGTAAATAATAAAATATAAGTATACAAAATTGTTTCTAGTGAGAGTGTCTGCCAACAATCTAGCAAAATCAGTGTTGCATTTATAGAGAGGATCTACTTTTTATAACAACATGCAGCCGCTTCAATATAATAAATAACTATGAGTGATCCCACGAGGCACGAAGCTGTCGATGTACAAAGTGTCTTGAGGTTGAAAGTTGAGACTCCAGTCCAACCTGAATGATGACCGAGAGCACCCTGCATCTGCTTTGCATGGAGTTATTCGAGCTACATTTTTAGTCACATCTGTGAATATGTGCGCCTATTTTCAAAGGCTCCCTCACTTAGAAGAACAATGACATATTTTTCTCTCGCTGATGTACTCTTCAAGAGCGTCGGAATGGTGTAGTTAACTCTGAAAGGGATCACATCTTAACGCTTTTAAAGACAGACAAATTGAGGTATTCTTCACAGAATTCCTGATCTGAGTATAAAAGGCTGTTCAGCAAGCAAAAACATTTGCGAACTATGAAATTCCAAGCAAAATCAATACTTTTGAAAATTACTCTCAGCATCTGTCATTTGCTCATATTAAACTCAATCATGTTTTTTTTTTCAAAGTAGTCACTAAAAAGCCTGGATTTCGACAAGAGTGATTTTACTTTTGAGTTTTCCTTATAAGCAGATAAAACTACATTTTTTTACATAATTTACTGGTTGAAATAGATAAAGAACAGCTAAGCAGAGGTCTCGATGTTTTGGTTTAACAAAACAGCTTGCCTCTATACTAAAATGCTTAACTCGGATGGCTCTTCAAAGTGACCAACTGTATAGATTTCTATCTCATGGTTAGCACAATCAAGGTCGTTACTAACTTTACAACGTAAATTATACACATCAACTACACTGAACATTAAAATATCGAGAATCTCACTTTACCTGACTGATCACCATCTAGTTTGATTTAATTTGCTGCTTTTGCGCTTTACTTTGCATTTTGAAGATAGGTCTTCGATTGCAGGGTTGTAAGTTCACCTTATTTTCCGTAAGATCGTCGAGAACGAATAGTTTATGGGCGGCCATAGCTTGCTTTCAAATGTACCGAGCCTAGCGTAGCTAATGGGAGGATTCAAACTATATTTAGGGGGTGGGGGACGCGACGCCCACCCCTCGTAACGGTAAGCTCTCGACCTCAAGGAAAAAATAGTGAGCTATAGGGCCATTATTTTCTTACTTTGTTTGATCAGCATCACAAGGCCTTGCACATGTACAGTTTCTGCATGATTTTGCTGATCACGATCTATTTTGGTCAAACGTCAAGATTTTTGTTATTTCATGACATCCCTGCTCCTCGGAACGGCTAAACTTCTTAGTCTCAACCATTTTTTTCTGCTAATATTCTTAATGACCATTTCTCTTCTGTGGGAAATAGGCTAGCTAGCACAATTCCAACGCCACAACAACATCTTAATTACGTTAGTCATTGCAAAGCACCGACTTCATCTTTCTATCCTTACCGGTAACGTCCGACGAAGTGAAATTTCAAATACTCTCCATACCAAACAACAAGTCTTATGGTCTTTAGTAAAATCCAACTAGTGGGCTGTATCAATGCTACGTTCTGATTGGATAAGCTACTACTAGGCTATATGTTATAGCCTACTAGTAGCGAAGAGCGCCGGATTTTTGGCGGCAAAAAGGGACTTACGTCTAGCTTTAACCAGCTAAAAGTTGTTTTGTATCGATATTTTTGAGCAACTAGTTGAATTTTACTAAAAAAATTATTCCTCTCGCGCCTCTGAGTCAATAGCCCATTCGGCCTTCGGCCTCATGGGATATTGACTCAGAGCCCATTCGAGATCGAGGAATAATTGTTAAGTATTCACCTCCCATAAAATTATTAAAGTGTGCAAGTAGTATCATAGCTCCTATTCAATCGGAAATATCGAATATCTCAGTAACATTAAGAAAATATCCTTCAAAACTTAAATTGTCCAAAATAACTCCAATATTCAAGAGTGGCGAAGATAATGATGCGAATAAACTACAGACCTATATTCTTATCTAACTTTAACAGAATTTTTGAAAAGATCGTGTACAACAGAATGAAAGATTATATTGACAAACATAAATATATGTTATTCACCGGCTGGGAGGTCCATTTTCTTTGGGAGAAACTGTGCCCGAGGGCACAGTTTCTCCCAATACGGACCGACCTTTAATTTTTTTTTCCTACTGAGATTTGAAAGTTTCTGGAAAATTTTCCTTCACTCCCCAACCTATTTGTGTTGAAGTAGGACGCGTTTGTGTTGATGAAGCGCGCGGTCGATTGCAAACCAAAACAAAACATTACAACATGACTTTTAGCTCGGTAATTTATTTTAAGGCACTTACTGCTCTCTTTTGAAATAAGGAAAGGTTTTTGTGTCTTGCTAGACAACTCATAATCTGAATGTCAAACAAGAATAAAAGAATTGACGAGCTTGATATTAAAAGCTCCAGGGTGAAAAATACAGCAAGGGTTATCTTCGGCCGAATAATTAAAAATTTGCTTTAAGATTATCAATTGAGCGGGATCAAAACTGTACAAAAGAGCTAATTACACATACCAGTTTTAAGGTTTTGAATTGAATTCGAATAAAAGAAGGCGATTTGAGTAACAAGTGATAACCAAGGAAATGATAACGGCGATAACCGACTGCTGGAAAAGTGATTCCTGTTGTTTATATAAGATTGAAAGCTAACACCAATCATTGAAAATGGAAAACAGAACTACAAAAATATAAGAGCAAAAATGTCCAATAAACGGTGCATAAAAGCAAGATTGCGGTACTTACAGCGCGGTTATAAAGATAGTGAAGCGACATCACGAGCCACCTGTTTTGCTTTACTTTAGCTGCTTTCCTGGCTGACTTGCTTGATTATCCCTTCAGATTTTCTGTCTGAATAATGAAATTCACTTTTCCCTGGCTAATTCTAATAATAGCGCAAGTTTTGAAAGAAAAATGGTTTGAAAATGACGGTTTTTGCTCATTCACAAACAACAAACAATCTTGTGAATAAGGCTGCCAATGATTCCGCCCGGGTTAGCGGGCACGATCGTAAAATACCGTCCACTCTCGAAACCAATCACATCGCAGGATTTAGAGGATTCCGCCCGCTCGCAAGCTTGGGATAAAATAATTTATTGTATTCCTCCCAGTGTGGCTTTCGTAACGGTCACTCGACTAGAGATTGTAAACGCAATACAAACTAATATGAATCAAGGTCTTTTCTCGTGTGGAGTCTTCATAGACCTCAAGAAAGCTTTTGATACTGTCGATCATAATATTTTGCTCGACAAACTTAATCACTATGGTTTTCGTAGAATTATTAAAGACTGGTTCTCCTCGTATTTGAATAATCGTATGCAATCTACCCAAATCGGACCATACATTTCAAACAAAGCTAACGTAAGCTGTGGTATTCCCCAAGGATCTGTCCTTGGCCCGTTGGTTTTTTATTGTATGTTAATGACATACATTCATGCTCGAATAAACTTAAGTTTTATCTCTTCGCAGATGATACTAATATCCTTCATGCTGATAAAAAATTAAAGTCCTTAGAAAATATGGTAAATATTGAATTACGAAACCTCCACGAATGGTTAACATCCAATAAGTTAACTCTCAATACTACAAAAAGTAACTTTGTAATCTTTCACCCTTATCACAAAAGAGTCACTTACCAACCGAGCCTCTACATGTTAGATAACGAGAAAAATGGAAATGTAACTTTAGAGTCCAAAAATTATATTAAATATCTTGTTGTGTTGGTTGATAAAAACCTTACTTGGAAATACGGCAAAAATCAGTAGAACAATTGGACTAATTTCAAAACGTCGCACTCCATACCTCGTCATATACTGTTATATATTTACCAAACATTAATCCATCTTCACCTAAACTATGGTATTGCTGCCTGGGGTCAGGCATCCAAGACTTCCCTCAATAAAATTCTAATTCTCCAGAAGAAAGTGCTCCGCATGATGTACTTTACATATATACGTGAACACGCAATTCCTCTATTTATTCGACGCTGACATATTACCAGTGTCATTTATGTATTATAAAACTGTGGCTAGTCTAATGCACGATATTAACAGCAACAATTCGCCAACAAATCTCTTCAATTCATTTGAAAAAAACCTCAACAATTCATTCATACCATACAAGGTCATCTACTTCAGGTAACTTTCACGTTAAAAGCTCAAAGCTGGAAATACACAAAAACTCCTTGTCTCGTTTTGGTGTAAAACTTTGGAATGAGATACCTTGTCATATTAGAGATCTTCCTAAAAAGAAAGTTTCGAAAGTGCTTCACAGATTGCTTTGCGGCATCTTAAAACGAGAAGATGACTATATTGAGACGTCATTAAAAGTTGAAAAAGTTCGATTAACAGTTAAGTGAATTCTGTACAAAAGTATTTGTTTTTTTCGCACTCCGTCAATTCATTTTTCGTCTTTCCTTAGTAGATTTAGTGTAATTAAAATAAAACTATGATAGAAATATTATTTATTGTAACAGTTAAGTGATTTCTGTACAAAAGTATTTGTTTTTTTCGCACTCCGTCAATTCCTTTTTCGTCTCTCCTTAGTAGATTTAATGTAATTATAACAGAATTATGATAGAAATATTGTTTATTGTAACAGTTAAGTGATTTCTGTACAAAAGTATTTGTTTTTTTTTCGCACTCCGTCAATGCCTTTTTCGTCTCTCCTTAGTAGATTTAATGTAATTATAACAGAATTATGATAGAAATATTGTTTATTGTAACAGTTAAGTGATTTCTGTACAAAAGTATTTGTTTTTTTCGCACTCCGTCAATGCCTTTTTCGTCTCTTCTTAGTAGATTTAATGTAATTATAATAGAATTATGATAGAAATATTGTTTATTGTAACAGTTAAGTGATTTCTGTACAAAAGTATTTGGTTTTTTTTTTCGCACTCCGTCAATGCCTTTTTCGTCTCTTCTTAGTAGATTTAATGTAATTATAATAGAATTATGATAGAAATATTGTTTATTGTAACAGTTAAGTGATTTCTGTACAAAAGTATTTGTTTTTTTTTCGCAGTCCGTCAATTCCTTTTTCGTCTCTCCTTAGTAGATTTAATGTAATTATAATAAAACTATGATAGAAATATTGTTTATTGTAACAGTTAAGTGATTTCTGTACAAAAGTATTTGTTTTTTTTTTCGCAGTCCGTCAATTCCTTTTTCGTCTCTCCTTAGTAGATTTAATCTAATTATAATAGAATTATGATAGAAATATTATTTATTGTAACTTAAAATAGTTTCCTTCCTTTCCTTTCCTTTCACTTTATTTTTCTTTTAACTGGTCCACCTGATTAGCGATGGCTATTTCGCGTGCCAGCCTGTTGTAATCAATATTTTTATTAAAGAAAGTTAAAGTTCAAGGTGAAGTTGCCATTAATATACCAAGTAATGTGCACAACCCGTTTTATTTCGACTGAGTGTAAGACTGACTACTTGTTTTCCAGACAAATTCGGAATCTGAAAAGACAGTAAGGTGGTAATGCTGTGATCCAAGGTCCACGCTCGTCCGAGTACAGCAAGGTCCTTCCTCTCTGCGCAAAGTGTATTTGAAAATAAATTGAATCAAGAGAGGATAAAAAGGACAGAGAAGGCATCCCCCATACACACCCTGTTCCATAGGTAATTCGTCTCGAGTTATTTTTAGAATTGGAATAAAGTTACCTCAGGCGCTGCGTGGATGTTTCGTGGAGGTTTCGCATGACTAAACGCCGTGCAAAAGATGTCGGGCGAAAGGCAATGAAAGCGTAAAGAGATCGAGAGCATTCCTGAATATTGAAGTGAAATGAATCGGCGCTCGCCTGGGAAAAGGGAATCGCTGGACTCTTTGTTCTCTTTGACAAGCCGTGAAATCAGTTTAACTCGAAGTTGTCGTACCCTCAGTGCTTTAATAAAATGAGAAATTTAGCCGGTCTATTGAAACCCGGTCGTTTGTATAATAAAGCAAGTAGGACGCCAAGTGTTATTTTTGTTGAATAATAAAAGACAAATAAAAGAATAAATATCAAACCAGAAACTGCTCTCTTCAAAATGTAAATTATAAATGATCCTGAGAGAATATTCAGTGTTAAGGATTTCCCTGCTGTACTGTTAGCTCTATACAACAGAGGAAGGGCGATTCTTTTTTAATTTCCGTTTCGCTGGCACAACTTTAGCAGAAATCTCTCTTTAGTCGTTTTCGTCGACAAAACAAATAGCAATATCACTGTCCGCGTCTTCAGCCATTTTTTTCTGCGTCAATTCGTGAAGGACGCGTGGCTCTGAACGTGGGTCATCCACGTGGAACACGTTCGCGCTATGTGATTGGCTGTTGTCTAATCTCCCTTGGGATCTATGGTCTTAAAAATAAGTCGAGACGAATTACCTATGGAATAGGGTGTGTATGGGGGATGCCTTCTCTGTCCCCTTTATCCTCTCTTGAATTAAATCTATGATAGCCTCGTTTTAATTTGAATGAATATATAATTTGTTTCAGTGCAATATGTTGCGTACATTTACCACAAAGTAAAAGAATGGCGCAAGAATCCAAAGTGGTCATTTTCATGCTGCCTGGCCTTGCTATTACCCCTAAGTGATTTACAAGGAGAAATAGTGGGATTAACTGAGAGGAATATATTGACACAGCAACTTCAAAGTGGCGGAATCGAAATGCCAACGATTGCTAATACTTTAAAGGAAAGCGGGGCAGTGGAGATAACTCTTGAAGATTATGATGTAGAACGCAAAGAAGAAGAAGAAGAGACTGCAAATAAATTCAGCGTTGCTCAAGGCCTCCTTTCACTAGCACAAGTAGGCATCCATAAGCTGCAACGGGGGACACAAGACACCAAACTGGAAGATCATGATTCGGAAAGCGAAGAAGAAGAAGACACTACAAACGCGGAGAAAAGCGTTGCTCAAGGCCTCCTTTCACTCGCAGAAGTAGTCATCCACAAGCCGCCAAGGGGGACACAAGACACCAAACTGGAAGATCATGATTCGGAAAGCGAAGAAGAAGAAGACACTACAAACGCGGAGAAAAGCGTTGCTCAAGGCCTCCTTTCACTCGCAGAAGTAGTCATCCACAAGCCGCCAAGGGGGACACAAGACACCAAACTGGAAGATCATGATTCGGAAAGCGAAGAAGAAGAAGACACTACAAACGCGGAGATAAGCGTTGCTCAAGGCCTCCTTTCACTAGCACAAGTAGGCATCCACAAGCTGCCAAGGGGGACACAAGACACCAAACTCTAAGTAAATTAACAGTTTTAGGAAAGTTCAGGTGATGTAGGGTGACACGTAATTTAATTGCAACCTGTGTTGACGTGAAAAATGAACAGATTATTATTATTATTATTATTATTATTATTATTGTCATTATTTCCACTCCATTTGCCTTCGCTTAAGAGAGATAAGAAAGTAACTAGCATTAACTTATAGTATAAAGTAACGTAGCATGCATAACACTTTAAAATCATACGTTTGAGTGGGTTCATTTTCTGCGTTTTATTAGTAGCAGTATTTGCTCTTACTGACAGCCACCTGTTGTAACTAACAACTTGTCAAAGTTTTCGAATGCAAGCAACATAAAGGAAACTAGCTACATGCGTATTGGTACGCGATGCTAAACTGACGGATTTATGGAATCTAATATAAAACGATTTAGGACAAGACTAATTTTAAACTCAGTAATAAATTAGGTAGCGTAGCTTAGGCTTGAGACTTACACAATCAAGTGGTCTTGCACCACAGAACAGCACTCGATACATCTGAAAGACGTATCACAATGGTGCTAGCACTATACTATGTTGGAAATTAAGCCTCGTTGGTGCCTTCCACTGCCTTCCGTATGCCTTCCCTTTCTTAGTATGTATAAGTGTCTTCCCGCATCCTAATTTAGTGCCTTCTTGCATATTAATTATATGTCTAGTCATTGTCTAGCTAGCTGGGTAAAAATGCGTTCCTCCATACTAATTATGTGCCTTCCTCCATATATAATTAAGTGGATAGTCGTTTCTTTTCATATGGAAGAACACAATAGGAACAATAGGCTTCCCTAGCTTGCCCGGTAACTAACTTGAGCCCAGTTTTCGGACCCTGTATTTAAAAAAATAGGAATAAGAGGAGCGATCACCTAGCAACGCGAGAAACGGCTTATGTCTTCTATTAAGCGCTAAAAAATCGGATATATAAACAAAATCATACACAAAGTGGTGATGAAAACTCTTTATTTCAATTTAGCTCATGTCTCATGTCTTCTTATTTAGCGCTAAAACTCGGATATGTAAACAAAACACACACATGCACAAAGTGGAGCTGAAAACTCTTTACTTGAAGTTTGTTTGACTATTACAAAAACCGTTTTCTCCTTTCTATCTCAAGGAAACGACTAACTATTGAAGTCTCAGCGTTTCACGCACCGTTAGTCAGTTATTTATGCGACTTAACAAGCCCACCGTTGAATACAAAGTCGTTCAGCTCTGTAGTATTATTATAGAAATACACACAAAAGAAAACAATTAATAACTTAACAAGGATCAATTAAAACACGCAACTAATCAATAAATACTCGTAATAAAACCAGACACGTTTCTTAAGACACAAGAACTCAATTTTATGACCCTTTATTAAAATAATAGCAAAAAATAGATTAAATATTCTATTAAAATAGTCAAAGAAGGCAAGCTATCGTTTTTTTAACACTGCGCACAATGTTTTCCTTACCCCTCTCCATTTCCCTTTTTATTTTTCTTCTCTTCCACCATTTTATTACTTTCGTTTTTATTCCCTCCTCCACAATTTTGATCTTTTCCCGCCTCCTCCTCATTCATGATTTCCCTCCCCCACAAGTTTTATTATTTCCCCTCCTCAGTCTTGATTTCCCTCCTCCTCCACCTCCTCATTTTATTCTATATATTTTTCTATCCACAAATACATCGACCTCGCATCGACCCTACATCGACCCCATCAACTTTTTTTCAACACTGCTTCGTGAATAGTAAAACAATATACAACCACCTCCACATTTCTTTTTCCCACCACCACCACCATTACATTTCTATTGTTTCCCTCTGCCGTTTCACTATTCCCGAAGCAGTGTTGAAAAAAAGTTGAGTCTAGGGTAGATGTAGGGTCGATATGAAGTCCGTGTATTTGAGAATGGAAAAACATATAGAATAAATGAGGAGGTGGAAGAGAAGGAAAATCAAGATTGTAAAGGGAAAATAATAAAAATTGTGGAGGAGGGAAATCAAAAATGAGGAGGAGGTGGGTAAAGATCAAAATTGAGGAAAAGGAGGGAATTCAAGAATGGGGGGGAATAATAAAACTGTAGAGGAGGGAATAAAAGAAGAAAAAATTGAGGAGGGAAAATAATAAAATTGTGGAAGAGGAGAAAAATAAAAATGGAAAGAGAGAGGGGTGAGTAAAACATTGTGCGCAGTGTAAAAAAAATCGATAGCTTGCCATTTTTGACTATTTTAATAGAATCTTTAATCTAATCTTTTTGCAGTTTTCAGCTCCACTTTGTGTATGTGTGTGTGTTTCGTTTATATATCCGAGTTTTAGCGCTAAATAAGAAGACATAAAGTTAAATTGAAATAAAGAGTTTCATCACCTCTTTGTTTATGTATTTTTATATATATCCGATTTTTTATCGCTTAATAGAAGACTTAAGCCGTTTCTCGCGTTGCTAGGTGATCGCTCCTCTTATTCCTATTTTTTTTCAAATAAACGGTCCGAAAACCGGGCTCAAGTTCCTTACCAGTCTAGGCAAGACTACGCGAGCCTATAGTTTCTATTGAGTTCTTCCATATGAAAAGAAACGACTATCCACTTAATTATATATGGAGGAAGGCACATAATTAGTATGGAGGAACGCATTTTTACATAGCTAGCTAGACACTGACTAGACACATAATTAATATGCAGGAAGGCACTAAATTAGTATGCAGGAAGACACTTATACATACTAAGAAAGGGAAGGCATACGGAAGGCAGGGGAAGGCACCAACGGGGCTTACTTTCCAACATAGTATAGTACTAGTGTTAGAACGAACAGCATAAAGGCGGATTTACTTTTGTTTTGCACTGTGCGCCAGTGACAATGATTGTTCGCCAGTTTGTAGCATTTACTCGTCATCTGGTTCCTTTAAGAATTCAAGGTAAATTTCTATTTGATACCTTCTTAACTGAAGTTCTAACGAGGTCAAATTTCGAGAGCATTTTTATTCGTATTTTAAATCAAAATAGTGAATGTAACCATCTTTTATTTTTTTTCTTAAAATCATTAGTTTCCTTTGATCAAAATGTTTTGCGTTCGAACAAAGTTATTTTGCAAATGACATTCTGCAGTTGAATTTTCTTTAAAAGCGATGCTTTGAATTTAAGAAGTTAGGAGGTTAACAGCGAACAGACAAAAATGCAACCTTAGCTTTGAAATACTTCTCTTGTTTGACCAGGTTGTTAGTTTTGGCAGAATACATATTGAGATAGTTTGGAATTAACTAGCTCATCTGACTTATATTATTTACCCTACCTCCACTGAAGAAATTCGCGCGTTACAACTAAACACTACCGACTTGAATGATATACGAGTCATGTATGTAGCACATTTAGCTGGTTCATTAAAGGTTGCTTTGGGCATTGGGAATTGCGCATTGGGAAGCTATTGTTTGGTGGTCACTCAAGTAAAAATTGAATTGTTCCATATGCCTAAATGCCCAATGTCTAATGACTAATGAACAATTACCAAAGCAACCTTTTTTTTGATTTAACTGTATACCATTGAATCCACCCAAACCACCGACATTACCATTTTACAAGAGAGTTAACGGTTTCAAATGAATCACTTGATTCAATAATATCTTCGGATAGAGACACTTTATTGGCGCCTTTCGTTTAGAACGTTTCAAACCAAATCATGACACCGGGTTCAACGTTTATAGGACCGATAATAAACCCTTGATGTATTCAGTTCATTTTTCCAGTTTCCTTTTCTCTAGCAGTGGCATCACTTAAACTGGATATTTGACTGAAAGAATGATTCTGCTTTCAGAAGAAAACAGGGAAGTTTTTTTCCATAAGAAAATCCGTTTTCGACGCGGGAGATGTTACTGACAGTACTTTTTTTCGATTTAAGGCATTTTAACGGGACAAATAGCCTCAGGAACCATTTCAGTCAAAAATTAAAACAGAAAAGAAAACACACTAGGAGCGGTGGAAGACTGAAATGTTGAAATACGCAAAAAAAACGTATTTATGACCAGTAACTATAAGTTGTTTATACATATTAATCACAAACACCCGTTGTAGCGTTGTAGCCTTGAGTGCTGTAATTAAATTTATGGTTGTCGAAGTTTTTAGTGACGAAGGACCCCCAAATAATCGAGTTTGCAAGGAAACAGTTTAGTTTAAAAAACGGGTAAACCAAATGCTACTTATTCTTATTCACGCCAGGACGGATTTAATAATTACTTAATCTGCAATATTATACATTTCATTGCATCATTAATTCAAGTGCTTAGTTGGATTAGGATACGGTATATCATTTATAGAAACATTTAACTGGCTTTGCATGGGTCTGGGAAAAAAGCGAAAATACTGTGGTACTGTTTCGAGGCATTTTACTGCCAGCAGTTCTTGTTAAACAAGATATTGCTGCCTGTTGGGATCCTCTGGCCTCAGAAGAAAACATGGCCTTTAGGTTCATGGAAAAATAATTCAAACCTTATTCACACTGGTGAATAACTCAGGGCCTGAGTGTGGTGTCACAGTAAAGTCGGTTTAACCTGAGCCATTTTGTTCTTATATTTTATCTTTGCATATTTTCAGTTTTGGACTGGAAAAAAAAACAAACAAAAAAGTTTTAAAAATATATAAAATGCTTTGGTCAAGAAACGTCATTTACATTAGAACAATATTGATTGCAAAATTATTTTGTAGAGTTGTACCTTTGGGATAAACAGTTTAATTTCATTGTAGTTTAAATGACGTTCAAATCTCAGGCAATCATGTTTGACAAGGAAGCTCAGTTCGAATTATAGAGAGAAAAATGCTTACAGATTTATCATTTGGGTTTAAACAAGTACTTTCGTTTGCCTTGACTACCTCAAGCCCAGACCGAAAGATTTCGGTTAGTCTCTTTTAAAAAGCAACCAGGGTCATAAGACCTGCTCGAGGCCCATTCGGATGATCAAAAGGACAGCCACCTGTACATGATTTATCACAAGTATTTTTTTGGGTATTGGGCAAAACTAGGTTTAAAAAAGGTGAAAGAAATCGGTTAATAACCATCTTTTCCGTTGTTTGGTCCATCCACAATAAGAAATCGCAAAGGTGCTTTATGTTCCCTTGCCACAGGAATACCAACATAAAAGCTTCCCATCTGCTACAATCATGGTTACCAGAGAAGGCTTTTTCACAGGCAAAAAAGATTTTGGTTTTTAGCCGTTATAAAGATGGAACTAAGCAACAAGAGATTAGATAAGGACAGCAGTGTTTTATTTGAGCTGGTTTCTATTTGCTGTGAATATAAAATCAATAAAGTCTGCACTTGACCTACACTTGATGTCTTCTCGGTGTACAGTATGCATGGATTCAACGAACAAGACAATCGTTTTTATTTTATTATCATTATTATGATTATGATTATTATTATTATAATTATTATTATTACCATCGTCATCGCTGTTATTAGCGAGAGGGACGGGTGGGAACGAGGTTGATGACTACGGAGGAACAGCGTAGGAGCATGAGGTCTAAGGAATGTGTTTTGTTTAGACATTGAGAGCGTACATTATAGTCACAAATTTTGGGTCGCAATTGCTTTGTATGCTAATATATTGTGTACTACCTTGTATTGAAAAATTATCCTTTTCATATCTTTTTAATTAATTGATAACAAAGTAATTCGTACACTTTATGAACGATGAGGAAAACATATCTTAAGATCTTATTTTTATCTGTGGGTGGTACAAAGGCTTGCTTCAACAAAATGTTGCACGCAGTTTCTGTGCAGATATTTTCTACGTTCTCCTCACTCACAGAGCATCGGGAATGTGGCCAGTTTTTAATTGCAAGCCTTCAGTACGATGGGCCTCTAAAGAAGATTATCACTGCTCATTACCCTGGGGGATTATCACCCCATAGAGAGGATTATCACCCTCCACTACACTGGGACCACCAAGAAAGGATTATCACCTTTCATTACCCAGGGGGTTAATTCACCCCCTGTAGAGAGGATTACCACTTCTCACTACGCCGGGGGATCATCACACTCTAAATAGAATTATTAAAAACTGAATAATTTGATAATGCAATTCTAGCATTTTGATTGGCTTAGTCGTTATGGTATATGAGCTATTATAACATGCTCTCCATATATGGTCGGTGCACGCGTCAGTTTAAAATTGGAAGCTAGCTGAGATTTTTTTTTCTCGAAGGATAGAACGGCGCCCGAAGCAAATCGTTTTAATTAATTTCTTAGAATACTAGAAATGCAATTTCATTGAAAGAAAAAGACAAAAACAAACAAAAAAGCCACAAGAGCTTGTTTGAAAGTTTGTCGAAAAACACATGAAAACACATAGAACTACAGTACCTTGACCAGCTACGAAAGAAGACAAGTGTTGTTTCCTCATGATCGCGAAGCCATTCGCTGATCGAGTCACTCGCCGATAGATAACTGCGGCTTGTTTATCCGACATCAAGAATATAAATCACAAGTTAGCAGCTACTATTATCACAGGTGACGAATTACTCCTTAATTTTGGCGCGAAATTTCAGCGTTAATTTGTAATTTCACATGTGTAATTACAAAATTGCCATGGCAACCCTCCGTACGTCTCAGTGTCGAGATGGCGACAAAGTCTTAAAATGCCGTGAATGAAGATGTCAGGGCACAAAAGACGCTTTAGAAAACCTGAACACACAACAGAACATAAAGAAGGATTCGAACAGGTATCCTGCCAAAAAAGTCTGAAATATTCTGAACTTTGTAAGCCAAATTTAAGGTCTAAACATTTGAGAGAGTGGAGTTCTCGATCGATACGATCCAGGATAAACATGTCAAAAATCCAAGATTGCTAACGTAATTCGTCTCCCAGGATATTAATAGGTAATCAAATGGTATACTCGTGAAATTAGGGAATAATTTCACGTGCGTTTTGTCCAAATCCTAATAATTTCCCGAACCTTTAGGCGTGGGAAATTATTAGGATTTGGACAAAACGTGCGTGAAATTATTCCCTAATTTCACTCGTCACCATTTGATTACACATACAAATACAGGCTATGCAGCCATGCACTGGTGGAGTATCTCCCCAGGGAGGATCATCACCACTCCCTTACGGATTTTGGATTACACCCATACATGACCATGTATATAGCAAAAATGACTTGCTGTCTATATTTTCAGTGCTTTATCGCTTACTCCCTTTTTCTACAGTAATGCCGGTTTATCTGTGTGCTTTTAGAGTAAAGGATATGGGTCAGGGGAGTATTAAACGAAATCTCCCCCTTTATTGATCCGCAGTTTATGCCGCCGCACCCTCAGAGGAGGATATGCGATCATCTGTTTATTCATAGTCACACCGATGTCCTCTTTACGAAGAAAATTAATTTCTACAAACATTTCCACTTCTAAAAGGCCTTGTTTGGCATGTTCAGTTGCTAAAAAATAGAATAAATGGCACACATTTCCAGCATTTCTTGTAAGAAAAATGACGAGAAGCTTTTAGCGGTCTCTTCTTTATTTAAATGTGATGATTATATGTCTTTCAATGTTCAAAATAATTCCACGTCTTAATTCCACAGCCTTAAAGGTTATCCACTCGTTGGGAATTTCCTTAAGCTGTAGGCCCTAAAAATGTTAAATTAAACAAATTATGATAACAAAAGACAAATAAATTAAAATAGAGCTTAAGGCATTCTTTTACAAAAGCACCAACCAAAGGGCGTAGGTCGCGTGACATGAAAGTGTTCTCGTGAGTCTAATCCTGAGGAGGAACTCCCATAATCGAATAATGGTGTGTGCCGCCCAGGGTCTTAAACCCCGATCCTGATTAAGGATGAAACCAACGAAAATCACCCATTTTAGTGTATAGGGAGCAAGCACGCATTCCCTACTGATGGTGGAAGGTGAGAGGCCTTTTGAGGGCTAACTTGCCTTTCCCTTTGCCTATCCCCTTGCGAACGTTTACGAGATTTTGCTTGCGAACCCACTTTTAAGTTAAAGAAAGTTCCTGGCATGTGGCAGTGGAATATCTGTTTCTAATTGTAAGCTTGAAAAGACGTGTGAGAATACTCTAAGATAATGAAATTTGTCTGGCAATCCAAGATGGCAAGAGAATAAAAGGTCAACGAGAGCGTCTACTAATTGAATTTTTAAACTAGCGGAACTGAAGGACTGACGTCATAACAATGATGTCACCTTGGTGTTGGTATTGGGACGTTGTTTTTGGATAGAACAAAAAGAGAAGTCGATGGGAGGGCTCCAACCAATGAAGGGTCAGATTCGTAATGCAGGTGACTTAACCCCTTTGTTGTGTCTCACCTTGAAGCAATATTTTCCTTTAAGAGCAATTTACTTCGTAGCAAATTCCTTCCCAATCGTATTCATCATCAGGCCCAGGGTAGTCTTCCATACATTGCTTGTAACCATCTGGAAATGTACATCCTTCGGGAATGTCTATCGGATCTCTAGTTTTGAATTCTGTATTAGCGACGTCATCTATTTTGAAGAAAAGTCCAAAAGGAAGTTTGTCAAAGTACTCAAAACCGTAAATTGATTTTGTGTTAACAAATGTAAAGAGGAAATTGCCGCAGTGAATTTCAAAATTAGAGAAAAAAATGTCCACAAATCTTTTACACCTGGAAAATTTTCCCTGGCAATGATTTGACTTTTTTATTTGCGTGCTGCCATCGTTACAATTTATTCTATAGCGGAACTTCATAGCTTCCTGGCTCGTTTTGGTAGGTTTGTTTTCTGTGGCAGCGGACCATTTTATATACCAACACTGCTGCGGCATTCGTTTTCGTTGATAGTCATCGTGTTTTCATAATAATGATGTTAATCATTGATTTTCTTTGAAAGAGCCAAGCAGTAGAACCAGAAACCCATTAATGGTTATTGGGTTGTTGTAATGAATGTCAGAGAAAACCTGTGTAAGAAAGCTGGCTTTGCAGTATGCTCCTACTTCTTTCAAGTTCTATGTTCCCTTTCGTTTGGACGGAACTTGAAAGCTATTATAAACGGTTACAAATAAAACAATTGGACGGTCCTAGTTCAGTTTTAGGTAAAATGCACTATTTTTTCACAGTCGCTCAGGTTTCTAGGGTGACTGATTCTTCTTTAACGCTTTAACGGGCAACGTGAGCAATCCACACCTCGTTGACTTGTCTTTGACACGTGCAGACTCGTTAACCTTTTTTTAACAGGCAAATGAATCTTTCCTTATACTGAAAAATAGCCACAGAACGAAATTTCATGAATCCGTAAATGAAAACATAGGCTGGTTCCCCAAAGACCTAAGGCGATGAATGATAAACTGGCATTATTCAGAGGGTCGAGGAAAAGCACTGGTCCAAATCCAGGAGGGTTTTTATGTCAAAATTATTTTGTTCCTACCCTTTGAAGTTCATTGCTTACCCCCTAACAACAACCATGTGAAATGCATTGGACGCAAAGTTCTGTATCGATAGACTTAAGAGTGGTTGTCAGAGAAAACCGGGCAAAATGTTAAAAATGTCAACGGAAGGGGGTCAACTGAATAAGTTCATACTAACATCATAGATAGGTCTGGTGAGTAATGGACAAATATACCAAACATAGGTTCTTCACTGCTCTTGTATTAGAGAAACGAGCATCACTTTATTCGACCCCCTTGGACGCCATTTTTATAAGCAAATTTTCATCACTTTCTGAAACTCACAGAACCCTCAAAATTTAACGAACGAAGTTTATTTTTTGTATGCGATACAACACATCACAGAGCTACTTTCTGAAACCATAAGATTTGTTAAGTAGCCACGGACAAGACTAAAATTTCTTATTTTATCTGACCTAAACTCAGTGTCTGCAAACGAGCAAAAAATCGGGCATTTTTGAATTGATCTACAGCGCACAACTAAAACGACAGAACAACTCTGACAGCCACATTGCAGTCTACTATCATCCATGTAACCAAAACACTAATAATCATTTTGAGCCATTGAAACAGGAAGAAATTAGAAAACTCACATTTCTTATAGTTTCCAAGCGTTTTCTTGCAAACAGGCCGATCCCTTCGTGTTTCTTTTAAGTCCTCTTCGTGAATTTTCTCTCATATTTCGCTGTAAAGTGTGTTCAGCAGCTGGAGGACATATCAAAAAGCTCTAAATACTGCCTAGGTTACATTTTGAAAGGGCAAAAAGTGCTGAACGAGGGGATGAAACTAGAAAATAACAAAGCGACGCCATCTTGAAAATTCAGCACTCAGGGGGGACTGGCACTAGTAGGTGCCTTGTCCATTACCAAATAGATAAAAAACAAAAACAAACAAACAAACCGGCTTATCAGCGACCTACTACAGCCCTATTTCTTCTTCAGTTACTACTTTTAGTTAAATTTAGCCTCTTTTGTGTTGTCGTTTTTTTTGGGCGGAGTGATGGGGTGTGGTGAACAGTGACCAATTGCTATTACTTTATTCAGTCTTCATTTGCTCTTCATTCACTTCACTTTGAATTATCCCGTATAAGTCTTATCATTTCTTCGGACTTTTTATTGTATCATATATTATTGCGTCATTCTTCAATCACCGTCCATGTACATGTCCGAAGGTCCACTCATCTCCTGTTCATGATTTCATGATGTACTTTTCATAATCCGGTCAAGGCTTCGCCCGAAGGGTACCTCTTTCAAGCATCATGATCAGGTGTAACAAAGGCTTGAAAAATCACAAGTTGAAGTATGGGAAAGGAGAGGAAAATCTTTCATCAAGTATTTTAAAGGACTTTCTATTATTAAAAATGCTTCGAAGAAAAACGCCTTATGGCAATATCATTTACATGTTAATTCAGTCAAAGGTTACACGAAAATGACCAGAAGACCACCTTTCTTACCGATTTATTCCCACGAAGCACATATATGAAAAGGGTACAACTTTTCAATGGAATATACACGAAAGGGGTACCTTTTGTCAAAAATAGTATATATAAGGGTAAGGGACTGGACCTCGGGGCGAAGCCTCTCCCAGCAGAAGCTGCGTTCGATATAACATACGGACAAAAATTGCAAATTATTCACGACTCCGTTGTCTCGCAATTCCCAAAAGAGACTTAAGCAAATAGAAAACCAAACCTAATATAGAGATGTAACCAGAAAGCCTCGGATTCATGTTAGAATTTTTTCTTTACCGAACGTGGGCTTTTACGAACTATTACCAGGAGCCTAAGGGCTCCTGTAATTACCAATAAGATAAAAAAACAAAAAACAAACAAATCAGCTTATCAGAGATCTATTTTCTCTCTCTTTATGAATCACTTAACTTCGCTCTCATGCGAGCTAGCTAGACTTGCTATATATCAACCTCGCGAGTTTCTTAGCGTCCGGGCTAACTGCGGGCAGTGGATATTGCTTGCTGTAAAATTTGCAATAATTTTTATTACCAACTGTTTATTAAAATAAACTGTTGAAAATGAACAGTTGAATCAGCGTGCGGAGCGGGCATTTTAGGCCGCAAAGCGGCCAAGAGAGCCAGCGGAAGAAGTACTTTTTTGAAAGTAAGCCTTCTAACTGATGATCTCATCCCCGTCACTTCGCATTTCCTTAAGGTAATAGACCTTCGAATGTTGACAAGAGCTGTCAAAATAAACTATTCATAGGGTTTACCAGAATCTGGTATACCGGAAGGATCCGGAAGGAGCTTTTGTTAAAAAGTACCATTATAGGAGTTCCTACGGCTCTCACTCCGTACCCGTTCCCGTCATTGTTTTTCCTGCTCACTTCTTTTTCAGTATAGGCTCTTTGCACGGTCCACACAAGATAAACGCCACGGGTACGGACGAATTTTTTACCTGTGCATCCCTTTTAGAGCGAACGTGCAAATTCTCTTACAGATTGCAGTACTCTCGGTTTGCAGCTCAAAAACTTCACGTTTCCGCGGGTCGCATGTAAAGAAAAGGCGGATCCGTGCAAGTTTTTGGCCGTTCAAAAATTTGCAAAAGGGGTCATAATGTTAACTCGAGTTGGTACCTTTTCCATCATATTGATCATTGATAGAAGTCGTTCACCTGGAAGTTTACAGCCACTGGGTTCTTTTTTGTGTACTGGTGTAGCCCTGAAAGAATTGACATCTCCTATGATCTCCTCGTCACCGGATTTGTCAAAAACACTGTCAGTATGTTGTTTAACCTAAGCAGAATCACGTTCACAGTTCTCACATTTAGAGTACATTGTCAAGGTCTTGCGTTAAATTCAGAGGAGGCAATATGACAGAAATGGAATTTACTGTTCATCTCCTACGGAGGTAATTTCCAACGCCATTTCGTTTGTTAATCCTTTCCACAGCGCTGTTGCGAAAAATGCACGCGCGAGTCACACGAGATGGCACAAAATGTGCTTAATATAGCACATTTAGTGGCTGATATATATTTCGATGACGTGAACCCCATCCCTAAAAAAGGCATCCACTTACGGTCTACTACCCCAAACGTAATTTTGTGCAATTTCGCAGCGTAGTTAGCGTTGCTAGATAACTCTGTCCGCCATCAGAAGCCCGTAAAACACAATTAAAACCAAAAAATGTATGAGTAAAGACTACACATCAATATTAATATTAATCTTGGAAAAATTCTAGTATGACCCATTAAAATTGTTGAATGACCTTCTTCACCTCAGACACTCGTGTCAGTCAAGTGTGAATCGACGTCCGCCATTTTCGATTTTGTTAAAAAAAAAACTCTGACCTAGCAGCCTGGCTGCATCTTGCTCCCATCATCTGCCCCCAAGGGGTGAGGATCTGGCTTCTTTTTTCATAGGAAATTCATAAATTGTCTACTAAAACACTGTGCAATATGAAAGCAAGGCCAATTAAAGGACTAAAAGCTGCTCCAGTATCTCAGAATTGGAAGAAAACTAGCGAGAGAAATTGCTCAGAAATTATGCAAAAAGTTGCTTGAAACGACAAACGTTGCTCGAAAAACTAGAAGTTGCCGAAACGTTGCCGAGCGACTTGTGGAAAGCCCTAGGGAGAAGGGGGGGGGGGGGGGGAGGCGGGTGGGAGGCTACTCAATAAAGCTTTGCTGGGAGAGGCTTCGCCCCGAGGTCCAGTCCCTTACCCTTATATATACTATTTTTGACAAAAGGTACCCCTTTCGTGTATATTCCATTGAAAAGTTGTACCCTTTTCATATATGTGCTTCGTGGGAATAAATCGGTAAGAAAGGTGGTCTTCTGGTCATTTTCGTGTAACCTTTGACTGAATTAACATGTAAATGATATTGCCATAAGGCGTTTTTCTTCGAAGCATTTTTAATAATAGAAAGTCCTTTAAAATACTTGATGAAAGATTTTCCTCTCCTTTCCCATACTTCAACTTGTGATTTTTCAAGCCTTTGTTACACCTGATCATGATGCTTGAAAGAGGTACCCTTCGGGCGAAGCCTTGACCGGATTATGAAAAGTACATCATGAAATCATGAACAGGAGATGAGTGGACCTTCGGACATGTACATGGACGGTGATTGAAGAATGACGCAATAATATATGATACAATAAAAAGTCCGAAGGATAAGACTTATACGGGATAATTCAAAGTGAAGTGAATGAAGAGCAAATGAAGACTGAATAAAGTAATAGCAATTGGTCACTGTTCACCACACCCCATCACTCCGCCCAAAAAAAACGACAACACAAAAGAGGCTAAATTTAACTAAAAGTAGTAACTGAAGAAGAAAAAGGGGTGTAGTAGGTCGCTGATAAGCCGGTTTGTTTGTTTATTTTTGTTTTTTATCTATTTGGTAATGGACAAGGCACCTACTAGTGCCAGTCCCTCCTGAGTGCTGAATTTTCAAGATGGCGTCGCTTTGTTATTTTCTAGTTTCATCCCCTCGTTCAGCAATTTTTGGCCCTTTCAAAATGTAACCTAGGCAGTATTTAGAGCTTTTTGATATGTCCTCCAGCTGCTGAACACACTTTACAGCGAAATATGAGAGAAAATTCACGAAGAGGACTTAAAAGAAACACGAAGGGATCGGCCTGTTTGCAAGAAAACGCTTGGAAACTATAAGAAATGTGAGTTTTCTAATTTCTTCCTGTTTCAATGGCTCAAAATGATTATTAGTGTTTTGGTTACATGGATGATAGTAGACTGCAATGTGGCTGTCAGAGTTGTTCTGTCGTTTTAGTTGTGCGCTGTAGATCAATTCAAAAATGCCCGATTTTTTGCTCGTTTGCAGACACTGAGTTTAGGTCAGATAAAATAAGAAATTTTAGTCTTGTCCGTGGCTACTTAACAAATCTTATGGTTTCAGAAAGTAGCTCTGTGATGTGTTGTATCGCATACAAAAAATAAACTTCGTTCGTTAAATTTTGAGGGTTCTGTGAGTTTCAGAAAATGATGAAAATTTGCTTATAAAAATGGCTTCCGAGGGGGTCGAATAAAGTGATGCTCGTTTCTCTAGTACAAGAGCAGTGAAGAACCTATGTTTGGTATATTTGTCCATTACTCACCAGACCTATCTATGATGTTAGTATGAACTTATTCTGTTGACCCCCTTCCGTTGACATTTTTAACATTTTGCCCGGTTTTCTCTAACAACCACTCTTAATTGCCTGTTTAGATATTAGAGAGTACGTTTGTTGGTTGATGCTGTTCCAAATTCACATTTCTGTTACTAAAGAGACTATCTTTGAAATGACAAGACTCCCCAAATACATATGGTTGCATAAATACTGGTGCCCTGCCCTCATTTCATCACCGAGAAGATTCTCTCCTTATTTTTTGTCTCGGTCTGCACCCTATCGCCAAAAAACGAAACGTCTATAATCTTCCTTAACCTCTAAATGAAGCATTATTACACACCGCAAAGCACTATTAGTGATAAAGTCAACCAAATTCTTACACTTGCCTTTTATGACAGAACACAAAATTCCTGGCAACAGCAATATCAAGGCCACCAAAAAGCAAACAGAAGTCTTCATAATCCAAACAATGTGCAGGCAAAAAGCGTCTTTGTAAAACAAACAAAACAACAACAACAACAAATCAACGTCAGCGCAAACAAATTATTTCATAAACCGTAACTAACCTAGTTTTTTTTCCTACGTGCTGTACATTACGTTTACCGTGATTTATTTTCCGCTCGTAGGATTAGGTGGAAGAAATTAAGTGGAGGTAGTTAGCGGAACAAGATCTTCGTGGGGAATTTTCGGGTCAGCGTTACATGTTTTTATTTTTGCCTTCCTCTTCGGCCTCCTTGACTGAATGGTGTTCATTCGACAACCTGCACACGTTAGATGACAAGGTATTCCTTGACCGCAGGGTGAGAGGCAGCCAATAGTAAAAGTTAAACCTGCTGAGTTATTTTTAAACACAAACCCCCTGAAGTTTGCTTCCTGTACATGTCCGAACTACTGAAGCGGATACTTTACACTGGAACAGCAAGGCCTCGAAGAGTTCGACCGACAGAAAAATGGATCGACAAGCTTCAAAAAGCGTTTAATCAATAAAGTCCCCAGAGGCAAATGGGTTAATTTTCTTTGTTATATGTGAAGCTTATTGACATTGTTTTAAAAAATGTTTGCCAGTGAAGAGGAAACTAGAAAGTGTAACCGTAAGTGGCGATAGTGGCTCGTAAAAAAAGGTTGATTTAACTCAAACCTTCCATACTCGCAGTCTACCTATTTTTCTTTCAGTCCTTTTGTCACTAACTTAAAAGTTAAAACTAGCCTGAAAGTTTAAACGACTAATCTGTTTGTGGAGTTTAGCCTGAATTTTGTTAATAGTTTCCTGAAAATCGCGCTTACATGCAGTCAACTTCAATCCAAAAAAATGCCTGCCTTTTCTTTTTTTTTTTTTTTCAGCAATTTTCAGGTGTAGAGGAATTATAGTCCTTCTTCTACATGAAAAGCTTATCTTTTGTGTATATATTTCCAATATTCCGTCCCTGGATTTATCATTTTGGAGTGAATGAAGTCGCGCGAATGAATTTTATCAACGCTGGTAGGCCAAATTGATCTATTATTCGAAGCTTGTTCAAAGCATGTGCCAAAGCCCTCATGAATTTGAAGTTTCTGCTTCGGCGATCGTGAGGACTATTTGTCATTAAATGATGTCCAAATCATTCTGCGAGGTGTAACTCAAAACCCTAAATATCTTAAACTCCCTAAAATTGAACCTTTTTCGAAAGGGAGTCAACTGTACCTATCGTTAGGAAAAGTGACTTTAAAAAGATGAGCTATATTGAAAAATACTTTTGTACGATCTTACCACTTTGCGGCTCGCCTTCTTAGTCGGTAAGAATTAGTCTTCTAGCTCTTCAACGCCAACTTTGGCTTGTATGGTCTTAATTATCTCACATATCAGGCAATCTATTTTGGCCGGAAATTTATCCTTAAAGTTATCTTATTATGCAAGTCTAATGAAAAGAAAAAGCTAGGTTATATCAATAACTTGAATGCAAACACAGTGCAGTAAAATATGAATTTTACAATGAAAGTTTTAATTGATATATCAGCATCAGTTTCTTGACTTGAAAGGATGCGTTATTGCTATGCCTGGCATATTATTACATGTATATCCTGGTAATCAATTTTTGTTGTTGGGCGTGAAGAAAACGTCTTTCTTTAATTCAGATCTTTTTCTGTAAGTTTGGTTCGGTAAGATTCCCTTGCACGTTAATCAATATACGGTTCAGGAATGCTGGAAATATTCAAGTGGAATAGTAACTCTCAGTTGGGCCTAAGTTTACATACTTTCAGCGCAATAATACTAAAAAGATATTGAGGAAATGAAAAGTCCCTTTTAAGTTACAGTTATAACTGCATGCTTACATAGGTGACTCTTTTAATAACAATAATAACTTTCAAGAGGTACGTTTCCTACTTCATTTGTTTTCTTGTCTTTCTTGGACTTACAGTAGCGATCATGTGACATAAAATCTTATTTTTTTTCTAAATGTCTGAACGGTCTCGATTCCGCAATCTGATTGGTTACCGGCGCGGTCTTTCAAACACTTTAGCAAATGACCTTCAGCTTTAATGCAACCTTAACATAGCTACGACCCAGAAGACCCACGATCCTCGAAAACCATCTCTCAATCAAGCGACGTTTCACGAAATGTGTCTGTCCATCTTCGTTGCTGTTTTTAATCGTCATACCTACAATCCTGGAGAAAAGTCCTTGGGACAGTACTGCAATTTTTAATTTTTTTCTGACATTTCTCGGTTTCCTCTTAAAACAGTGCATCCTTTTCAAAATTTTCTTGCAGTTCTCCCTTCCCCCACACTATACGAAGTTGAAACTCGGAAAAAAAAAATCTGGATACACGCGTCCAACATTGTTTGTGGGGTGAGGGGAGGGGTTGGACCTGTGTGAATTGGAAAACGCCCCAGAAACGCAAAAGTGTCCCAAGACTTTTGTCCATGATTGTAGCTTTACTGGTTTCTTTTTTTTAATTTTTTAAACTCTGGGACCACTGTAATTGGCTTACCGCTGTCGTGGTATCCCTGCCTAATTAAGCATTTATTTTACTTTGTTTCAATACAAATTTAATATCCTTTAATCTTTTCCCTTTTTCTCTGTATCATGTAATAGGCGAAGCTAATGAATAAAATAAAATAGAAGTAGACGGGTTTTAAGAGAAAAGGCGGATTGCAAGCAGTCAATGACAGCACGGTCTAAGACAGTACCAGACCACTTGCTCTAATCAAGTGAAATGAAAACAATTATTCACGTTTATAGAGAAAAACATGCTTTTTTATTATTTCAACCCCCCTTTCAGTGTTCAATAAGTGACATCGTAACCAGAAACTGTACACAATTTGTGGAGAGCCAATAATCTGGAACTGTCACTTATCTTCAATGTTTAATACGTGTAAGTAAAAGTTGCTGTGATCTGACAATTTAATGAGTCGAACCCACTACAAAAGTATTATAAATTCTAAAAATTTATGTTCACTCTAAAAACAAAGAAGTTGTGAAACATATACCTTGACGACAAAGCTTTGAGGAGCAAATAAAGAATTTTAATGTGTTAGAGTAAAGTGAGGAGGATTTAGTTACTCGTGCACGCAATTTGCGTCGTTTTAGTTTTTCTCTTGTAAAGTCTCAGTGCGATCCATTAAACGCATAATTTGGTTCCGAGGTTAAGGAACAATTTTAAAACATAAAAACAGAATATTCATCCTTGAACTAGAATATTATGATTTTTGTTTTAGTTAAGAACCATCGGAGACAAGTATATATTTCATTTATTTTAATTATTCAATCAAAATGCTTCCTTTCTCTGCCTTACTTATTAGATGAAGCAGTTTAGTGAGTTTATTGATAAATAAGTACACAAAGCACAAGTTAACGATAATAAGTTAACGATAATATTTATGGCGTACGTCAGAGAGTTACAATGTGCTGCTGCTAAGTTACAATGAGAATAAAAATTAATAAGTACAAAATTTACAGAGAAAGGGCAAACTATTACAACATATAAAGAATTATTACTGTATATAAAGCAAAATAAACATAACAATTAATGATAGTGTGCAAAAAGTAATAAAGAAAAGAGTTTGAAGGGAGAAAAAAATTGGAGTTCAACTTAGTTTAAACTTATAATGATTGAAAATAATCTCTCAGTTTATATTTGTAACTAGAAAGAGTAAGTGAATTACGAAGTGAGAGAGGAATGTCATTCCAAATTTGAGGACCCTGTACCCGAAGAGAAAAAGAATATTTGTGAGTTTGAAGATGTAAGTTGTCTTTTTGCCTGGTGAGATATTGATGACAATCAGAGTTAAGAAGTTACTTGAGCGTGGAGAATAAATTTAAATAAAGGTGAACGCTCTTAATGGGTATTAGTTAAACGAAATACCAGTGCCTTGGAACCAAAATATTAAAATACTTACCGTTTTGGTTTTCTTTCCTGAAATAATCGCTAAGTACCCCTTTTCTTAACAGATATAATTATATCACGGCCAAATGTCTAAATACCGGCCCTTTTCAATTTGTTGGGATTACGGCAATTCTCAAGAGTAACCGATGGTTGCTTACAACGTCAAATAAGGAGGCATTATTGGAAACGAACATGATGACAAAGCCATTTTGTGAGTTCTTCGTGTGTTTTTTTCATAGTCACCAAAATTGAAATACTGACATGCTTTTTACTTATCGATTTTTTGGTTTAAATATTGAAGTTACCTTAAAAATTTCTCTTTTAATGGAATTAGGGAAGTTGTCTTTTAGTTTTTGTTCCACTCGATTTGACATGTTAGCATCTAGAAACATCCTACTTCAATAAGTCAGAGAAAGACCTACTGATTGCAATGGATGGAATTAATAACTTTAGATGGAACCCGTATTTACATAGGTAATCTTGCGCTCATGTTCAGCTTAATTAAAGTGTGGGACTGTACCACTTTGCGATTTACCTTTTTTTTAATATCAACCCTTATTAATCCAATTTTTTGAGTAGGTCATCACTTCCAAATTTTAAGTTAAAGCTTAGTAATTTGTGTTTTTTAATCTGCTCTAACGGTTAAGTAGCTCTGTCATTGAAAAGATCTCTTGAGCTATCATACGAAAATCTTCCGTCTCCAACTCATATTCAGATTAATTGGTTTCAAAAGTTCAGTTTTTAAGGTAAAATATTCTTCTTCAAATATAGCCACCCTCCTTCTCCAGAAAAAATGAGTTTATTTGGAACCAAATAAAAATTTTTATGTCTCCCCTTCCAATTTCTTCAATGCATGGATTTTGGGGGGGTGGGGTCGATTGCGGCTTCAAAGGCTTAGAGGCTCTCGAATGTGAACTTTGAATTATCTTACAATGGTTTACGATCGCATGAGAATCACAAGACCAAAAGTAAAATTACTTTTGGGTAATAATCACGAGCTCCTATAGTAAGGCCACTCAAAGTAAATCTACTTAGCCTCGATCTCATTAGGGACCTTAAGCATCGACGACGAAATGGGACGACGACGCCGACCGGAAGTGAAATTTTCCCGCGCGAACCTTCTAGGCATGCGTAAGGTTGTCAAAACGTCGTCCAGCCTTCGTCGACGACGTAATTCAGGGAGGTTTGCCGTCGTCGCTAAAACGTAAGTATAAAACTATACTTTTTGCGTGTAAATCACTCTTTCCCCCTCTTGTCATTCAGTACAAGTAGAAATATATTCTTTGTGGATTAGCAGAATCCAAATGTTAAACACTTTGTCGGTTTCTTCGCCTGCTAACTTGAATTTATTTTGCAGGTTCGGTTTGTTTAAAAACCTGAGTGATGGCGGAACACCAAGTCGGACAGACAAGTAAGCTTTCCTCTGCTATCTTCCGAACCTTTTAGATTAGCTGCTGTTCGTTCCCTTACGGTCCTATGTTTACTCATGCATTCTAGGTTGTGCTATAGGATAAATGTTCATTTTTTCGTACTAAGATTTAATAATTTCCCATGTTGTTTTTAGCCGCTATTAAAGGCAACTATTTTCCAGTGAACTCAGCTGGAACATGATGTGGTTATTAGGAGCCCTGAGAGAGGACAAATATGGGAGAACATTGTAGCAGCACTGAATTCTCTTCAGCAGCCGAAATTTAGCTTAACTGCAAGTCAAGAGCTGTTCGAGATCGGTATACAGGTTTAACTTCATTTCAAAACAAAAACAAAAGCTGCGCGACGAAGAGAAAGCCTCCACACTAAAATAATCCAGGTCCTAAAGAACAATGAATTCGCCATCGTCGATTAAACCATCTTCATACCTTATAAAATGCAAATTACGGAGGTCTTTGAATGCCCTAATAAGACTGTAACAAGACAAAGTTCTTCGCAAAGGAAAAGTCGTCGTCCGTCTGGGAAGCTGCACTGCTTAAACTTCGTTTTCCCCGCCGAAAACGAAACCCTTGGCCCAGTCTGCCTCGGTTGGGAAGCGTCGTCGTCGTCCGTTTAGATGTCGATGCTTAAGGTCCCTATTATCTCGCGGAGACCCTTTATAAGAGGGTGTAACCTTTTGTTAATCCTCTCGGTCTGAAAGCTGACATCAAGCCGAATCTTCGATAGCTGACCCGCTTATCCTTTGAACAAGCAATCGACCCGCCTCCTCCCCAATCTTCCACCTTTTTTACTTGCTTTAGGTATTTCTTGTACTTTAGTTGCCTTTTTCTTCTGGCCCTCACCTTTGCTAGACTTATAAATTCGTAAACATTATTTCATATTTTAACATTGATAAGATGATTTTACAGATTTGAATAAAACCGGCCATTAACTTGGCCATGTTTTTAATCCCAGACCATAGTCTCGGTTTTCTTTGTTTCCTAAGTTAGGCGTCTAGCAAACAAAGCTTGGCTGTTGGCAGTAAAGGGGGGTTTATTGTTAGTGTTTCAGTAAACCGGGGAGGAGACATAAAAAGCCTTTTCTTTATACGATAATGTTCCTGTCGCCAACTAGAATCATGTTAAAATTCGACCTATGAGAAAAAGTTAGGAACAACAGCACTGGCAGGATATACTAAAGAATTGAATAAAGTTCATTTTCCAGGTAACCCTAGAACTGAAAAATAGCAAATTTGCCCCACAGTTTGACCGTGCCAATCAATTTCTTCTGATGGAAATTTAGGGAATGTCCACACTTGGTGCCGGAGAACTACGTGTAGTGCCTGGGTAGTGACAAAAATGGTGTTTTGTTCACACCTTGGGTATACCTAAGATGGGAACTGTGTACATTATTTACTCCTTTTTGCCCTCTGTGAGACCCCATTTTGAAACGCGAGCTCGAGTAGATAGCAGTAGATTACCCCAGAACAAACAAAAACGGTGTGCCAATGTATAAGGTCTCGACCTTGTCCTCGGACACCGACCACACGAATTAATTCGGACGTGGATACTTGATAAAAGCGTGTGTTCACATTAGCGTCCAACGAGTACCGCACTCGGGCGTTGTACCCATGCATCAAGTGTGAACACTGCCTTAGTCTCCCCAAATGTTTCAAACCTCACCAGTCCGTCTATGTGTACGTCAACAGTTAGTATGCGCATGCGTTAGTATTCAAGAGCGAAATGTTAGTTGAGTTTGTTGTTGGTTCGCTTCTCTGCTCCAAGACTGATGGGGATTTTTCAAGGTACATTCAAACCTTGTTTTATGAACACCCACTTAATTGGGACACCCCGTTAATACGAACACTTTCTAAGGCCTCATCAGTGTCCTTATTTGCGGGGTTTGAGTGTCCTTTCATTTCACTTGGCATTGCTTATCTCAAAGAAAGAAAGACACTCAGCACGCTGTCTCCTGGTGATTTGAGCGAATAAAGCTGTAAATATGAGCAATTTTCGTGTATTCCGTGGGATTGTTTTAACCCCTTAAGATGGCTGGCATTTCGCTACCGGTACACTAAAGAAACGGTTACGAAGGTGTAGGGACTATACGACTACGGTTCAGTATTTTTTTTCAAATCAACCATTACAATTTTGTAGGCATTACAACACCCATAAAATCTCAGCTTTTTGTGCCAGTCACCTCACCCAGAAACAATTGCGGGTTATATTTTGATCCTAGTTCCTTTCGCATTTCTAAAATAGCGAGTGGAAGTGATAACATTGTTGTGACACGTCTCTTTGGTAAACGTACCATAATTATAACGTTGTAGGAAAGTAACACTTTGCAACACAGCTAGTTTTGCCAGTTTTATTTTTTTTCGATACATTAACTTACTAGCTAATTAACTAAAGTTATCTTCAACAAGTTCTTGAAAGGCGACGTTTCTTTTTTTGTCAAACTTACCCATATATGCCAAGAAAAAAGGACGAAAAAGCATACCTTATTATAGGAAATTAACGCTCCAAGAAATTAACGCGAATCGTTAAAATTCGCGTTAATTTAAGTCGCTTTAATTTTGTTGAGCGTTAATTTCCGCGACGTTAATTAAGTGCAGCGTTAATTTCCGCGCTCTTAATTTCCAGTATTTTAATCCCAATTTTGGAACCTGTCGAGGTATTCTTGACACCTAAAAATCGTTAACTACAAGCTTTCTTTCTTTCTTTCCATTTACCCTTTATTTTTCATCTTTCACAAAAGCTAAGGCGAAGGTTTTCAATATTTCGAGTTCATCTTCATCGTTGTCGCTGTCAGAAGTGATGTCAGTATCTTCTCCTTTTATTTCGTGTAATTAATCGCGTTAATTTCCTTTATTATGAAATTATACCTCCTCCTTCGCGTTAATTTTCTTTATTCGAAAGTCGTTCGCCATTAAATTCGCGTTAATTTGAGTCGCGTTAATTTCCAATACCTTAATTTCATGGATCCTTAATTTCCTATAATAACTTATATATATATGTACAAAAGGTGTAGGGACTATACGACTACGGTTTAGTGTTTTTTTTTTTTTCAAATCAACCATCACAATTTTGTAGGCATTACAACACCCATAAAATCTCAGCTTTTTGTGCCAGTCACCTCACCCAGAAACAATTGCGGGTTATATTTTGGTTCTAGATCCTTTCGCATTTCTAAAGTAGCGAGTGGAAGTGATATCATTGTTGTGACACGTCTCGTCAGTAAATGTACCATAATTATAACGTTGTAGGAAAGTAACACTATGCAACACAACTAGTTTTGCCAGTTTTATTTTTTTCGATATATTAACTTACTAGCTAATTAACTAAAGTTATCTTCAACAAGTTCTTGAAAGGCGACGTTTCTTTTTTTGTCAAACTTACACATATATGCCAAGAAAAAAAGACAAAAAAACATATATGTACAAAAGGTGTAAATATAATAAACAATTGCGGTAAAATAAATTTTTGACAACAAAGAGCCAATATAAATATCAAAAGCGAAAATCCCTATGTGGATCATTATACGTTTCTGGGAAACTGCCCACCTACCCCTCCCCTAAGCCAACGTTAACCCTATTTTATCTTTGTACAGTCTAAAACAGAGCTCTAAAATGGCAGGTAATATTTTTTTGGCCTCGGTGTTTGGAGACAGACGTTATCTACCTTTAAATCATGAACTCACCAGACGTCTCTATACATGAAATCAGTGAAAAATGTTAATAAATGCTACACGTACAAGAGGGTGTGCTGAAGCAGAAACAGTTTCTGTTTTTGTCCATAGACTCGATTAACTCTAAAAATGAAAGGTTTAAGCCCAGGTCCAGTATGACAAGATGCATTTTAGGACAACAGTATTTGATATCAAGAAACGCTTTTTAAACAGTCGAAGCCCAGAGGAAAACAACAAAGCCAGACTGGTTATCTGGATGATTTCGTTTGGTAAACAAGGACAATAACTGCCCAGGTTATTCTCTACTTTTTTGCGAAGAACTAACTCTTTTTTAATACTCTTGTTCGTACAGTTCCACATTTCTCCTCTCTTCCTTACCGTCAACAGTTGCTTAACTTTAATTTAGAGTGTAACCACGCAACAAAAACGCGCTATTTATTAAGTATTCCAATGTGAAAATACGATAAACGATTGTTTGGTTAAGAGCTGTGTGGCCTCTGGAGCTTAATGTTCCTTTCGCACGGCAACCAGTTTCTCCAGAATGCCTTTTCATGGCTCTGCCTCATCGCTGTCGCACGGTAGGACATTCCAGCCGCGAATAGCGTCACCCTGGAGGTCCATGCCTCTGTCCTTGAAAAATGTATTCTTTATACAACCCCTAAAACCAGTATTAAACTTTCCATGTGTCATTTTTGCGATATTTTCACCCCCTCCTATTGGAAATAAGAGGAAAAAACATTAAGATAATATAGGCTATAGTTCGAATTATCTCCTGTTCATATGAAAAAAAAATCTTCTACATTATTAAACATCCTGAACACTGATAAAGGAGGTAGACTTTTAGATAATACTAACGGACCATCCACACCCAGTCTGCTTGCTAGCTTAATAGGTAAGAGCACTGCACCGGTATCGCAGAGGTCAGGGGTCGAATACGGGCATTCAGGCTTTCTTTTTACAACTGAGTTGTGTATTGATGATCTTGTCTGCATTTGTTTCTTCTTCCCGCAGTTCAAATATATGAAATCCAGATATTTCGGACTGCCCATTCTGATCGTAGGGATGAATGATAAGATAAGGATATACAATGCACTTACCTATAAATATGCTATGACCTTGGTTAATATTCAGCCTTTTGCTTCCCTCAGCCGAGGTGCCATTTACATGATCATGATTATCAACTTTAAGGGAACCCTCACTGAAACTCCTACAAAATTAAACGACAAACGTCACTAGTCTAATAATTAAAATATCGGAGGGATGACATCTCGCAGTCAGTGCTGCTTCATATTATATAGAAGCCGAAATCAATAATTGATTAAATTTTTTTTCATGGTTGACAGGCGGGGGGTTTATTCTCGGGCCCTTCCTTGTTCCTCAAATGTAACGCATCTAGAATACGGAGATCTAGGAACTATTATTTCAAGATTGTAGTTGAAAAAGTTTGTTGCCTGTAAACCTTGATGGAGTGCCATTGGCTGTCGTTAACTGGAGACAGAGATTGTAGTACAGCGGGCCCAGAGCCGAGTTCAAATCTAAGAAAGACGTAACTGATTTGCTAACATGATTTTAAAGTATTCTCAGGGTAGGGACCGATAAATTTAGTTCCTGGTTATTTGCAGTAGCGGATCCGGGGAGGGGCCCGGGGGCCCGTTCCCTTTTTTTGTTTTATGTAGATCAGTGATCAAGGATTAATGTGTAACAAATTTAACCGAGGATGTGCTTCACTCAATTTCATAGTTAACTACTTTTAAGCAGTGTTTTTGCCCAAATTCTCCGCAAAATCATCAATATGAGAAAAAAGACGCAAAGACGCAAAGCAATACAATTTTTTAGCCTCGGTTGACGTGCGTCACTCAAAAATGCTTTTGCTTAAACTCCCTATTATTTTATCGCCCCCGGATGTTAAGTGGGTTATGTGATCCATCAGTACATTTATGTGGCGAAATATACTCTTTTAATACGTGTATATTGTCTATGTTTTTTAGTGCGCATGCATTACATATTTCAGAGGCCATTTTAGCGACATTCAGATGCGTCAGAGTCTCGTATGCGACGAGCTCCCATTAGCCACCCCTAACTTTTTGGCATTTTTGGTGGTCACGTACATGTATGGGTGTTTTTACTCTGAAAGCAAAGAATACCAAAGTTTAGAAAGAGACCAGTTGTTGGGCCGTCAAGAGCCCTAAACTAATTACCTGAACTCCAGAAATCCGTCTCTTAATCCGATTGCAAAGTGGTCTCTTCTCTGGAAGGAGCAAGAAGAAAAATTTTTCATAGGGACACTTAATTGATCCAGGTGAGAACATGAGGTATCTATTTGTTGCTTGATGCCTTACAGATCAAGGGAACTGTTCGTAATGCAAGGGGCCTGTGTGTGTGAAATACTGATACACGAACGTGTTGGCAAAGAGATACGGAAGTGTTTTGGAAAAAGGTTTTGTTCTTACAATCTTTTAATAACTAAGAAAAAGCTCAGAACTGAATGTGGCAAAGTAGATGGATGTCTTTCCTGGTCATCGGATTATCAGGCATGAGTTATAAACAATCTCTGTTGGCCGAACTCATTACAACACTCTAATTTACCTCTCCTTGCCATAGGATTACACCATTTTGAGCTTCTGCTTTTATCTCAAGTGACATATAGTCAGGTGTTGTCGATCTGTAAAAAAAAATGGACGCATGCATCCTCAAAGCCGTAAACATTGCACTGTGGATTATAAGGTATTCGGCTATAAAATACCAGGATGGAAATAAATTGGGCGCTCATTTTCTATTATAACAGTCGTAAAACTCTCCTGATGCTGAGAAATGTTATCTCAGAAAGTTCACTTAAAACCAAAGAAAAAACCTCACCTCGGTCCTCGCATGGTCGATGATGGGAATTCCAAGAAACCGTCACCACTGAACAAGGCATTTTTTCCAAACTGGACAGCTACAACGAAACAGCCAATCAGCAAAAGTCACTGGAATCGACTCAACTGTTCGTTGCCTCATTCAAGCTATTTTAAAGAACTTTAAAGAACTTCGCACCGAAAAGGTTAAAATAAACCAATAGCAGAAGTTTGTAAACTAAGGTTTCTTTAGTACTTAAAATCTATTGCCGGTGTGCGTGTTTTTTTCTGTAGGGGTTGTCGTGAAAGAATTCTACTGCAACTATGAAAACTTACACTTATGTAGTTTAGACAGCGTGACACCCGATAGAATTCACTGTTCTAAACGAGTGGCCTCTTAAACGTCCCCAATTAATTAGAGACAACTTTTCAGCTCGAAGTAGACTTGTGAAGAGAACCAACAACAAAGTCAATCCACTGTGTGGCGATAGAATCCCACCAAGCCTATATCAGTGGAAGGCGTTAACTCTGACCATTTGCACCACCGGTAGTTCCCCTTCCGGTTTTAAAAGGCCACTAAGACTTCCCAAGTGTGGCCTCCGGGGTACAGCAAGAAACACTCTACCCATGCTGATGGCTCCAGCATGGGGAGGTCAACTGTATCCGCACACAATGTGCCTTAAGATCCCTTACATTGAAAAGTTTATACTGCGACAACATCAGTTACTGACAGATTTGAAAATATATCCGACGCATTAGGAAGCTATTTCAAAAGGCAAAACTTCCGAAAGTACTTACTTCTATTACACCTTCTGCCTCCATATCCAAGCCGGCAGTTGCATAACCTGTAACACAGTAAATCAACTTTTAGGCTCAGAATTTCTGAAGCTCTCTAGGTTTGCCAACTGCTCTTATCACGTCTTAAAATTAAGTATTGTTTGTATTCTAAGTATTCAAAGACTTTCTGTCCATTATAGTAAATATAGTCAACTCCCTTTATTTCGGACACCCTCCAACGAATTACTGTCCTTAATCGCGAGAGATCGTCTTTTGAGGCCCGAGAAGAAACTTCTTTACAAATATATCACTATTTATATTTAGATTGACTATAGTACCAACCCTAACGCAGAAAATATTGGACAGACTAACCGAACTTATCAATAGCAGCGACACCGGAGGAAATTAATAGCTACACCTCATTAAAACAAGCTGCGGGTTGACTGTAGTGGAGTGCATTTTTCTTATGTTTGGAAAAATAAAAAATAAATAAATAAATAAGTAACCTGTCAGATGACGATAATTCAACTCCGCCATTTACACATGTGTTACTCTTCAAAGGATCGGCCAGTGTAAACTCACACTTTTGTCCAGTATATCCAGGATCACAGGAACAGAAAAAGCCCGTTTTTCCAACCGGGATGCAAGTGGCATTATTTAAACATGGTTTTAATTCACAAGGCAAAAGGCATTCTGTGCATTGTTTGATACCTCGCATGTCAAGATTGGACTTGAGCAGGTTCATTTCCCTACCATCTACTGATAGTTCGGATATACAACCAAAGAGACCGGAGCTAACGCCAACTTTACTAGTGTGGAATGTCGTGAAGTTTTTCACTCCGCCTATGAACATGTCTAACAAAAGATTTAATCCACGTGAACAACACGGGGAGGAGCCTTTCACTGGGGGATACTCATCCAGAACCAACAAGCTGTCTCTCAGTTGTCTTTCTATTATTACAGTGTGCCAGAATCCTACGGAAATGTTTCTGGCGCTGCGTAAAATACCAGTACCACTTCCCATATTGAACCTGAACTCAACTCGCCCTCCGTTAATGGCAAGGGAAATGAAGTCACCGCGACCAGGGAATATCGTCTGACCATTGTACAGTAAAAGCATATTGCCTGATTTAAGTGCGAGGAATCTGATGGAGAACCTTAGTTGCAGTGCTGCGCCTTCGATTCCTGGTAATGACATGTATGAGTCGCCCTCGAACATGGGAGTGTCTATTGGCCTTCCTACGGAGATGAATACCGTAATCAGTTTCTTTTTTAGAACACCAAATGACATAAAAAACCAAAAAAAAACTACCAGAAGTTCAAGGGACGTTACTTTAACTAAGTACCCTGGGGCTGCTCAATTGACAGAGGCGTTTAAAAGCAACATTCCAGTAGAAGCGACTATAACCGGACCTTCAGGTAACTGGGAGCGCTGCTTATTCAAACCCTTTAAATAGGGAGGGGGGGCACTATCAAAAATGACCTGAAAATGAGGCGGTGACAAGCTATGATCCCCGGCTCCCTCCCCCCTCGATCCTGCATTTTAACATATAAATCACTGGGCAAAAAAATGAATTTGCACCAACATGATCCTTGCAAATATATAGCAAATTTGTAAAAACTGAGGAGTAAATATGGGGCAAAGATGGTAAATGCAACATTTGCATACCAAAAACAGGGGGGGGGGGGGGTGAAAATCCACTTTTTCGTCCAGCGAATCAAGCAATAAATTACGGTCTTTCGCCCATACCAGCTGATGCAAACCAGTTAAAAAGCATTTAATGCATCCTATTCAAACAGGAAAAAAATTGAAATTATACCAAAGCTCATGTTTTGACATCAAAAAGAAAAGAACTCAGGGGCCTTTGGTCAACAACAAACCTTCCTCACACCTCTCCCCAGAGTAACCGGCAGGACAGACGCATCTAAAACCATCATTGCCGATATTTTCACAACGCCCCTCATTGCAAACGCCAGGTGAACACTTGTTACCAGCGTCATCACAGGTCCTTCCCGAGTAACCAGGCCTGCAAGTACAAGTAAATCCCCAGTCTCCAGCGACCTCTGTGCACGTGCCGCCGTTCTTGCAAGGCCTTGTTTGACAGACTTCACAATCATCCAAACCCACGCTTTTAATAGGATCACCTGAAATTTGTTTAAAGAGGTATTCAAAGGGTTATGTCACGCTATTTTCTATTTTTTTAAAACCTATAAAGTGTCTGTGTATCAATTGAATTCCAAAGATAGTTTTCCATTTTTTTTTTCACAAATCATGTAACAAATTATCATGGTTAGTGTTCCCTGGTGGAATTTCTTTGAAATCTTCTTCATTATTTTACAGAAGCATTTTGTGTATGGGTAAAGACCCCAAGTAATGACTTCAGCACAGCGTTGACATAAAACAATAATATCCTCGTGACAAAATCCATTTAAGTATTGTGTTTTGGCAAGAGAAGGAAGAGGATAAAATCTAATTATAAAATTAGGTAATTAAGCTACACCGAAAAGCTACAAAAATAGCTTTCTCGTGAAACAGGCCTATTCTCATTCGAGTTCGTCAATACTGCCCTTGACAAGCGCATACACTTTCAATAAGAGCTGGTTCCTTTAAAGTCGAAGAAACAGAAAGAAACATGCTCATGTTCTATAGACATGACTCAATCTACTAATGTCAGTTGGACCATGGTGAATCATTTCCACTTTTGGGACGCGTTTGTAAAGGTTATGCATAAAAAATAGCGTATAGACAGTTCAAAGAGTTCAAATAAAAGGGTTAGTTTCCAAAACTTTAGTGTTGCGTCCGTTACAGAAAGAAATGGTGGTTTTGGTCCAATCAGTTGCTAAAGACAATTTACCTCCAGAACAGAAACCAAAAGCAGACTTTCAAGATGTGTTCATCAACTCAGCTGGTAAAACCGAATTGAAGAATTTGTATGAATTGTTTGTCAAGAAAGAACCCTTACTCCCCCCCTCGGACACTCTGTTCGTTTCTTCGACTCCTGTACAAAATTCAAATCAGTCAAATCTCCTCGAAAACTAGTTTCCAGAAATTTTGAACTTTGAAAACCTTTATCCAACTACCATTCGTTTTGTCCTAACGAAAATTTCTCAAAATAATCAAAGGAGACAATACATGTACGTGTTTTCCTGTTTTTAAGGTCCCTATTTTTGATACCAACCATTTTTGCAATGGAATGTAAAAGAAACAATTATATTCTTACCAAAATTTACAACTTTTCCGTCGATAGCCAAGTAGCTTAAACAGCCAATAAATCCTGACTTGAATCCCGCCAAAGAGCTTATTGATGAGAAATCAAGGACTCCTCCCACGTGCAAATCCTGATTCAAATTGAGACCTGTACTACTCCCCTACAGGTGGCTCCCCATCTACGGTGAGATTTCCTTCCTTCCTGTTACGTGATAAGACGACTCTGTGCCACTCATACAGGCTCAATGGTTGCCGGCTTCGAATGATTGCAGGCTCAAAGCCAAGGTTGAATCTAAATACGGATAAGTTCTCTTCAATTTTGACCTTGGTTTATATTTAATTTAGTTTGTTTCAGACTCTTTTCTTATGTTACCATACCCCCCAAAAAAGAAAAAAAATATCAACCAAGGATAAAACTGGATTATAACATGTGCATCACAGGTTAAGATCAAGAATGTTTTAAGCCTAAACCGACATGCACAGCCACTACAACGTGGATATAGCCCATTTCGAAAAAAAAAAAACATCGTAAATCTCTAATGTGCCGGCTCAGCTTCACCAGGGAGGAGATATTCAAGTATACTTTGTTAGACTGGGACAATGGAGCCCAGAGTATATGTGGGAAGCTTGCGCTGAAGCGGAGTCTTTTTTCTTCAATCTGTGCTCACGGAAAATGGCTGCACGTTTATAATACATTTGTAAAAATTGACCATAGGATTATAAGTCCAACCAACACACAATCTACATGTAAACTCCAGCATCTTATAATGGTGTGTTCGTGCTAAGTATGTTGATACATATGACGTGATGCAGTTCTTGGAGTAAGTCACTGGAACAGTCAGAGTGCATGATGCACCCCCCAAACCAGAACTTAAAGTGTTGTATTAAATGGAAGCTCCGTTTTAAGGCTTGGCTAAATGTATGCAATATGACTGCAGCCAAGGTGGAATATGGTAGACTTGGTTAGTATAACGATAGTTTAGTTACCTTGCTGTTTCAGGGTTTACAGAAACAAAATAAGTTCCGATCCTATTTTTGCATTAGTTTTCAAACGACCTCGAAAAAATAATTGTGAGTAACCAAAGGCTTTATGGAAAAAATAGCTTGCGAGGGCAGACTCCTGCTAGAGCTAAGTCTCACAGGACTACTGGCGGGGATCAAGAAGGATGCTCTTCGTCCCTGTTTGTGAATACAACCCCATTACCTAAATTCAGCAAATCTGTCTGACATTCCAAATGAAATGAAGTCTCCAACAGAGCCATCTGTTAGCTGATCGTTGTACAGAATCAGCCCATCCGCCATCTCCGGTATGAACACAATTTCAACCGTGAAATTAAGTGGCTCGTCTGTTAATGTCTGTACACTGAGGTAGGACAGAGGTTCCTGTGTAAATCGTGGAACGGTCACTAAGAAGAGATATAGAAAACGGACAGATACAAATGGTTGGTGACCATTACTAAGTTATGGTTAGAGTAAATATCATAACAAACGTGTCTTCTTGTCATTGACGCGAAGTGTGCTTAGCAGAAACTCCCCAGTCTAACCCTCATCATGACCGCAAGAACATTCGTAGCTTTTGGCGTTGGAATTGCTTCAGGAAAAATGTATAGGAGGAAAGGCACTGTGAAAATTTTTGCACCAAAACTCGTGAAAATAAAGACATGAAACAAGGAGGGAGGTTAAAGTAAAATTACTTCCAAAGAGCCGACCCTTTGATACCTTACCTTTAATTTCTAAAATTCCACTTCTATTAGCCGATCCTTCAACATTTTTGGCTTCACAATTGTAACTCCCAGCATCCTTTTGAGTCACATTGGCAATCTTCAGAACTCCTCTTTGCACTGTACTGCTGACTGGAAGCGATCCGTTAACTTTCCGCCATGTTAGGTCTGGTGACGGGGAGCCGCTAGCGATGCAAGTGAATTGGACGGTCTCACCAGTTTTCACACGTGACCTCTGTGGAGTAACCATGACCTTGGGGGCCTCTAAGAGTAAATAGAGTACAGCCTTGCCATTCGAGTTAATAACACAATGTTTAATAGTAACATCGTCAATAAAACTGCATGATCTTTGCAGATGGATATTATTTGTAACCGTAGGGTTGGGGTGGTTGGGTGGTAGTACCAAAAAATCTAATCGGATAAGGTCATTTTGGTTTACCGCAGTAAGATTTAAAGCAGGCTTATGTTTTCACGCCTTCCTCACTTGGTCTGACACGAGGACACGCAATCGCCAGCTTTCGCTATTTTATCTTGTCTTATTATCTTGGCTTATCAACTCGGTTGACAAACCAGTGAACCATTCCTAATCCCCACCAATGTGAATGTCTTTGCAATTGACGGTCAAATATTTCAAGCGTTTTTTACCTTTACTTGCATTAGCTTTAATTTCTTTTGCAGACCAGTAAACGTGAAAGGTAACAGCAGAAAAGAAAAAACAGCAAACACCAACCTTGCACAAAGATGGCTACTTCAGATTGCACAGAGCCCACACTGTTAGTGACTTTGCACCTATATACACCACCATAGGCAAGCCGCGCGCGGAGAAAAATCAGCTGTCCTCCTTTTGAAATGAGTCCCTCGGGAAGCAGACCATCGACGCGGGTCCATTGTATTTCTGGTTGTGGGGTTCCATTCGCAATGCATTCTAGAGTCAAATTCTTTCCTACTGAAACTGTTTTGACGGAGGTTCCACCTGTTATAACCACACTGGGTAGATCTGAAAAGGATATGATTACATGGCTACTCATACGAATGATTTAATGATAGTGATAATGATAATGATTATGATACTGATACAATGACAAAAACGATAAAGATAACAATAGCAATAATTACAGCAGCAACAACAACAACAATAATGATAATAATAATAATAATAATAATAATAATAATAATGATAACAATAACAATTGGATAAACTCAAGGGTATAGCATAATATAATTACAGTGCAATGAATTGGCTCGACATTTGAAAAAGATTTATGGACATTAATTTTTGGTTATGATATAATTTTGCACTGTACTTTGAGAATATGGGGTCGTCAACCGGACCAATGAACTTAGGCATGATAAGGGGAAATGAACATAAAAAGGGGATCGAGATGAACAGAAAATGACTTCTTTTTCTTCAAAGCGAAGCTCTAACAAACCTTCGACAGTGAGTTCTATAGATGTTGTAGAAGTTCCAGCAGCATTTTTTGCTGTGCAGATGTATCGACCATTATCGTCACTGATAACTCCTGTAAGACTCAAGACACCAGCTGAGTGTCGTACGGGAATTTCGCTTCCCTCTTTTGACCAAGAGATCACCGGGTCGGGTATGCCAGTCGCGTTGCAGTGAAATGTAACATTGGATTTATGAGCTGCTTCAAAAGATCTAGGCCAGGCCACCACTTTTGGTGCAGCTGAGATATCAGAACGAAAGTCAGTCAAAAAGCCAGGACAAATTGAACATGGGATGAAACTGAAAATTGACTAGCGTGTTGGTTAGCACTGATTTCCCAAATATAAGTTGATAAATAATGAAGATAATCGATATGCAAAAAGCAACAAGACTCGAACGTATATTACAAAGACACTTTCACTGCCATCACAAAAAAACATCATTTGTAGTACTACAATATAGAATTTATAGTACAACATAGAATGCTTCTTTCTAAATAAAAGGGAAAAATGATAAATGGGAGTCATTGAGAGAGAAGAAGAAGGGATGAAAGGCCTTTTTTTTAATTTGTGTTTTTACAATTAAAACTTTTATTACCTTAACTCTTGAGGTATGCACTTTTTTATATATACTGCGATATTTTTTTAAATTAACGGCCCCTAAAGGTTCCTACCATACACGACGACGCTTGCAAAGCCTTCACTGGAGCCCGCTGAATTGTTAGCATAACAGCTGTACGTTCCTGCATGTTTCAGTTTCGCCGCACTGACTTTTAAGGTCCCCTTGTCGCTCACGATGCCGTTTGGGAAACTACCATTGAGTTTTGACCACGTGATTGCAAGTGATGGCTTAACAATGCAAAAGATGTTAAAGGAGGTTCCTTGATTGACGAAGATCTTGGAGGGAGTCACGTCGATTAGAGGAGGCACTAGTTGAAAAAAGAAAGAAACAGGCAGGGGTCGGGTTGTTTATCACTTAAATGCAGACATAGGTCAGTTCACTATTTGCGAGTTTTATTATTATTATTATTAATAAATTCAGAATTCTGCCTTGGTGAGAAGACACAATAAAAGGGTTTCGAGGCTTGGCATGACAACTTAATACAACTCACTACATTTTGTCTCCTTGATCCTTCAGATGTTGCGTTTAAGTTTATGTTCACAGCAGGAATCAAGTTTGGGGAAGAAAGGAAACACAAATTTCAGTCTTGAATATTCAACCACATGGCTACCTTTTTAAATTTGTCGTTTCTCCTAAAAGTTCCTAAAGGTGGTGTTCCATTTTTTCATTGTTTTCGAAACCTTTGGAAAATGTTAAAAAACCTCGAGTTCAAAAAACAGCATTACTTGGAATCGTTGATAGTAGTAATTACGTTGAAAAGATCTAATGGGAGAGGTGTATAACAGGGTAGTAGCAGTCTAAGCTCTTTTATCTTTGACGGACGTACGATATGCCTCAAGCGGACAGCTTCACTTACGGCCACCTTAACAAATCTTCCCATTAGGAACTTCACTACAAAAGCATGATTTGTTACCGGCCAGCTCCCAATGAATTACTTTTTTGCTTGCCGATGGTGTCTGCCTAAGGGAAATTTGACTGTATTTGACACTTTGTAGTACAGAAACGGGTAAGACATGTGCCATTTCTTATTTAAAAAGGGCTTTTTTGAAATATCGTATAGTTTGAACTGTTACCAAGTGAAAGTGTGGGAAAGTCCCTTAGTTATTAATCAAAGCGCTTCTTCACATTAAAGCATATGAAGAAGGAACAATTTTTATGGAAGGCTCAGAAACAGGATGCCTTATTGGTCAAAGTGGTACATAAAGAAATGGCCTTTACACCTCCAGTTGACGGCATCGTTGAACTTCGCAAGGATAAAATGTGTAACTCAATTATATGCCTCTACGAAATGATACACGATCAACGGTAATTGACGTTAAAATTTGTTTTACGTTGAAATTTGTGGGAGAGGTATCTTACTGTTGAGCTACAAGAAATAAAACCTTTGAAACCTTTGAATGTCTCTAGCTTGGATTCTAAATGTGATTTTTCTCTGTAATAAATTTTGATTAGCCTGGATTCGAGAAACTTTATCCTCTCTTTTCTTGGGTTCAATTTTTTTCCTTAATCGTACCTATCACTTCCAACTTGACACTAAAACTGTCCTGCCCTTCACTATTAACTGCTTTACAGGAGTACGTCCCAGCATCTTCTGCACCGACAGACGGGATCATCAGTATTCCATCTCTATCAAGGGCGTCATTGGGTAAAGTAGAACCCAGTCTTTCCCAGACAATGGTCGGAGCTGGTAAGCCAGATGCATTGCACCGAACCTCCACGTCTTCTCCTTCGATGACAGTTTTTAAAACAGAATTTAAGAGGATCTCTGGTGGTTCTAGTGGAACAGTTACTAGAAGGAATCACAATAACCTCAGGTCATATTTCGTCAATGGAGAAAAACAAAACATAAATTTACTTCAACTTTTGTATCACTCATTAGTTTTGTTCTAAGCTGAATAAGTGTGAAAAAGTTTCCACACATACGTCACATGCTTGAAATATCATGTCATACAATCCTCTTTGAGAACAAGTTTGGCCTAAAATTAAAGCCTCCTTTAATTAAAGCAAGGACAATAGCAAAAGTTCCTCTAAATTAATGTAAAATGACAGACATCCTGACACAGCTTAGCATGAAAAAACTGCCTACATCTCGCCACGCCACCAATGGTTTTCCTGGAAATGACGTCTGATGAACGAGTGAAGAAATTTTATACTAATGACGTTTTACTACTCTGACCTGGGTAGTGATTTTGGTTGGCACTCTCCAGATCTGGGTAGTGACACATCATTAGTATGAAACTTCTGCGCTCGTTCCTTAGACGTATTCTCCGTTGATGGCGTCTCGAAATGTCAGCTGTTTTGTCAGGCTAGACACAGACACTCCTCGACAATAAGGAATCTTTAATGTCAACATTGGATGATAATATTTACAAAAATGAGGAAACAGTGGTTGCAATTTCGCAAGAAAACCTAAGAAAAAACAAATAAAACCTTGTTATTCTATGATAACCAGTTCCAGGTTCATCATATGGTGGAAAGCAAAAGAGGAAATGATTTGTTTACGATCGTTTACATTTCGAATGTCTGAGAAGGACATTTAGCGAGTCCTTAATTTCTCAGTACCTTGCTGCCATTACACTGCATAAGGAATATACCTGTTAACTGCACACTTTCCTGAGTCAATCCTACAATATTCTCTGCCTGGCGGGTAAAGTTGCCCTGGTCTTCCGGTCTGACATTTTCAATAATCAACTTCAACACCCCACGATTGGTTTCCCTTATTTGCAGATTAGACCGAGGATGCCCTTCAATAATCCATTGGACTACTGGAGGAGGGCTCCCTGCAGCTGTACATTCCAGCGTGACCGAGCTTCCACCTGTCACGGAGACTGGACTGGAAGGGTTTACTATCAACTGGGGTTCACCTGCGTAACAATTAAGCAAACCGTACCGTAATTGTGCAGTCACTACCTTCAAGATGCCATAAAATAAGCTTTATCACTGGCACATGAATACAGGTTTCAAAAAGAAAGAAACGAGATACTTTCTTGTTGAAAAGTCTCGCCATTTCAGCACTGGTCAAGATATTCGTTGTTTGTCCCCTTAAAACTCTTAATTATAAGTATTGTTTCAATTTCTCCTTGGGTAATGTAGTCATTGCTTACTCGTGCTGTTGTAAGTGAAGTAAAGATGAGGATCTGGCTAAAAACGACAACTGGCCATTACTTTCCTCGTGAAGTTTGTCTTCAGGAATTCATAGTAATAAAAGACGGACAAGAAAAAGTGACTTAAAGAAACGAACACGCAAGAAGAGTTTTGGATGTTTTGGGTAGTGGTTCTTGAAAAGGGTTGTCAGAAACAAGATAGGTATTTGTAGAGTAGTTGCCCTTGGCTTTTGTTAGATTAAAATTTACCTTGAACAATAAGCAAAGCCGCTACTTCAGTTGACCCTAGGATATTTGCCGCCTTACAAATATATCTGCCTCCACTGTCACCGGACGCGCGAGAGATCACTAAGACGCCGTTTTCACTGCTGTTCAGCGGTTTATTTTGCTCCCTTTCCCAGACCACCGATGGAGGCGGGTTGCCCGCCTTCACTACGCATCTGAATGTTACACTCTCTCCACCTGTGACTGTCAGCTTTCTCGCTGGCATGATTTCTATTTTTGGCATCACCTTTACTAACAGATGAAAGTAAAAAGAGTGATTTCAGAGTTAACTGTTAGGACAGCTAAGATTAGTTTAAGGTAGGTGATTTTTCAGCCCTGAGGCTGGTAACCATATGCATGATATCAGGGCTTATCGTACCCTCGTACACTTCATGGCTTCTCATCCGAGCGGGGCTAAAAATGAGCCTGTAAAGATTCAGTGGCGGGTATAGGCGGTCAGGCTGCTGGGCTGATAATTAAGAATAGCACAGCTGCAAATATTAGGTCTTTTTTAGGTATTTCATTCAGAACGGTGGAAAAAGGACATACCGGTATTACCCACCAGAACATCATTCTAGTCAGAAAAACCAGAAACGTTCTCAGGCAAATGACATGCTGAGTTAAGGTAACTTCGTCATTAAAACAGGCACATTGAGCTATTACAAAGTTTTCCACACAACTTTGCCACAAAATATCAGCATGAAGATATCATAGCGCCTGTATTAATTACCAAGCCACATTAATTTTCTTGTCCTCTAGTGGGCAATTCCATCAATTGTCCGATGCCCTTTTGTTATATCCAGCGCTAAGTTGGCAAAGAAACTTACAAACTTCAACAATAACCTGTATTACAACTGGTCTCACTACGAACGTACCTATCAACTGAACAGTTTCCTGGGTCTTCCCTACGATGTTTTGAGCCTGACAAGTGTAATTGCCCTCATCTTCTAGACCCACGGTCTCAATTACCAGTTTTGAGACACCACGGCAAAGTTCCCCCAGCTGAAGGCTGGAATGAGATTTAAGCTGAGTTTCCCATTGAACATCTGGGGTGGGTTTTCCCTCTGCTACACATTCTAGAGAGACAAAGCTGCCAGCTTTAACTGATACGGGACTAGAAGGGCTCACTATTATCTTTGGCTCACCTGTGTATTAAAGAAATGTGCTTTATTGTATTGGCGCAGAAACTTGGGCTATGGCCCATGAAAGCATAAGCCAGAAGTAGCGTTATGCACTGCTTTTCTACATTGTGTTTTTACTTCTGTACGAGAGACACTAGCCTTTGAACGCTTAGCCACAACAATTCATCATAACTGAGACTGAAAGTTGCTACTAAGGGCGCCTTTAATTAGATTAAATGATTAATAGAATTGATAAGGTTGTTTGCAGTCCCCCGTTTTACAGTAAGATCGTCCTGGAAGAACCGGCTTACCATGACGGGCGGTCATTGGGGGTAAACGTTACGGAAGAAGGCGCGAGACCCTTTAGTGAATCTTGCCGAGCTGGTCGCTAGTTACGGTAAACGCTCTATCTTACAGACAAATAGGGTATTGTATGGTCTATAAATGAATAAATAAACAAATGCATAACTTTATTAATTTTTCATTTGAGAGGTCTAAACTCTATTGACAAAATGATGTTCTTTCAGAAAGCATTGACGTTACATCTTAAAAATTTCCTATTTCGTGAGGTACATTTTATAACGCGTTACCAGATAATTGTACCTTGAACAATAAGAAAGGCGACTGCCTCAGTGGACCCCAGAATATTCGTCGCTCTACAGATGTACTTTCCTTGACTGACACCACTGGCAGCAGCTATCACTAACACGCCATCACTACTGCTGTTCAGCGGTTTATTTCCTTCTCGTTCCCAGACCACAGTCGGGGTTGGATTACCCGCAATTACCGCACACGTTAGATTCACAGTATCTCCGCCGCTCACTGTCAGGTTTGGTGCTGGCCTGATTTCTATTCTTGGCATATCCTTTACTGAAGATTCAAGATTTTGTTGTTATATAATTATTATTGTTACTATTATTACTCGTAACACTTTTAATTACTTAACTAGTGGCAATTGCAGATTTTAGACAGGGTTTGAGGTTAGAGTATCTTTGGTTTGAGAGTGATGGGAAATGCCACACGGAGAAAATTCGATGATGCATTCGATGATACTTAGGTCAACAAACTGATGAGAATTCACTCATCAAAGGACTTCGTGTTTTGGTATCAGAAGATACTGAGAATAAAATGCAATGGCATGTAAAGCGAAAAACACAACGCCATTTTCTTTCTTCGGAATCTCCAAACTCAAGGTGACAAGCAGTTGACATTTGGGTAAAAGTGGAACCAAAATAATTACCATGGCGTGTGAAGTTATTGTTTCTTCGTCCTGGCAAATCACAACAACAAAAAGGACAACTAAGTTAAGTGGAAACGACGTAAACCGACGTAAATTTCTTGCGTTTGCTAAGGCTTTTGAGGATTTAGTGAAGTCGTTTTATTTCCTAAAAGGAACCTGATTTATCATGATGTGTCTCGTAAGCAGTGGCAATTTAAGGCTCTGAGTGACGAAATATTAAAACCGAAAACAATCGTCTTTCAGTCCCGGACACGCCTTAGCCATGAGAAGGCGATTCTTAACTTAATTCGGTTGCCGGCGGTCACAGCCTTTTCATTCACTGTTAACCGGCTAGTGATCAGAAGCCGAAAGTTCTGAAAAGCATTTTCAAGAGCTCTTTTGATAACCTGGCAAAATCAACTTACGCACCTGTTACATGAATTGTTTCCTTGGTTATTCCTACGATGTTCTGGGCCTGACAAGTGTAATTACCCTGGTTCGATGAAGTGATGTTTTTTACAACTAGTTTCAGCACCCCAGGGCCGCTTTCCATCAGTTGTAGATTGGAATGTCCCTGGGGTATCCACTGAACCACCGGAGGGGGATCCCCCACGGCTGCGCATTCTAGTGTGACCGAAGAACCAGCTGTCACGGAGATCGAATTAGAAGGGCTGACCATTATCTTGGGTTCAGCTGTGAAAGGAAAGCACAAGGGGATAGATACAGTGTGAAATCATAAACCAGTTGAGGAATCAAACGTTTTTTCCACACATCACGCTGAAACTAGCAGGAAAAATACGAGGGAATGTGGTGTAACACCGCTACAATAGATTATCATGAATATCGCCAAACGTTGCTCCTCTTTCCTCTTGGCCACGTGGCACAAACGGACAGCCTAAACCATAGACAAAAAGCAGTATATGTATCCCAATTTTATAATTGGCATCTTACCTTCTCTTTGGTTTCTATGAATTTTATTTCTTTTTCACCATTCTTTATGGCCAAAAATTCAAGCTCTGTTACGCGCGTGATGATTTACAAACCAAATACAACGGCTGAAGGCTTATATTTCTACAAGAGTGTATAAATTTATTTCTGCCATAGCTTGAATTGATGGTACCTTATTAAAATTCATTAGCGAGAACGGATTTAGCACTTTTCATCACTTCAGCCGTAACTCTTTCATTCGCCACTTCTAAAGTGGAGAATGGGTATAAATAACACAATCTGTATGATACCTTGAACAGTAAGAAAGGCAATGGCTTCAGATGTCCCTAGATTATTCGTCGCTCTACAAATGTATGTTCCCTGACTGTCGCCAGTGGCAGAAGAGATCACTAAAATGCCGTCTTTACTGCTATTCAGTGGTTTATTCCCTTCTCGTTCCCATACCAATGACGGTGATGGATTACCAGCTCTCACCACGCATCTTAAAATAACTGATTCTCCTGTGGCAATTGTGAGGTTCGTGGTTGGTGTAATTTCTATTTCTGGTGGAACCTTTACTAAAGAGCAAAGAAAAAGCAAAGGTCAACCATTGCTCATGGAAAACTGCAAGGAGGGTTTTCGAATCACTGCATCACGCATTACTTGATCTCTAGGAATTGCTTTGCATGAAATAGTTTACACAAGTGTCATGAGATCTGCCGAAACAACTTTGGATACAAATACAACGCAAATATCAGTTGCACTGATACATGTGGTTCAACCTATCCTTGTTTTCTGTTTAAAATTTTTCAATGTCATTCCCACACACTTCGAAAAGGAAAGCAAACCAGTTTAATTTTAAACCACGGGTGGGATAGTGGGAAGTTTACCGTGCATTGACAAAATTTAAAGCAAAAGACCAAAAGCAAATGTTACCGGAATAACGCCACTTCACTTCCTGAGGAAAAGAGAGAATGAAAATCGAAGCGCACTGCATTATAAAGACGTATAACACACCCGTTTAGCCGTATTAGAATACACGCGTCAAAAATAATGATTATAAAACGACCGCACACATACCCCCAAAAAACAACAACAGTAACAAATTAAATGACGTTGTGTGGCACCAAGTTATTTTTACTTAATTTGTCAACAGAGTGGAAGAATTGGAAACATACTCATACTGACACCCGACATACTCACCTATCAACTGAATCGTTTCCAGAGTTTTCCCTACAATGTTTTGAGCATGACAAGTGTAATTTCCCTGATGTTCCGCAGTCACATTTCTAATAACAAGTTTCAAAATTCCGGGACCGTTCACCATCAGTTGAAAATTGGATTGGGAATTTCCCTGAGTTTTCCATTGAACATCCGGAGGGGGATTCCCCACGACTGCGCATTCTAGAGTGACCGACCCCCCAGTTGTCATGGAAATAGAGTTGGGCGGGCTCAGCATTATCTTGGGTTCAGCTGTGTGATGAAATAAAAGTAGATTAAAACAAATTCAAAAGGTTTATAAGGGCTAAATGATTGCACACATCTTCCTTAATGTTAATGCAGGATCTGATTTTCTGCGGCTAGACAAACATTAGGTAACTCAACAACATTACTTTTCGCCACAAACAGGTTATGCAAAATGGCGGGGAAGTCGGAAAACAAGACATATATAGAAAGTAAGGAAAACATGCTCGCAGGAATTGAACACGACCGGGTTATAATCTGGGTAATCCTTGTGGGTATTTGAATAAAGGGGAAATTTCTTGCTGCCTTTGCTCCCCACCCCCTTTCCCAAGAAGTCTAGGGTTACTTTTAGGGCCTGATTACATGGAGGTGGAAGACCGCAGGTAGGTGAGGTAACCCGCTTAGGTGGGGTAACCCGCCTGTCCATATAATCTCATTTTAATTTGATCACGTTTACATCAGGCTACCTCACCTATCTAGGGTCCCCCACCTCTATGTAAACAGGCCCTTGATAACCTTATTGAGCGATACCTTTAGGCGACACACTAACATGTCTTTTGAGGAACATTTAAGCAGGAAGGAGGATTTAGTAAGACATTTTATAAGCGACGAACGCTTGAAAGATAGTCGCTACTGAACAGGTTGCAGCAAATTCCATAAATGACAGAACCGGCAGGGAGGCCGGTATCTTACACTGTAGCTTTCAGTAAGAGCTTTTCTCACTGTAACATTAAATTCCGACCCTGCTCGCCATTAGAGTTCCAGAAACTCGGTGGTTAGAGCGTCCGAACTAGAACTCAGAGGGTCGTGAGTTCGATTCTCACCTGAGCTCGGAAAATTGTTCTGAGCTTTCTGGTGTTTGAATTCTCCTTCTTCTTTAAGTAACAGTCCAGATAAGAACGATAGCAACAATGGCAACGAACATGTTGGAATGCAAGAAAGGTGCTAACTTTTCGATTGTCTGTACTTACTTCTGATTGGCTTAATCAGCAAAAGTTAACAAAACTTCATAAAGCGGTACATATATTCATCCTTACTTTCAACCATCTTCCATATAACAAAATCTGTTTGAATAACAAAGAAATCCTATGTGGGGAACATGTAAAATTGTAAACTTTTCTTGGCTATTGTTTTCAACTCTTGTGATTGGTCAAAATCTTTTAACACAGAAAAAACACCCTTTCAAAGTGGAGTGTAAGTGCATTTTACTGCGTAAACGACCTTCATGTAGGTTTATGCATTCTCTGTGTAAAAATGAGAACATTGCTGTGTGGGGAAAGCACCGTTGCCGCATAACAAAAGAAATTGCTATCCACCTTACCAGGATCATTACTTAATTACCTTGTACAGTAAGCAAGGCCACGGCCTCAGTTGACCCAATGATATTCGACGCCTTGCAGATATACATTCCTTCATTGTCAAAAGTTACAGGGGAGATCACCAATATGCCGTCGCTACTGCTGTTAAGCGGTTGCTTTGTGTCTCTTTCCCAGACTACAGCTGGAGGTGGATGACCTGCTTTGACCACGCATCTCAAAACCACTGCCTCTCCTGTTATAGCTGTGAGGTTGGGTGCAGGCATGATTTCTATCTCTGGTGGAACCTTCGCTGGGAGTCAAAGTGAGAGCAAGCCTTTATAGATGGGCTTAAAATATCTCTAATGTAATGGTAAAGACCTTTTGCATTGCCCAACCGAACATTTGGAGTCCATCGCTAAAGAGAGTACGAGGGGAGTACGCCACAAACTTGCACAGGGGGAACTTCCACTTATAGGCCATTACAGGAAGTAGCCCTTCCCCCCCTCCCTTCCCCGCGAACAACTGAGTGGTGCAAAAAGCAAATTGGGTCTGGAAGTGTCCTTTTTGCATTACGAAAAAGCCGAATAAAAAAATGCAGAGCCAAGTTTTAAATCTGTGCTGCAGGAAATCACAATCAAAACTCATAATGCAGTTTGCCAGTTTGCCAGTTCGCCCCCACATAGCACGGGCAAGTTTTGGCGTGAAAGTCGATGAAGTGGAACAAAATTTCCAACCTCGTTACGGTTTCAACTCAGACACGATCAGTCAATTCTGATGAAAACATAACAGAAAAGGGCTTATGGCACCATCCAAAAACTGCTCAGTAGCTTCCAACTCCATTTGAAAGGTCACAATACAGGACGAGCCTTGAGGTTTCAATCTAGAAAGTGGATCTACCAAGGACAACTGTGAAATTGAGTATTTAAAAACCTTAGACACTCAAAAAATTTCAACACGGATTTTATGATTATCTTTTTTTAATGGGGTAAAGCCGTTAAGGCAACAAACCAACTACCAACGGTGAATCTAAAGCCTGCCACCGTAAGCAACGTGTTAAGGTATCTACACCTGAATGCAAAAGATAGGGTTTCACTTGATTTTTAGAGAGTTTATTTTTTAATTCTCTTTGTGCATTTATAGTGTGGTTCTGATTTCCTTGTAAAAAATCCCACTATTTGCGACTTTCACCTTTCCCATAATAGTAGGTTTTCTCACAAAAGAAAGTGCATGGGTATTGCGTCAATTTATCAATAAGGGACGATTGACAGTCTCAATACTTATGCAAACATTTGTGGAAAAGAAAACCGCATTTTGGGGAATGGAAAGTTGCAAATAACCTAACTCCAGTACATCGTACTCAAGTAGTCACGCATGTAAGACACTCATGCCAAGTCACGTGTCGGTCCGCCACCGGTATTAACCTAAGGGCACCGTCATACTCAGTTAGGTCGACCGATGATGATGATCTCTTATATGCGCCTTTGGTGGAGAGAATGAATGCTAAGTTGGAAAGTATCTCGTTAAGTTATATATTTCCTTTCAATTCAGAAGGATTCTATTTTCATTACTAGTATTAACAGTTTATTAGAACTTAATATGCTTTGTTAGTTTAGAAGTTCAAGTGAACAAGTAACACTTTCACAATGATTGTTTCCTTTTGCCTTAATCGCAAATTAGACATCTAAAGTAAAGATTACAATTGTTCATGGTATAAATAGGTTTTCTGGAGTAATATTTTCGAGAAATGTTGCAGAATTTTATGGTTTTATGCTAGGGGTGCTGTGGATGTATAAATATATGAGTTATAAGCAACCCCAAAGTCAGGCTCAAAGGCAGGCGTGTCAACTGTCTACAGAAAGCGATTCTTCAGATTCCATTAAAAGGGTGTACTTATCAAAGATATAACAATCAGCGAGTATGGAGAGTTCGTGCATGAAAGATGACATGACCGCTTGCAATTTATAAGTTGGGCGGTTGGATGCTGCAGGCAAATAACATTTTAAAACGCTTATTCTGAATGTCATCAGTAAAAATTGCAGTTTTATCAAAAGAAATTATAGCCTACACATCAAAGAACGAATGGTAAGAATATAGTTAAGAGACTTTAATGGGACATTGGTCTAGGGAAAGGTCCAGCTGGTATCTTACCTTTTGGTACTTTTTTTCTTCAAATCTATTTATTCAGAGAGTTTTAAAGCAGTGAAGTGGTTTAAAGAAAACAAAACAAAGAAAATGGTAATCGAGAAATGCGAGGTGCGTACTTACGAGACAATGTGTAATAATGCATATCTTATTTGGATCCAGAAGTCAATTTGGCTGCATTGTGCTAATTTAACATGCCTCAAAAAGTCTCAGGCATTTAAATTTCGTCAATGAGTGTGCACTAGCGGTTACTATGCTGACAAACTACTTTTAGTAACGAGGGCGCTATGGCCTTATATGTATGGTAATATTTTTACGAGCACACCTCTAAGTCTCTTAGCGATCACGCGCATGCGTTGTTTAACCGTTTCCTCCCAAAGTAACTCGTAAATTCCTCGTAATTTTCAAAACTCGTAAACTTTAAAAGTCAACCAGAATACTTCGATTACTGGCTTTAACTTTCGCGTGAAGAGTTGAAGGGAAGCTACTGAGCGTTACGATATGGCTGTGCTGTCAGATTTTCTGGTTGTTTTCAACACTGCAATAAAAATCTAATCGGATTATGAACAAGAGCACTTCTGGGAGTGAAAGGGTTTAAATAGCTGGCGATTACTTGTTTATGGAATTAACACTAACGCAAAATAGAGCCGTTCGAGAATTCAAGAGCAGACCAACTTGTGTTGATTCATTAACCCTTTCACTCCACACCAGAGCTGAGTTGCTCGAAGCCCGATTGGAGGAAATCTAAGATAGCTAACAACAGATGTGTTCAAGAACTAACTGGGCTTCAAAAAACTCTGCCCAGGCTGCCACATGCAAGATCGTTGTTATGCTACGTCATCCAGTTCTTAACAACGACAACCACAAAAACAACAGAAAACAATAACAATAATCGTTGCGCAATCTAGCAAAATTCTGAACGTATGGCAATTAAAAAACAATTTTTGATCACAGTTATCTAGCAAAGATGGCTACAGAGAGAGAGAAAAAAGAAACGTAGAAATATAGAAATAATGATAAGTACCGAGTTAATGCGGATATGGGAAGTAAATAACCTAACTGTAGCTTGGACGATATAAGATATTGCAGAAAAACTTCATCTGACAAAACCCTAATCTTGTCAATTGCTAATATACACAAGCAGAAAAAGCGCATCCTTTGTTCACTACTGATTAATCACATGCACTCATAATTGCGAAAATAATGTAACTTGGGAGTGTGTCTAAAGCTCAAAACCCTGCAAGCAGCATAGCCCTAACCGTAAACTAAACTCTCCCTTCAAATCGTTATACGTTAAGTTGCGATATTTTGATTTCACTGAATAATGCCCTTGGAGTGGCAACGTAGACCCTGTTACGTAACACTTTTGGCTGGAGTGAAAGGGATAATTATGGTATGTGTATTAATAACATAACCTATCTCAGTATGGCCCAGGCTGACCCTCCACGCGTTCACGCAAACTATTCCACAAGTTCACCGATAGAAGTGCTTTGAGCATTACTCACTTCTCACATCAACTATCCCTGTTGCCTGCTGGACTCCTTTCTTGTTTTGCGCCACGCACACGTACGTTCCCGCGTCCTCAATAGTCGCGTTTTGTATCCGCAGCACGCCTTCCTCACTTACATGATTCTCCGTTAAGCTGCCGCCAATTTTGTTCCACCGTATGGTGGGGTAGGGGCGTCCTGTCACCTGACATGACAGGATTGCTGATGCACCTACGTCAACAGTTTGATTCAACGGTACCATGACTGCTGTTGGAGCGACGGAGTTGTCTGAAGAAAAAAACGAGGTATATACTTTACCATCTCACATCTTGATAAGAAGTGTTTCAATAAATTTCCATCTTTTAAGTCTACTGACGAATTATTGTGTCATGTTACAACTTTCATTTTTAAGTGACCATACGTGGCTCTGAGGTAGAGCGGATTTAAACAAAATATTACGAATTATTCATACCTGGGCCGGAATCTTTTATTTTATACACCTCTATCTCAGACTCAAGCGTTAGTTTCGCCAAAACTCGTTTTTACAAAACTCGAAACTGTTTGACTGCCTCTCAAAAGTAAGTTTTACCTCACCCAGGCTACTAGCCTAATGTGTTCTGTTAGAAAATATATAAGAAAACCGAAAAAAAAATTAAAGGCGCTGTGTCACGAAATTCAGCCAAATTAGGTATTTACAAAATGCCCGTTAAATTAAGAGAAACGTAAAAATAACCGCTTAAAACATTAAACGAAGGTTAAAATAACACAACAGATACAACAGATGCCACGGATGGGCAAAACTGAAGAAGACTGAAACGGATTGAAATTAGGGTTTTTGAAAACTGTTCAACCTAACAGTTTTTCAAAGTTGATCTCTGCTGTTTGTAACTTCAAAAATAATGCTCAGGAGACATATTTGTTTGTCTCGAATCTTTTCTTGTGTCATTTACAAGTTATTTCTTTGCTTACTTTAACCTCATAGCGATTGAGGGCGAGTAACTGGCAAAATTAAACAAAATGAACTGGACTGCCGTGACACCCCTTTAAGTGCAGTTTTATTCAATGTCGAATAAGGTCCCGTCTGGGTCTACACGTATCCGGATATTTTCTAATCCGCAAAATCTTTAAATCCACATGTATCCGTACTCAAATATGATTTGCCCACGTCCACACGTATTTGGATTCACTCTCAGTTCGTCAGGTAATTTGTACAGCGATCTTCGGCTCATGCGAAAATTTTATTGCCAGTCTTCTTCAATAACTGTTTCACTGACAAAATTGTCGCCAAGCATTATTTCGGTCGTTTAACTTGTTTACGGCGTCCAAATTCGTCCGTCCGACCTGGAAAAAAGCTTCAAAATGTGGAGCCGCCGTTTGGCATAATTGAAGTGTCAAGTAATCATAGCTAGGTTTAACAGTACACAAGTTATGACTTGAAACTGAAGTCCAAGAAGTGTACAAGCGATAACCCATTGCGCTTGGCATCGTCTTGAATATTCCTGGTAAAGAACTGGGCTCGATGTTGTGACGTCACTGGATAAAAACATATCTGGAATTAGCGTCCCCGCGATTCCGGATTCATAGCGTATTCAAAAATCTCCACTCTGGCAAACGGATTCGTATGCCGGATACACCGGATATGTGTGGACAGAAGCCGAATTTGCAAAGAAAAAGTTGCGGATTCAAAAATTTCCTGATACGTATGATCGGGGCCTAAATAATACCTTTTTCAACATTCAATGTTACAGGTTCAGCCTTGGCTCCGAATTTGTTCGCAGCTCTGCAAAAGTAGGTTCCTGCGTCTTCAAGCTTCGTTGAGGAAATGATTAGCACGCCATTCTCGGACGAAGATGACGAGGAAAGTCGACCTTTCTCACGTGACCAGCGAATTGTAGGAGTCGGGTCTCCAACAGCAAGGCATTGAAATAACGCCTCATCACCTTCTATAACATTGAGGGTGCTGGGAGTGACTGTGATTACAGGGACGCTGCCACCGGCTGTTAAAAAGATGATAAATAACTGATGCAAGAAAGAAACATCGTTCCCAGGGATCATTATACGTTTCTGGGAAACTGCCCACCTACCCCTTCCCTAAGCCAACATTTTGCCCTAAGTGAGAAGTAAGTGTTAATGCTGACGAGAGAGAGGGAGAGGGGGAAGGGGCAACACTGGACGAAAAAACGGATTTACCTCTATAGCAAATTTGGAGCAAATCATCTGCAAATGCCACATTTGCTTAATTTTGCTCAATTTTGCCACATGACATAGGACCAACTTTGCCATAATTTTGCATCAGTGGCAAAGGTGGTAAATGCCGAATTTGCCTCAAATTTGCCCCGTGTGTAAAAACAAGGATAACCTTTACTTTATCAAGGCATTTACAGGGGTGTCAAACTTGATAGCAAAACTGACATTTGTCAGGTTTTTGCCCAAATGGGCAAAAGCGATCGAAGATGAATTTTTGAATGCTTTTGTTCTCTATAGCAAATTCGGTCAAAGTAGTAATTTGCCACATTTTTGCTCAATGTAGCAAAAGTGACCAAAACTCATTTTTCAACAGTTTTGCCCAGGATAGTAAATCTGAGCAAAAATTCACTTTATTTGTGTATCGCCCAGTGTAGTAAATGAGGTCAAATTATCACTTCTTCCGTATCTTTGCTCAGTGTGGTAAATATGATCAAAATAGGCGTTTGCCACTGTTTTGCCCAGGGTAGCAAATTTGGCCAAATACCACGTTTTTCTCAAGGTTGCTCAGGATGGCAGATATGATCAAAACAGTAGTTTCCCATACTTTTCCCCATTGTAGCAAAGTTCATCAAATATCAGTTCTTCTGTATCTTTGCTCACGATGGCAAATATTGCCATGATAGCAGTTTTTCATACTTAAAGTAAGGTAAACAAAGTTGATTAAAATATCACTTTTTTACACTTTCACTCAAGATAGCAAATTTGATCAAAACATCATTATCCAGATGTTTCTTATTTTTATTTGGTACCATACATGACTCACAAACAATTAAGACACCAAACAAAATTTCAAGAATAAAATGACTTTATTATCTTTAATATACACTGTACAATAAAAAGCAAGATAAATTAAAAGAAAGTTCCATTGGCCTCTGCAGGGCACTGCATGTACCACAAAATAATTATATGCCTTTAAATAAAAAGCACATACAATGTGAAACTATCTAAATTCATAAGTGTATAAGAATGTACATTGGGTTTGAAAGTGCAAGTCAACACTAGCTGGTTCATAATTATCTAAGGTTGGTACAGGTAAAACGTAACTCCATTTGAGTGGTATACTTCAAATATACTCTTTCTAGATTCAATTGATACTATTGGCAAATGGTTGTACGATGACAACAAGTACACATCACTCCCAATGTAGATGTGACATCCTTATTAACGGACAGAACATCAACCACAGGAAATAAAATTAGCCTCAAATTATTATGATAAGCGATATTCCTCTAATTATTATTTATAAGAACTTGTTTTCATCTGATAAATATTATCCACTACCCAAAATAGGCAGTGAATAATATCATATAGTGTACCTAGTGCTATTCACTTACCCCAAGGGGAGATACATCTGTATGATTCATTTTTAACCAAATCAGTTATATAAAAATATTTCTTGTAAATAAAATGAGTTACTATGCGAAAGCTCTGTGCATTTCTATGATTTGGGTACGACTTTGATATATTTTTACCCAGCAGTAAACACCTATAAGGTTAATTTTGTCACCTTTTTAGCATGTACATGTATTTTATTTTACAGGTGCTTTATTTACTGCTAAACCTCTAAAACTAGCATGAAATGACACCCCAATTTTACTCTCATCCTATAGGTAGCCAAAAGCTTTTCAAGTTATGAAAGCAAATCTGCTATCCACTGATTTGGTTAAATACTTGTATTATTATTATTATTATTATTATATCACTGTAAATAATATGATTTGGTGAAATTCTTGTATTATTATATGACCATAAATAATTTATTACATTTGTTTTTTTTACTAAAATCAAATTATTTGCTAAAAATTTGAGCAATTTTTTTCTGATTCACATGATCAGCTGTTTTGCTTGCAGTATTGGACTGATTAAATATCCAAATTATCCAAACACAATCTATACACTATGAAAGCTCTGGAGAACTTCTTTAATTCATCATCATTATTATTGTTATTGGCATGCAGGTGATTAAAATTTAAGCCATGCTTATCAAAAAACTGTTATCACACACGGTATTTTTTTTTGCATAAAACATAACTGCACTCTTTTTTCATAAAATATGCCACGAACAAAATAGGATCATGGCATTTGGAGTCCAGTAATTACTCTACTATGGGGTGTATTGGCTACATTTAGTCCTCGGAGTGGCACTTTTTAAGGCAGTGCTCAGAGTAGCCCTAGGAATCTGTCACCACTGTGGAAAGTGGATGCAGATGTATCTCCAGTTACATATGTTGGGTGAATGGACACGATGACTGAAAATACAGCTGCATTTACAGGCTACTAGATGGAAGGTTTTTAAAATTCAGTAAAGTTGCCAAGTTACAGAGTGATTTGGTGCAAACTAACAAGGACAGCTCTGCAAAGATGGCAAATTTTGCAGACATTTGTCTGGTAAGGGAAAGTTTGTGGCTCCACCATACCATACAAAGGTCATTGAGATTATGTGACTTTGTGTCAACACTTTATTTCAAATCGGACTAATCACAAACAGCGTAAGAACCTAGCCAATCACAAAACGCTGTCATACATGCATGTCTTTGTGACCCAGTGGGATTCAAACATGATATTGTGCACTAATTCTCAGACGGCATGCTCTATACAGAAGGTTTAGAGTGTCTGCAACACAGGCAAGATCTTCATGGGATTGTGACAAATCACTTTGACATTTGGTAATTTACCTAGTTTTAACATGGCTCCTTCCCATGGGTGTCAAAGGATATTCACTTACTACATTGTAGGTCTTCATCAAAAGTCAAAAAATTGTGCAATTGTCTACTGAGTAAATATGGTTCAAGGAACTTAACTGAAAAGGAACTGAATCATGATGCATGTCAACTTCAACTTGAGTGTTATTATTATTTTGTACATTTTTATCTAAAATGTCTTCTTCTTTTCTGAATGTTCTTCAAAAAATTATCTGTGTTATGCTTATGATCAAGTTCCTTTTTCTATTGTAAGTGGTGGGTGCCAGAGCAAACTCAGGAGCATCGTCTGGTGCTCCTTGATTTGATGCTGGTCTCACTGTGTGCTCTATTACCATTATTTTCACTTCATTGACTTTGACACCATGCAACTTTGCGGTCCAACTGGGCCATTAAACCATTAACCTCAATGCTCTGCCAGGAAAGTGGCCTTACACAGAGATTTTCCCTGTTTGGGAGGTCCTCATCTGAACCTGAAGAATTACCTTCATGCCACTCTGATACAGCTGTTTCAGACAAAGACTCCTCTGATGACATATATGCAACGGACATACATGCAAGGTACTTGTCCTCGTCTGACTAACTGATGCTAGTTGACTCCCTCAGAGCATATTGGCCTTTTAATTTTTTTTCTGAAAGAAAAATGACGAACCATGATTTAGCAGCCAACAAGTAACCCACAGTTGGTAAACAAGCATATACTGCTCATACTCAGTGTAAATGATTGGGTTGCAGAACAATGACACGATGCTAAAAGCTGAAAACACTCTCTTAATCAAAGGAACAGTTTGAGGATATTTGTGAGAAAAATTTCTCCCTGCATTTTATTCCTACTAACTTTTTCATTAAATATATAATATGTTTTTTGGAACAGGTGTTAAAGTAGAGAGCAGAAATGCCTCTTTCTGTTGAATCTGCATTTGTTTCATTAAGACTCTTTTAAGTGTAAATAAAGACTGAAATAAATTAATTCCCCTGTCATTCAAGAGCAGAACTGATAGCGTCCCACAGGTCACCAGGCTCTAACAGAGCACAATCATGACTCAACTGTACACATAAACCGTAAAACTGGTCAGAACCTGAGAAACGTAACATTAAGGCAACCCACATGTTGCTTAGAACAATAATTGATTAATTGTGGTTATTTGGCATGATAAAGCCAAAGCATTTACTAGCAAAATGAACTAACAAAGATCCCTCAACATTATTGAGCTGTACAAAAGGTATAAATAATGAGGTATTGTTGTTTAAAATGTGGAACAGTAATACAGTGGTCACTTGGAATGACACTTATGCTTCAGGATCTGGCAAGTGCCATCATTCGCAAAATGAGCCAAAATTAAGATCTCACAATATCACTGACCCATATTTATAAAGCGTAAGAGTTTTGGATGGTACAATTTATGAAAGAAGAATCACTTGTCATTTAAATGTGGAACAATAATGTGGTGGTCACTCAGAATGACACATAGGCTTCAAGATCTGGCATATGCCGTCACTCGCAAAATGAGCCAAAATTAAGATCTCACAATATCACTGAACCATATGTAATTGTAAACCATGAGAGTTTTGGATGGTACAATTTATGAAAGAAGAATCACTTGTCATTTAAATGTGGAACAATAATATGGTGCTCACTCAGAATGATACATAAGCTTCAAGATCTGGCATATGCCGTCACTCGCAAAATGAACCAAAATTAAGATCTCACAATATCACTAAACTATATGTATAAACCATAAGAGTTTTGGATGGTACAATTTATGAAAGAAGAATCACTTGTCATTTAAATGTGGAACAATAATAAGGTGGTCACTCAGAGGGACACATAGGCTTCAAGATCTGGCAAGTGCGGTCACTCACAAAATGAAAAAAAATTAAGATCTCACAATATCACTGAACCATATGTATAAACCATAAGAGTTTTGGATGGTACAATTTATGAAATAAGAATCATTTGTCATTTAAATGTGGAACAATAATACAATGGTCACTCAGAATGACACATATGCTTCAAGATCTGGCAAACTTGTGCCGTCACTTGCAAAATGAACCAAATTAAGATTTCACAACATCACTGAACCATAATTATGTATAGATGTAAAACAAGAGTTTTTGACTGTAAAAATTTCAAAAGGGAAATCATTTGTCATTTGAAATGTAGTAGAATATTAAATAATAAATTATAGTGACCACTGCTTTGTCAAGTGCTGTCACCTGAAAAGTACAGTAACCCCAAAGATCTAACATATTAACTCAGCTGTACAACAAGCCAAATTTCTGAATTATGGGCATGCTAAGGTCACATCACCGACTTATATTGGTGTAAAAGAAATGTTTGCCTGCACAGCTCAAGATCCGGCTACTTAAGATTATTCTATTAATGAAGACGATGCGCAACAAAGAGTACAGTTATTTCTGCAGTAAACAAAAAGGAATCAATCAATGGCATATCTGTGCATGCATCTTAAATTTTAAGATTTATCTTTGAGGTTTTAAGCTTACGCAAAGTTATTAGAAAACCAAAGTAAGTAAACGAACCACGATATCAAGAAGAACATACCTTTCTGCAATCCAGCTGAGTTGATGACTTGGAAACAGGCTTTATGTGAAGAATATCGCAACTGATCACTGTCTCTCGAAGATAACAAAGGTATAAATCGTAATAGAACAGCTGAATAGAAAGACAGGCTTTCTATTATCCGAAAATAACAAAACTACTCGTTTTGCAACGCTGTATCGCTTGTGAAGTCCGCGTGAATTTGAACTGTTCAACGAAAGTTTATTTTACACTATTCTATTGGTTCAAAAGCCGCACGTGACAATGTAAATCAAATCGCGCATGTGCCAAAGTCACATGGAAGCCTGGGCAACAAACATGGCGGCTGATCTTGCGACGGAGTGCATTCAGGACTACATTCACCCGGACGATCAAACTCTGCAATCTACTATTGAAATGACTCCTGGGTTCAAACCTTTCACATATTGTGCATTTTGTTCACCCAAATTGTAAATGGTAACGTTTTACGTCAGGGCCTCCTATTCCGAGACTTCTTGTGATATTTTTTTTCCGAGCCACCGACACAATATCAGGAAACGCATTCGACGCTAAACGAAAAAAAAGGGGGGATGGCCTTCCCCGAAATAACCAGCTGCAGCAAGTAATATTATAAACTTTGAGAAGAATGTGATGGTGATTGAAACGGAAAATGCAATGGAAAATCAAAACTTGCGTGAAATAACACTGTGAAGTTTGGTTAATGTGCAAACGTTGGTTAAAGTGGTCGTAAAGATAGTTCTTTGATCATATTTTGCTTAAATTTACGCCTCTAGTAACCATAAATTTACACATTAACTTTGCTATGCCAGAAAATATCAAGCAAACATTCAGTTTTGACGCTCGATTTTTACACACAGAACAAAATGGTGGCAAATTTGAATCTAAACACCAAATTTACTATGGGGAGCAAAAGTGAAACAAAATATCTGTAAACTTGATATTTACTCCACATTTACGCCACCCTTGCAGAAAAGTAAACTTTCACTTTCGAACAAAATTTGCACCAAGAACAAGTAAGTAGCAACATTAGTACCCTAAATTTACAATAGATTTGCTCAACTAGCAAACTTAGGCAAATCCGTTTTTTCGTCCAGTGCAAGTAGGGGGGTAAGAACCCTGAGAGCCATGTTGGCACCGAGTACAAAACGTGTTTATTTTCTGCTTAAGGGAGCTACTTCACGAAATTTATCAAAACCCAAATCGAGCGAAAGATAAAAATAACTGCTCAAAACTTCAAAAGCAATGGAATGGAGATGATCTTTTTTTAAAATTTCAGTGTTAACCTAACAATTTTTCAAAGCTTTATTTATAGTTTGTAACCCCTGGGAAAGAGTCAAGGAAATCAAAGACAAAGTGAAGAACAATTAAGGGTCAATTTCTTACCGGAGACATTCAGAAACGCGCTAGTACCGGAAATGCCACCCAAGTTTTCAGCGGTGCAAAAGTACTTTCCTTCATGTATCTTCTCTACTTTAGGAATTGTAAGAAGCCCATTGTCATTAGACAATATTGCTTCTGATGGTAGTTTACTGTCAGGACCACCGTGCCACTGGAGGACTGGAGCGGGAAATCCAATGGCTGAGCAGCGAAATTGAGCCGAGTCTCCTTCGCGCACGCTCAGTAGTACGGGTGAAATCGACACTTTCGGACTTGTCACTACAAAAGAAAAATAAGTGCTTTTGCGGCCATTAGATTAACCATACTAAATATAACCATTAACCATACTGAATTATAGAGGAAGGTAAAAAACTAAATTGCATGACAGAACTCCACTAATCCATACAGCTGGTAACCGTTACTAAACTTGACATATATATGTATAAATCTGTTACAACGAGAAACAAGATTAAATGGAGTATTTGGAATAGTAACTCGCCATGAGTTAAGGCGAAAAATATTTTGCACTTTCGTTTATTTTTTCTTTAAAAGGTTAAGTTTATTCAATCAAATGACCACCTAATATAGAAATAGGTAGCAAGCATTTAATCTAGATTATTAGCCATAACTTCACTGGAACAATGTCGGACTTCTGTCTTAAACACCTTGAGTCATATCACAATCTACGATTTTCACCCCATAAACAAGAGGAGGGGAATCTTAGCCGAGTTCATATGGGATTTCCTACCCAGTAAAAGTGTATCTGGGTGCCTGTTCTACTGAAAACCTGTTCGACTGTTGAGTTGCTGATCCTTGTAAGCGACAACAAAATCTTGACATTTTGCGTGGTCGCCTGCGGGATGTTCAAATGTATTATTTTTATATTTAGTCAAATGATAGGAAAATATTAATAATGACAAGTTAATGTAACAGGCGAGGCTTGAAGTACGGAAAAATGGGCAACAAAAGACGTGCAACTTGTCGTTATGATCCGAGTTGAATAGCGATGTTGCGCGTTTTACCTCGCAACAAATCAGGTTGTTAACAGGTTTGAACGTGGGTGGTAAAACGCGCAACATCGCTATTCAAATCGTTTTGCAGCAATGATGCAAAACAAGTTGCACGCTTTTTGTTGCTCGTTTTTCCGTACCTTTAGCTATCCAAGAGCCAGTATTTTCTTACCTCCCACACGCAGCTGAACGCTGGCCATGTCATTAGTAAATGCGTTTTTACCAGTACATGTGTAGGTCCCTTCGTGAATACCTTGTGTATTCTCAAACTTAAGGACACCATTTTCGTCTACAGCTCCTTCAGGAAGTGCACCATACATACCAAGCGTCCATTTGAGACTATAATCAGCGTCACTTTTGGCTGTGCAAGTGAACTGTGCACTTTTGTTTAATGGGACGTAGAGAACTTTTGGGGAGACAGTTACTGCAATAGGGTCTACAAGAACGTCTAAAAAAAGACAGTAGTTCACAGTTTAGAGCGATTTTCGTATGACCTTGAAATGAAAACGCGCGATCAAAACAGAAACAACAAACGAACGGACATAGAGCGATTTGATTGGTTTATCAAACGCTCAGGTGAAAAAACTTCATGCCTGAGAACTTGCTAGAAATCAATCGATACTTTGCTTTGACGTCATACTGCAAAACCTAAACGATTGGCCAATCAAACAATTCCTTACTTTTGTTTGTATTCTGTCATACTAGCCTGACTTTTGTCATCAAAATGACATAAATGACGAAATGTATGGAAATTATTCATTTGTGCGCTGTGCTATTCACCAGGCCTTACGTAACTCAGCTGTAGCAAAAGAACATCAATGAGAAACTGCGATGAAGCAGTGTTCATATGTCTATCTTATTTGAAATTGACATAAATTCTGTTAAATGCAGTAGAGGTATTGACAAGGGAACATTTACCTTTCACAGTCAGCTTTGCCGAAGCTGTTTCGGACCCGTAAACATTTCTAGCGGTACAAACGTACGTTCCTTCGTCTTCTTTCTGCACTCCTTTGATCTTTAATCTTTTTCCTTTCACTGAAACGCGCCGCGACATCGGTTGTCCGTCTTCCCGAGTCCAAGCGAATCTTGGTCTTTGCTGTCCGCCAGCAAAGCAATAAAACACAGCGTTTTTACCTTCCTCCTTGATGCGCTTCATGGGCCTGACTTTGACAGTTGGTAGATATCCCACTATAAACAGAGAAATAAGTCACCTGTTTTATTTGTTTGGCCATGGTATGAAGTAAGGTAAATACGCACCATCCTGGTGTAATATGACCGGCGTCAGAACTGTAGAAACGATCAGACAGAAGCACGTGATCCGAGTTGATTTTTTTATGATCCGAATTGATCCGAGTCCAATTTTATTTTATTTTTATTTTTTTATCCGAGTTGATCCGACCCGGACTGGCGGTCCGAGTTGATCCGGTCCAACTTTTGTACCTGCCTACCTAAAATGTTTGTTTGTCCAGTGCCGAAAATATCACAAGTCACGATGAAATGGTGCCGCCAAGCTACACAACTCAGTAGATTTACTTTGTGGCACAACAGACGCTGAGATTCACAACTCGCCGGTAAATTTACTTTGAGGGATACAACGGACGCCGAGCTAAACAACCCGGTTTGATGCATGCACCAGGAGTAGCATGCATTTTCCAAAGAAAAATATGAAGGCTTTCCAAAGTAAAATTTTACTCAGAGTGTAAACTTTCAGCACACTTTTGAAAGAGGAACGCTTT
>OZ037775.1:45861148-45936148 GCA_964035525.1 Porites cylindrica
CAATTACACCATCTGTAAAATCGACACGTGGAGTATCTTTCCAACGGACTGACGACAGCCGATGAGCCTTTTCACCGTTTTACAGCAAGCTTTATTTCACAATGAACAGTTTAGAACACCGATAATGTTTGACACGTGGGGAAGCGTTACATTTTGTGAACAAAATCCTTACTGAACAAAACTTTCCGTTTAAGCTTACAATTTTCATTCAATTTCCGTCACAAGTAAAATATATGTATGTATAGCAGCCTTATACATAAACACAGCTGTGTCTTTTAAGTTAAACAAGAAAAAAATGTGTTATTGCTGGCCCCCTATATTATCGCTCCTATATTATTCAAAAATAACATCTGTATTTCGGATATCCTCAGAATATTCAGGGGCACGCAACGAGAATATAGTTCAAACCACTCAAACATAGCATTGTTAAACGTATTTTAGTATTTAAACGGTAGATATGGGCATATTTTTATCCCCTAAAAATTTTTCATCTGTTCGGATTTTCTAGCTAAAAGTCCAGTGATCCGAAAATTGTAGGGAGCAAAACTTACCTTTTCGAAAATTTCAGCCAGAAAAAAGGTTCCCGAGAATTCTAGGTGACCCTAGATCTCAAATAGTCTTCCGAACAGACATTTTCCGAAAATTGACGTTGGATACCCCTGAGTATTAGTGTGTGACATGGTTGCCATGCCAGGAACGTTAATTCCTTTCGCTGTTAGGGAAAATTTAACAGGTCACCTATAAAATTTCACTCCTTTAAAGAAGACAGACAGAGGTGACATATTCAACGCAATAAAACATTTGTTCCATTGGAAGAAGTAGATTGTTCAAGAAGATAAACGACATGCAAGCAGATATCTATATAGGGTTTCCCATACGGATCAATCTATCCTGCACTTAGCTTTACATTCACGATAAATGCATGTAATACAGGGAAAGTGTTCATTTGACTCGTCTCAGTCTGGAAAATTAAACATCTATGGCTCTGGCACTGTCTCAACAAGCTTATGCATGTTTAGAGTGGAGACCAATGGAGAAACTGATCATCTTCAACATGACCTGTTGGTAGACATTTCATACAAATTCACTCTTGCATAGGGATTTGTTTCTTATGCATGTACACAAATAACTATGAGCACTTGCCTAAGTGGTAACAAATTGGTACTTTTTACATGGATTCAGTGGATTTATGGTGAATGCCCACATATTCAATAATCATAAGTCATGATCACTTAAGTAATTCTCATGAACTGCATTCTTAATGACATTGCTACTTGTAATTTTCTATTTCAGTGATTATGTTTGCACTTTACTGTTACAAACAATAGTTTTCAAGTGTGGTTATGTACCAAAAAAGTGCAAACACTTTTATAGCTGTAGTTCACCTAACAATAAATTTTTTCTCCAATTACCAGCATTTAGTTGTTGTTTTCACTGCAGCATTATCTCCTAGCATTGCCCTCCACTCACTTCTACTGACACATTTCACAAATAATTATTACCCCTAATGGTGAGCTTTCATTAAGCAAATGCAACTGAATATTAGCCGGCAGTTATCCACTATCACCCCCATTTCCTTTTGACCATAATTACACATGTAGGACGGGCAAATAGGGTGAACATGGGGGGATGGGACCTATGCAGCATTTGCTAACAACAGCAACCCCATTTACATCTCAGAAGATCCTTTTTAAAGCCAGAGCACTAGGTTCGAAGTTAATCCACAGGAGATTAAGTACATCTCAGCTTCCGATATTAGACCCGCCCTCCCCAGTTACATGATTTACTTCATTTATCTCCTGTCCTCCCGCCCCTATGGGCTCCCCCGAGCTTCGCGAGGTTCTGCGATACACGAATTTCTAGTTTCTTTTTTAATGCGATTTGTGGATTGTTAACAAAGAGAGCAAAGATGAATACTCACCAAGCACTGGCCATTTTCAGGGTGACATTCCTTTGAATGCCCATTACAGGAACACGGTACGCAAGGAGAGAAGTCTGGACCCGGGTACAAGCGCGTATATCCACGGGCACATTGCTGCAGAATGAACACACTCGTGATTAGGTTAATACACTGTCGTGTTAGACTCAATGTGACTTTTTTTTTTGCAAGTTTTATTCATTGTGGACGTTAGGCTAGCGTATAGGCAGCTTTGGAAAAAGTGTTTCAAAAATATCTTGTATTCAGACAGAAGAGTTTCAAACCTTCCACCCGTTCTACCAGGTGATAGTTAAGTTCTCAAGGAATATATTTCTTCCCCTTTTTGTTCACACCCTTGTGAATCAGACACTTAAAAAGAAAATGTCCATCAGATTTACATGCAGTCTGAAACTGGTAAACAAACACTATCGATAGTTGGCAGAAGAGATTGTTTATAAAAGTTGACAAACACCAAAATGAAAACAACGGTGCCTCCATTTATGTTGGGAACTCTCTGACTGTGCATAATCCTCTCTTTTTGTTCACAAATTGTGACTCCCTAAATTTAAAATGTCCCTTTTTTCTGTTGGTTCAGTCACTTGATAATGATAGAAATGTCGCTGAACGTTGTGCAAGATGAAGACAAATATAGCTAACCAGAAAAATAATAATAATAATAATAGTAACAATAAATAAATAAAAATGAATGAATCCATAAATAGATAAAAATGCCAAAGTAGGCTAAAGGGCTTCTTATCCATTGCATTGCACTTTACTAACACTGACCAAACCAAAAAAGGGCTTTCCACCAAAGAAGTTAATTAGGCATGAAATGAGAGATAGGTGATACAGAAGTGTGGCGAATAAATGAAAGCCGATGTGTAATTGACCTTTTTTTTACATTATGATAAGACACACCTGACGAGATGTACCAGTGTATTCCGGAGGACATGCGCACTCCTCGATGTTTTTGGCTTTTCCGTATCTTATTTGTTGCTTCACTGCGGTTTCCAGCTTAACGTCATATAGACTACAGAATAATTATATCAGGGGAGGGGAACGTATAGCCTTAGATATTGGCGGGGCATGCGCAGTATGTCATGCAAAGCTGAGTCCAAGCAGCTCACTATTTCCTGGTGCAGCATAGTAGCTTGGCGTTTTGGCGAAAGATAACCGGGGATTTTATTCGAAGTACGCAATTTTATGAAATAATAAAGATGGCAAATTCAAAGCTCGGTGAATGAATGTGAAAGATGTGATGTAATATTCAACATGTTATAAATTTGGAGATTCTTGAGACCAAAATATGAACTTAGTACTTAGAGTCTCTCCGTTGCTCACTGAATAGAGAGATTTGGGTGGCATGGGCTCGAATCTTGCCGGGACTCTAGAATTTTTATCTCTCTTGCTTGTGGCATGGAGATAATTAAGGAATCAATTTTTTCAGTCCATGAAGGAAGATGGCAGACCAGAAAAATGTTTTTCTACTTGGAACAACCTATTGAAAAAGAGATCTTAAACGTTTTAATAAAAATTCCTTTAAAAAAAACCGGCCCCAACTCTAACTCAAAACAATGGAACTAATAAATAATGGAAATAATACGCTTTTCAGCAGGAAGGTGCAAAATTGAGATTTTCCATCCTAAATTATTGATAGACACGGTGAAAAAGAGTGGTTCTTCTTAGAATTTGAACGAGGATCCAACCAATCTAGAAATTGTATTGTTCGTTACTTCCAAAAATTGGATGCCGGCCGTCCTCGTACTCAACTATACAAATTTGATTCCGTAAGGCAACGGTGTTTTTTTTTTACGAAAAAATAATAACATTAATGTACAGTATATAATAATAAAAAATGAATAAGTAAATAACAAAGCTAATTACAGCCTTTGCAGGAACGGAAAAAGAACGTCAATAAGTTAGTTTTAATCTAACCTGGCTTGTGTTGTGGTGGTGCTATAAGTTGCTCGAACTAAGATACTCTCCACAGCAGACAGCGCAGTCATTACGTCCTCTCTTGTTACACGGCTATGATTTGGGAACTGCAGGTAGTCCTGGTGTAATAAAAGTCGGTGTTAGAGAAAACCTACGAGCGTTCCAAACATTCACAAACAAATGAACCGTTTTAATATCATCTTAAAAGGTATGTAGTTAGTATCACCCTTGTGAACAAGTGAACCATTAGCTAAAAATAACATTGTAAACATGCTAATTTCATTAGAACAGAGAGCAGTTTCATAAATACACATGTATGTCATGTGTCTGGGCATTAAATATTGTGAAAATACAGTATGTTCCCTCTTGTTTTCTTAAGAGAAGCAATATCATTAATTTTTATTGGACGTTATGTAACAGTTATGTTTGTTTCCAGACTGCTTTTAACATATGTCGTAATCCCAACAGTTCATAGAGACGTTGAGAGGTTCAAATGGAATAGCCACAGGATCCAAAAACAAAGATACCTTCTTACCAGATGGTGCTCTGAAACATATATGCAGTTTTCCAGAGAAATACGGACTGGAAGAAGGTAGTAGGCAAACACTATTTTCCCCTGCGCAATCTAAGAATCTAAGACAAAACAAGTAATATAAGGAACATTTTAGTTTTTTGGCTGCCCTTTTGCAGAGCTTGAAACTTTACGAACATAGAACAGAAAATGCATAAAATCAAGCCTATTTACATTTAGAACCCCATGACTTCCAGATTAATGCTGTAAACAGTGATTTACTTCAACAGTATGGTATTTCTGTCATTCTGGCATGGACATCTCTCTTGTGAAAAAAACCCTTACAGCAAAGAACATATACTTGTACAGAAAACAGGTATATTTGCAGGCTACAGTTTTCCTTACAAGCACAAAGATAAACTACATGGACTATACATTCTGTATATGTTGCATTCCAAAACCGAATCGACAGTAATTTTGAAACTGTCAGGTGAGAGAAACAATCAGTCTGAGTTTTCCCCAAAATATGACCAATATTCAACATACATTTGCACAGTTCGACAGCGAGAGATCACTGTGCATTACTTCACAGATTTCAGCCAAAGATGAAGGTTGTCAAATGTATGCAGTCCAAGTGTACAATTTTACAAGCAGTTTCCAAAAACTTGCGTGCATTTTCTTATGTATTTTTTACACCCACATTTGACACATGTAGTTTGCAATGTGAGAAATTTCCACGAAAAAAACATGTGTGTAATGCTGTGAAATGGTTAATTACAAGAAATAGATAACCAAACTCAAGCATATATGTGGTCTCAGACTAACACAACACTATATATCAACATAAACTGTTTCTGTCCCTGCTTTTTTTTCTGACTAAAAAGTACTTATGTTTACGCTAGGTAGAGTTGGGAAACTGACCAAGTCAATTGAAATGTCCATACCACACAGTGATTTTTATGATTTCAGAGTTCTTTGAATAATGGAACTGAGGTGGAAGGTCGACAGTAACTATGACCTGCCTGAAAGAAGCATCCCTTTAAGTTTTGATAAAGGTATAATTTCCATCTATAGTTCTTTCATATTTAGTGCCCAATGTAAGAAATAGACCCTTAAACTTTTCCTAACCTCTAATGTGTTTTCAGTGACAGGACATGTATTCTTGATTAACAAACCACCATTAACAGGCCTTAAAGACACAACATTGAAACAGTCGAATACAGTGTACCTCCGAAGGGAAAGTCCATAAAAGAGAAATAGTCCGTGGCCCATCCTCTGATCAGGTGGTCCTTCTCCCCTTTTGTTTGGGAGTCTTTTTTTCCCCTTTCCCCCCGAAAAACTCCTGATCGCAGGTTATCCATGGCCGGAAAGCTTATGTTTTTCGCTTCATTTTCTCACATTGTCCAGTGCCAATAACCCACACTCCTTGCCAACGTTGACCTAAATGAAATTTAAAAGCTCTTTCACTGATGAAGGTGTGCTTTTTGACAAAACCAATCTAAACAATGTAAGAGCCTTGCTGCCAATTTCTATTGCTAGAGACCGATTTTCAGCAGAAGTCATGTAATCATTTACTGTTTCATGTACTTTGACCAATGGGGCTGTCATTTTTTTAAAAAAATATTTTTAAGTTTTGATTGCTGACCATTTTTAAGCCCCCTGACTGTCACTAAAATAGCACGATATGGCTTGCTGCTGGCCTGGCGTGGCTGAGCTATTTTTCACATACTCATATCTTGTGCATGAGCAAAAGACTGAATGCAAAAGAATTCACCAGAAGAAAAATTTAACCAAGCCAGCCCATTTTATAGCGCGGAAGTTCCAATGGAAGCCCAAGCAATAACAAAATTATTTCTTGTCTAGTTTGTTGTACCTAGTTTGAAAGTGATTTGTTGAAAACAAACAAAGATATAGCTCCTCAAAGTTGCTTAAATTTTACAGACGTTTGTATGCTGGTGGGCACAAACTCCCCTCCTCCCCCCACCCCCACCATACAAATGTCTGTAAATTGTCACCAATTTGTAGAGCCATATCTTCCCTGGCTCAGGCAGGGGAGTAACATCCTTTACACAAATACGCACGTGCGTACTTGAGAAATTTGTCGGACTTTTTAAAAAATTTTCTGTAAAAGCCATTGACCTTGTACAGTGCAGATTTATTCCTGTCTGTCTCGCTGTTACTCCTCATTGTTTTTACACAAACAATGCAACATCTTCTGTAGTGGAACGTGATAAATTCTAAACATTCTTGAAGTGTTTGCCTTCAGGTGATCCCACGATAACGGCATTGCATATTCATGAAAAACAGACGGGGACTGGGGAAATTGATACAAACACTATTGTCACCACAAAAAATTAACCCCGACTGATTATCATTGCTTTCTAGATTTATCTGAAAGGTTTCCCATTGAAAAGCAAGTCATTTTTTCAGTTTTCTCTCTGTTTATAAACGTCGAAAAAATCTATCAAAGACTACTTTAATGTCACTCAACTGGGAAATCATGGACCTGACCATGCTGGCAATAATCTGGTATATAAAGCTGAAGCAAACTATTAGGTGCACGTGTGGCGCAGTATCAACAAGAATTTTGCAGGAAATATACTCCTAGTGAACATATGTAGTATTGTTTTCAATGAAAAACATTAAAGATATTCGGAACAACTGAAAACAAATAAATGTTGACTATAATTATACGTTCCTTTCCCGTGCTCGTGATCAAAATAAGGGAAAAACTCAAAGTCAGCACAGGACTAAGCGTGAGGAAAATTTACACAAACTCGCACATGACGTAATTCTTCCAACCGATGCTTTTAAACTCCAAATTTCTGCACGAAAAAGTACGCTTTAAGTGGTCACTTGTCTTCAGCGACAAGCAAAAAAAAATGAAGTGATAATAGAGCTGCATGTGTAATCTTTTATTCCTAACATAATAATGTTTTGCTAAATTTATGTCCAGCATTTGAACGAAACATCTTATTTGAATTTCACATGAGTTATTCAGCACTTTGGAAGTTTATTTGGTGCAGTCATTTGGCTTTTAGACAACTTTCATCCTTGGTAGAGAAGACAAGGTAGAGAAAAAGAAGAGGAGGCTGAAATACATGTTGTCTGATGACAATAATGACCGCTTTGGCAAATATCTAACCTCCCCTTCCAGTCCTTCAGATATATTGAGCTGTGAGTGAGGAGACAAAGAATTGTCAAGTTTGGAAGAAGAGGTTTTAAAGGCAAAAGTTTCAGCTGAAGAAAGGTATGGCGAACAGTTCAGTGACAATGGTCAAATATGTAACTGGAACAAAGAGAAGAAAGAATATTTGGAAAATATACCTTTCGATCAAACTGCTGACCCCCATCCTAAACTTCTTTATCATAAAGTTTAGCCCCCTCTCTACCCAATCGGAAATAGCCTAGATCCCCCCTTCTCCCCACCCTCCTCTACATAAATAATGACCAGTCCCTGAAAGCTTTTTTTAACATCACGTTCTAATGTGAACAAGCCCATAAACTGCTTAAATATGTATTAAAGGAAAGCAAAAACGTTACTTTGTACGAAGATTTTGCGACCATATGGACCCGTGTGCGTATTTGCCAAAATGGTCGCACTATGTCTCTATTTAAGACATATGACGTGGTATCACTTTGATATTTGGCAATTTTACTAATATTAAGGCACTTTTTCCAGTAGCATTGACAGATTTTCTCCAACTTGTCAATGCCAAAAGTTGAAAAAACTGTGAAAATGTCCATAAAACTATAAAAGAGCTTTAGTAACATTGGGTTTCGCCAATAGTCGAGTTCGCTTTGTTCCATTTCTCTATCTGTTCGATACATGCCATGGTAGATGTTACTTCCTACAAACCATTAATTTTAAAAACAATTATTTCCTTAATCCCACTATAAAAGAATACTACACTGAATTTCTTGTTCTTTTACGCTTGCCCCTCTGAAGGTGCAAGTTTTGGGCTTTGCCAATAGGCAGCGAGCCCAGTGAACTAATGTAGGAGCGAACTTGTACAAGTAGCGAAACCAATGCAGAACAAGTTACGCAACGATAAAGTTAGCATACAAACAAATTCTGACTTACCGAGTTCTAAATTCTTCGAAAGAACAAACAAGGAGCAGATGTTACGTAACTAAACACACTACAAACCTCCTAAAACTGCAAATTCAAGCGGTAACTCGCCATCTTCGATCTCGCTGTGCAGACAAAATATATTAAGCTAAAATTAATCAAAGTGGTTAACTTTGTTTCGGTAAACCGTCTCCAAAATGTAACAAAACTATTATTTACTAGCTCTAAGTGTATATAAAAACATAACTTGAATTGTATGTCAAAAAAAACATGCACCGATTATTTTAGTGACTGACACAGCAGTGCAGTACGATCACGAGTTGTTTGTTGATTTCTTTACTCTCGAGAACCATTTTTTATGGTTTGCTCTGACTGGATTTCCTCAGTAATTGATCTTGTTGTTCCCAAATCTAATTGCCTCGAAAAAGACAGATTTAAAACAAGAAAACTCACCCTTTACTTCGCCATTCCGCTCACTTCTTTCAGTTCGCTGCCGTCAGCTGTGGCTGTGATTTTGGTTGTGTTCAGGTCGTGTTCTGCGCATGTGTTCCCCGCACAAGGTTTCCATCTCAACCACAGGCCAACCATCCGGATCTAAATGACGGTAAACGTAGGATCGGGTACTTTCAAACGATTAGAAAAAGGGATTTTCAGAAATTCTAGAAAATTTTCTGACTGTTTCCGGCTTCCGGGCATATAGCCACAGCGTTTCCTTTTTAATTAGTTACAATTTCTTTGACCGCTCTCAAAGCATAGGACTAAATAACCATTGATAAAGGTTTCAGTTTCATTAGATTTCTCCGAAATGCCTGAATCGGAATAACTACATAATTTTTTGGTCCATGTATGTGTGTAAATCCCTGTTAACTTTTGTCACGCTGGGCCCACAGTAAATCTTCACATGCCTTCGCTGCGACCGAAATCCTCGCTAAAGGATATCAAAATTATATTCTTCTTTCTACCAAAAATTTATCCCCACCAGTAAAGAATACGATTAAACTTCTGTCTTCACAAAGTTCGCTTTCCTAAACTGAACCATGATATCCTTCTTGGCTACTGAAGCCAGTGTGAAATAACTCCGTGTAAACAGTACGCATAGAAGCTCCGGAGATCGATCGGCCCGCCCTATCGATATTTAGTCCATACAAGCCAGGGCGATAAACCTTTTTATTATATAGACAGAGTGTTTCAGTGGGAAATATACCACTCGTAAAATTCATGAAAACTACATCGGGGACCCGAGTGGTTTATTTTCCATAATCTCACACGTGAGTTTATCGATGACGTAATTTCGGTAATTTCCCTCAATAATTTTATCGATGTCTTTTTGTCTATATAATAAAAAGAACATTACACGGCGTCTTGAAGATATGAATTTTATTTCCGAGTGGCAAAACCAATATTTTACTCACTCGCTGCGCTCGTTCGTAAAATATTGTTTTTTCCACCGTGTAATATCCTCTATATCCGCCCTGATCCGTCACTTATAATAATAGGCCATTTCCGTCTTCCAAAGAGTCGCACTTTCAAAACCCAGGCCCTGTCCACACTTACCCGGATATTTTTTAATCCACACCTTTCTCCACGTCCACACGTATCTGTATTCAAACCGTATTAGATTGCCTTTTTTTATTTTTTATTTTTATATTTTTTCAATACCAGGTAGTTTGCATAATATCTTACGTTCACATATTCGTGGCACTCATGTAAATTTTAAAAAAGAAAAACGTTCTCGACAAGAAATGTTGAAGAAATTTCATCCTCGATGTTAATGTTTCCTTTTAGTGTGTGATAGCTAATGCATTTTCTATTCAACATATAAATTATAGCAGCCTGATTAAAGCTTAAGCGGCAGGTTATTGTTTTTATTCCCACAAAACCAGGGTAATTGAGAAGTTAAAAAGCTTCCGTTGTGCTCTATTTACATAGTCTCCAAAACGATACGTGTATTAAAATATATTTTTTTGTCATTTTGTGCCAGTGCCATTAGCTAAAACTGTGTGCGTGGAACAAGTTATATCACAAATTGTTGTGAGCAGGAACTTTGTGCAGAATTTTCTTCACGTATTTTCTGTAGAACATTTTGCTGACAAATTCTTTTTGTAAAGGATCCCCGCAATAATTATATGTTGTACCATTAACGGAAAGTCAGCAGAATGTTTGGGTTATTAAGAAACTCTATAAAAATTAGAAAGCCGCACTTAGTAGTAGGGGAAAAAATTGCGAGAGGTTTAATAAAAAATGGTTTGATAATTATTTCTGTTTTTAGCGTTTCTGAAAAAAAGAATCATGTCAGTAAAATCTTCCTTAACTTTCATTGAGATTTAGCAATGTCTGATACTATTAATGTTTGATATATTTTTTGGAAACTAGTATGTTGTACAAATTGCAAAGATAGTAGGATTCAAAAAGCTCTCGATGGTTTTCACTCGCTACCTTTGAATTTTAATTTTGAATTAATTGATTTTTGGCTATGTCGGAGAAACATCGTTTTCATTGTGAGCGATAAGTTTACACGTCCTATAAAATTATTTTTGTTTGAGGCCCGGAAGGTCCCAAAAAGAATAGAAAAAAGTTCGTCTACACGGTGATAATTACATTGGAAGATACGTGTTCTTTTGGTGCCTACCACTGGGGCACATTATACTTTACCGGAGTCATGAAAAGGTAGTTTTATGTGGAAGCAATTTCTTGATGCTCTAGTCTTCTTGGGCTATAGGAGCTAATTTTCTCGTCTACATTTTGTGGTGATCATGAATACTAATGAAAGATGGCACCTTGCTCTAGCAAATGTCACACATTGCGTCATATCAATGCGAATGTTTAAAGATTGCAAACACACAAATTGTTCCAGGGGATCTTTCTTCGCCTTACCAGACTACGATATTTAGGAGAAAATATATTTTGCTTCTAACAAAAGCATTTAGGTTTCCTTGGGTGATCGAGCAATACCTCAATAAAATAAAAAAAATGTGTAATTTCTTACTTAGCTGTTCGGAAAGTAGCTGAGCAAAATTTGAATAATCCAAAAATTTACTGATAAAGGATGAATTAAAATAGCGACCACTATCTAACTTGCGATAAATTAAAGTTTAACTGTCAGTCAAATAAGTTTCTGTCAAATTAGAATCAGTCAGCAGGACTTCACTGTCGTTTTTAGCAACCGACTTCCTTGAAAAAAAAGGAAGGACTTAGCAATTCTCACGATATCTTATTAAGGGACTCATTGCGAGTTTTGTGCAATAATATTGGCAATATAGAAAAGACTAATATTTACCTTCGTTTGAATTTAAACGTTCAAGCCTCACCTGCTCAGCAATTTGAGGGAGGCAATTTGAAGGTGACACTGTGACCGAGTGGTTAGAACGCTGGACTTGTAATCCGGAGGTTCCGAGTTTAAGTCTCTCCCTTACCGCTTCCTTGATTTGTTTCCAACATTCCCGTGTTTAAAAATTGGGCCATGTTTGTAAAATATACAGCTTGTTCGCTTTCCATCATTTTGGGTTCTTATCTTTGTTTTCCTCCATTTGAATTATTTGTTTCATTATCCCTGACAAGCCCCTATGGAAAGAAGATAATTATGTATTTAAATTTCGTTCACCATTAAAAAAACTTTCGTTGAGCTTATTTAATCTTTATTGCAGTCAGAGCCATTTGAGCTCAATTTTAGGGTTTGCCTGCAGGTGTTTAATAAAACAGTGTTAATTTAGACTTGGGTTATGGTCATGAAAGTTCCTCCTGCAAGCAATGCTATAATCAGGCTTTGTACAAGGTTAGTTACTTGATATCAACAATTAAATACCTTCACCAAGCAAAAGAGTCATGGATAAATTACCTTTAACTTTGAGATACTTTTTAATAAAAGTATTTCAATCTGTATAAAAGAATCAAAGTAGAATTTATCTCCTCCTCCTGCCAATTCGATACTTATAACATAACAGTAAATAACTTTTATTTTAGTAGAACGGTCAGTCTGTTTAATAGTGTATTTCTCTTTAGAAAAAATATTTGTACTTGATAACATTCATACTTCGTAAAAAATTCTGCGCCTTGTGTGAACCATGTTGTTTAAAATTGACTGTTGATCGAACAGCGGAAGTTCAGTAGATGAATACAAACATCAAAGCACAGTTAAAAAATTAAAAAAAATAAAAAAAAAATAGCTAGAGATCCCTTTGATATCTCTAGATGGAACAGAAATTTCTATTTGAGAATTAACCACAAGGTCAAAAAGGCTTCCGTTTTAAAGGGTTTTTACGTCAGGTTTTCTGGTTCTTTACCACGTTACGAATTTGCTGAGTATAACAGAAACCTGTTTATATCAAATGAACTATTGACAAAACATCTTTAGACATAACTATGTGTTTTTCCACCATAGTATTGGTGGGTTTTAACTTAAGGATAACAGAATAAATTGATCGCATTTTGAGCATCTTTACCCCCCAAAATACTCGTTTGCTGGCAGCAGGATTCCATGTTGGTTTAGCTTTCGTCAGGAAATCGCGATTCTGTTATTAGATTTTTTGAGAGAAATACATTTATAAATTCTTTATAAATTCTCATTTGACATGTCTTTTTACAGACGGTTCTTTCCATGCAAAGATATCAAATTTCTGACCGCGATTCCAATCTCCATAACACGTAAAACTCAGTCTCTAATGTGGACACCTGGATATGTCCCTGTAGTGTCCATAAATAGACAGCTTTACTCCACTGAACGTGTGTGTCTTATTTATTTTCTTTTTTCTTTTTCACGGATAAATCATTAAGGTGAGCCCTAACTCATACAACATTCTAAAACAAACAAACGGAAGTTGAAGAAATCGGCTGATGGAGACCCCCCTTAAAATATTTCAGTTCCGAATTGTCTTTTTTTACAATTTAACTGCAAGGTCATAAAGTTGAAACCTGAGTCTGCGATAAGGTCATGCAATACTGGTCAGCGGATACCTTTTTGCTGACAGTTGGCAATTAACCAAACATGGATGTTTATCATCGAGCAAACACAGGTTGCAAGCTCCCACACGAACCACAAAATGTCATTTCACATTGGTTAGCCTGTGGTTCCGTCTTACTGACGGACGGGCAGACATACCTACAGTCACGTGACTACCAAAATTTCTCTGATATGTATGGATACCCAAATAAACTAAGTTCGATATATTAAAATTCACACTTGGTTCCGAAGCTTGAGGGAATAAAACAAAAGAAGTGTATCATTCATGAGCCTTAAGACTCTTTGCCAAGTCTGAGAGCGAGAGTCCCGCTATAATGTGTCCCTTTTGATTGATTTCTACTGTCTTTTTTTCAGATTTTGGCCTTTTCAGAGTGGAAAAGGAAAGAGATTGGAAATGTTGAGAATGAAAAAAATATTGTTTGCAGTCGTTTTCTTCGCAATGTGGCAAGGCAAGTGAATTTTTCCTTACGACATACATAGTTTTTCTGTCATCTTCCTACATAGACACGTGCTGATGCGCACGGCACTTATATTAAGCTGTACCATCTTTTGGCTGTTAAGTTGAGGTCTCATTAATGGTATACCTGGTGCCATATGAAAGGGTCGGAAAAGTAATAAGGAATAGTGGTGCCAGATGTAATAAGGGACAAAATAATGGATTAAGGGTTACAAATGTGATGGGGATAGGTCACAAACGTAAGAAGCGTTTACTTCTGTGCTGCATGTAAGAAATGGGTCACAAATGTGACAATATTAGCAAATGTTATAAGGGGTGGGCCAACATGGTAATTAGCTTCACAACCCCAACAAGGGGTAGTCTAAACATCGACGACATCAATACAGTTAAGACTGCAGGATTCTTTGAAGCAAAAATAAACTTTCACTAGGGGTGTTCTCGCGCAAATTAGAAAAAGTTTACAATTGCTATTAATCACCAAATTCCGCAATTTTCAGTTGTAGTGAAGGCAGGGCGACATAGGGCGTTGATGTGAGTGGGGTCGAGGGATCTAGCTGTTATTCAAGGGTTCGGATACTACTAATACACCGAAAAAAGGAAAATAAAATTTAAATCAATAAACAACGACAACAACAATAATAATTTTTACTCATCTTTCTACAAAAATTATGATTACTTGTATCATAGACGGCTATGGAATCTGTCACTAGTAAATCCTGAGGAAAGGTAAAGCGATCTGCAGCCATACTTAAACAACCTTTGATTAAAAAATCTAAGTATAATTAAATAAAATTTGACAAAAATTTTCAACCATAAAAAGAAAAAAGTGTATGGTCCGTATACCATTATCCATTATTTTCGTCTGATGCCGCGAAAATTCGTGTTGATTCATCACCTAGTTTGCAAAGTTTCACCGAGGTTAGAACAATAAATGCACCGAAATTTCGTCCCTTTTTCAACTCGGAAACGAAATTTCGCAATTTGTTCGCCGAAATAAGTTTGCTCTCTTTTGTTTTGCACAGAACTGCATCCTACTCGAGAAACGTTCAAGGTGTAATTCCTTAGGACATTCACCTCTTCATTTGCACAAGCATAACGTGATCTTACGTACAATTCACTTCTTATCCATCTCCTAAATTGAAACCCTAAACACACTTTTCACCAACTCTAACTTTTCTTCCTAGCCCTTGTCGTATTTGCGACCATTATTACATTTGTGACGCCACTTACAAATACCAGTACATTAGAGGTCCTTGGTACATCAGTGTTGCTGACGTGACGTCATGTGAATCAAATGGTCTTCAGGCCTAATTCCCAAGACCCTACTTAACCCTCTGAGGTTTTCCTGAGTTTTTTCCCAGCGGATAAAACATCAGCACTTGAAGTTTTCAGTAGCTGTTCGTTTATCCCTCGCGCACATTTTGAAAGAAGTTCATTGATGAGCAGTTTCTATAATTACGATATATGAAGTCATAAGTAGCAGGTGGTCAAGGCATTTTTGAGTGAAAATACACGTTTTTTCAATTTCTCTCAACAATAATAGTAAATCTTGTAGCCACAATCGTGAAAAGTGCTTATCCATGTGTTATTTTTCATGTAAAGCACAAAAAATTACCATTTCTCACGGTTGGCTGATATCCAATTCTTGGTAAAATCCAAGATGGCGGCAAAGATGGCGACCACTGCTGGTTGCGTCACGGGCCTGCAGCAGCGCTACCACCCTTGAAATATACCTTATCTTGTTAAGAAGATCAAAGGTTTTCGACTGAAGGCAAAATCGTTTCGAAATACAGCAACACATCAAAAAATCCGGGAAGGGGTTCCATCCACCCCCCCCCCCCCCCCACTTGTACCACCGAGGGGGTGTCAATTTGCGTGTATGGCCGAGGGTGAAAAGTTGCCAGGACGGGATAATATTTTCAGAAATTATTTCTTGTAAGAATTTCTTTTTTAGGGTAACCTCAAGTCAGTTTATGCTCTTAATATTCGAAGCTGCAAATTGACGGTTCTGTTAAATAATTATTTCCATGATAAATATAATTTCTATAATGTTTGTACTTATTTTCAGATGTGCACGCCGATCCATGCTTCTACGCTTTGCGTAGCTCCAATGGGGTCATCAGCTCCAGTATAACCAACAACTACTCCATGTACAATTGCACGTGGATTATTACAGCAGAATCTAACCACACTGTCAAGTTGACCTTTACCACATTTAATCTCTTTAATTATTCGATCTATAGGAGCGAGATTAAAGTCTTTGATGGAAAAAGTAAAAATGATACCTTGCTGGGTATTTTTAGTGGATCTAGACGCCAATTCGTCGTACAAACAAGTGGTAAATTCATGATGTTAACCTTTAAAAGGTATCATGAATTTGGATTTTTTAACTTCGAGGGAGTCTACTCTTCAACCTCAATAAAAGGTGAGCTATATGTGCCAAGGAAACAATTTAAAACTTTTCGAAGAAAATTGTCAGGGTGAATTATGACAAGACCTCATTGGTTAGAATAGTTAAGCTATAACTTATTGTTTTATAATCATCAAGAAACTCCCAATAATAACGTCCAATATCAGTTTTCTATATAGGTAGATAAATGAAGAATGTCTCTCCTACATGACCTTGTAAGAGGCCCTCGTGAAAGAACAAATGATTCCTAATATTTCGTACAGAAATACCCCATCTATCTATTCTTATGTATAGAAAATTCCATCACTGTTCTTTAATTCGTGCTCACCGCAATGAAATATCCGAGATTAGAGCGGACATAACAGACACGGATAACGGATAACGGACATCCAGAACATTGTTCTCCAAAAGCACAAAAGGAATCCTAGGATACAACTCATTTACGTCAAGGTATTGACAACTGAATAAAGCATTAATTTTTTTCAAACTTAGTTTGTCTTCTCAGAATATCTTTAAAAACCTCTGGTAATATATTGTTGTAAACAATATTTTAAGTCGTATTTCAAGGAATAGTTTTTCTGTGGTATAACTCAGAATCAATGAATTAAAGCTAATGAAATAACCTGTTTTTAGGTTGACTAAGAAGAAATCCTCCTATTTTTTGAGATAATCGAAATATCGTCTTGTCAACATCCCGGTATGATCAACTTATAGTTTCGGTTATCTAGGCCTAGACCACGAGAAGCATATTTTTTTAGTCTGTCGAGCAAAACGCGCGAGAGAAGAAAATGGCCACGCGAGTGACCGAGGGCGCGGGACGGGGGGGGCGAGAAAATTATCCTTCAAGGTAAGGTGGTTTGTTATGGTGTAGAAGTAAAAGTCTACTTACGATTTCAAGCTGAAGTAGGTCTTTTGACTTTCTTTCATTTTAACCTGATATCACAACCGCGGGAGATGTCTTTTGAGTAAATTCAAATTTTCTTGCCAGAAGCTTATATGGGTCCAGCCGCGTGGGCGTCATAGGTGCAAGCTAACGTTCTTTCAATCTCGACCCCAGAGCTCTTCTGCGCATGACGGCCTGGAAGGGAAGAGCTTTGAGGAACCCAGGAGCAAGACCGCCTCTGATTGGTTTCAATACAAAACAATAAAGGTGTTTCTGATTGGTTTGTTCACGTTTGTGGGAAAGCGGGTGAACCCGCGGCGTGCTTAACGCGTGAGTGGGTTTTTCCTGGAAATGCTGAAGTAAACACGCCCGGCCGGTTCTCGATTTCAGCGATTCCAAAGCAACATCTGTGCGACTATGTTTTGGTTTAATAACTAGATTCATCAATTTTTAAAATATAATGCATTAGCTACATCTCGAAAATTAACCAACAAAAAAGACTTTATTGTGAAAAATCAGTGGCGAATCCAGACCTTCAGATAAGGGGGAGGGAGGAGGGGGGAGGGGGTGCGGGGGCCCGGTCATCCAGACCCTGAGATAAGAGGGGGGCCCAGTCTCCAAAAAAATTTTTTTAGGCCCTATGGACCTCATTTTTGGCGAAAAATAAGGGGGGGCCCGGGACCCCCGGGCCCCTCCCCTGGATCCGCCACTGAAATGAAATGAACATGCAACGACACATTAAAAGTATAAGTGAAAACATTAGCTTCATCTGGTAAATTGTCAAAAAGCAGACTTGCAAGTAAAAGGTAAATAGAATATAAAAATATATCCGTGATGCGTGTCAGAAGAATATATGCTTCTGTTCGCGTACAATGCGACTAGAATAGACCTGCATAATTATAGTTGTCAAAGTAGCTTTATTGAAACGTTATTAGGCTGATTTAGCAACAGAACGGAAACGTCATTTGACGACGGCGCGTGCAAATCAAACAAATGGCTTGACCAATGGCAGAGCGAGAAATTGGGAACCGGAAGTCGAGTTTACTCCTTTTCGCGCGCTTTCCCGTCGTCAAAGGACGTTCCCGTTCTGTTGCTTAATCAGCCTAATATGCATGAACAAACAAATAAAGATACGATTAATTCATAAGATGGATAATTTTATTGGAATAATCATACGTTTATCTTTACAAGCCATTCGGGTTTCACTTACCGCCTCGTCAAGTAGTCCACGCAAATATAATTGACTGTCGAACATATGCAAATTTCAAATCTCAAATCTTTGAATGTTAAGCGTTATTTTTTCAGCAGTTAAGGGGCTAGGTACCTCAAATATTCTTGAAAGGCATCGTTTCTTCAGTTATAACTTCGAAGGAGCACAACACTTTGCAGTGAAGTAGATGTAGAGTACACTCGAAGCAAAGTTTGTTAGATAGAAGAGCATGCGCTGTGGGGCCCAAATAGAATAAATAGATATTGGCTATGCCGGCGCAGAGTTTCCCAGACCTTATGCGCGGAGTCAGAAGCGTAAGCACTGGGGCCGAGAATAAATAGCGGACCTTCCGAGCGTGCGGAGCGAAACCTAAGACCTAAAGAAAATAGGCCACTTCCGAGTTCCAAAAACCCTCACTTTCAAAATGAGGCTAGGTGCACAACCCTTCTTGTGAAAATGAGTTTTATTTGCAAGAGAATAAAAAATGATTTCTATATCAAAGGCTGAGCACCTACCCTCGTTTTGAAACAGAGGCCCCGGGGGAACTCGGAAATGGCCTATTGGGGAAACCTATGGATCCGAGAAAATTTAGTTATGACGTCAGCGTACCATCGAACGCCGACCGTTCATACAGACTCTGAGGGTAGGTGTAAAAAAAACTCAGTAGGGTAGGAAAGAGTTTCGTTTTGGCGCAAAATCAACCATTTTTATGTTCAACCAACGTGTTTGCTCGAGTGAAAAATCCAACTGATGACAAAATTTTGCGGAAGAAATTTCTAAGGCTTTGCTTTTTGCTTGATCACGCTTTTGGTCACGCTCCAGGAGCAACCTAGTCTCTCCCCTCCCACACCTGGTCAAAAGTTTGACTGTTGAATTCATGGGGGAAAACTGATGAAGCATCTAGAAATTTGTTCGCCGACAGACTACTTGCCAGCGACTGAAGCCTTTTTGTCATTTCAGTTACCTACTGTTTTAAAATTATCGTGTTCTTAATTGTAGAGCTGCCACAGAATGAAATAATAAATAGATTTAGCCAGTGCTAAAAGCGAATCTCTCGTTGCTATACTTATACATGCAATTTACTCACAAAATCGTGTAATGCTAAAGGGCGACGGCATTGAGAACAACAACAATAGGTCTAATTAGCAAAAAAAACAACTTTGCACTTGAAAACACTTTTTTGTACATTTCTTTGCCGTTGTTGTTCCATGACTATAGACCTATTCGGCTAAATCAATGTTGTACCCAATTGAAACCCTTTGGGAATAAAACATTTTGTTTCAGGAATTTCCATATCATTTAAATGTGAATGCCACATTGTAATGCAAATACAATACACAAAGAATCTTATCCCCGGGAGATTTGAATTGGGTACAACATTGAGTTAGCCGAATAGGTCTATTGACCACTCCAGAAAATACCATAACATACCATAATGCTCTTTGTTTGTCACCCCAATATTTTGCATACGCATTGTTTTCAGTTTCTCTTGGGGCCATTTTAACTCCCAAGAGAAACTGAAGACAATGCTTATGCAACATTTCGGGGTGACAAACAAAGAGCATTATGGTATGTTACGGTATTTCTGGAGTGGTCAATAACGTGAAACTTTCTATGTTTTCGCTTTCTTTTTCACTGCCGCTCATTTTCCCCTTACTGGCCGCTAACATTTCTCATTTTCTCACCACGGTTATAATTCTTTTGTTGTAAATCAGGGCGTAATTATTATTAATTCATGTCATGACATGTATTGAAGACTTCAGTCCGAGAGACGATTTCAATGGCCTCGCGTTAATATTATACACCAGCTTAAATTAATTTTTTGGTCGCAAATGGAAAGAAAAATTTTTAAGAAAATACCCAGTGATTCTGGTGATGGCCAGAAAAGGTAAGGGCAATCAGCTACAGTCCTGCTCCGAGGCTCGTTTATCGTTTTTAAACGCCAAGCCGGCTAAAAAACAAACTAACAAACACAAAGAAAACACAAGTCTTCAGAAGCATTTCAGTCTCTCTGACTTGCTGTCTTGGATAAAAGGTGTTGTTTCATTACGTTTTGATTGTCAGTCTTAATTTCTTAATGTGTTGTGATTTTTTTTTCCTTTCACGGACTGAGTCAGGATGACACGTGAGTGAAATGTCTCAAAATGATTTAAGCATGGCGTGTGATTTAATTATTGTTATTATTATTATCCGTCGATTATTTTACCGACAGACATCGTAACTTTGCCAAAACGACTTAGCCTTTTTGTAATATATATTGTTATTACGTTCTTTTTGTTGTTGTGCTGATAATTGGAGTTGAAGTCTAGCGCACATTTAACGGGATTAAAATACACAACACGCAAAGGGAAGTTTGACTTTGTAGACTGCAAAATTAGTTCGAGGTGTTAACCGTTAGGTCACATAAGCCACTGAATTTTCTAAAGCATGTTCTAAACAACTTTAAGTATCTCACTTAGTCTCCGTAATAATTCTTTCTCGAAGGCAAGACGTAATGAGTTTGCCCATGTTCCTTGTCAATTATTTTAACACAACGGATGGTTCCAAAAGTCGGTCACTCATTTTATAGGGAAGAGCATAGCTTCCCTCGCCATTTAAGACGAGCATTGCTTATTTCAATTTATAGATATGCCGAAGATAAGGATTCCGTTGTCAGTAGTACGCAGTGTACCAAAGCATTATACCTGGTTCATGGTGGAAGGCACCCCACCCATTCAAGCTAGGTTAGCCAACTCATCTACACGTTTGGAGGGTGGACCAGCGGTAAAAGGACTTAAATTCACTCAGACGGGAAACTACACAATTCTGGCAAAAAATGATGCAGGAAATAGCTCCAAAACGGTGGACGTTAACGTCATGGGTAGGGTTTTGTCTCAAGTTAACATGTTAATATGTCGAACCATATTTCAGTACCAACCTGTGATACCTGTGTTATTTTTGGCTCATATTCAGCGTCTTTCCTGATCGAACGAGTTAACTGTGTTGCTTTTGAACTGAACGCACTGATGGTGTATTTTTTGAAAGCAGAGAAGACGTTTTCAACATAGTAGTTTATAGCGTAATTTAATAAACACATTGGGTCTGAAATTCTGCCCCTGCTTTTCACTTGTCGCTATTTACCTGAGACAAGATGCATTGACCTCGCAGATTGCAGGCATTTATGTCGAAGCAAGGGTTTTATGAATGGTGCTGGGCAAGTAACCAACGATCATGACTGCAGTGGAGGCAATGCTACATATATTTGGACGTGTATACCAACAACAACTACTAATTTGTAAGTGCATTTCCTAACTTTAGGACTCGTTAACTGCTGATTTTAATAAAAATGCTCAGTGGCAGTGAATTATGCATCAAAAGAATAAAAACGTTTGAAAGTAGACGCCCTAAAAATCGTTCAGCTTTGAAAAAAGCCTCCTGAGGTTTCAATTAATTAAAATTAAAAAAAATACATTTGTGGTTAAACGGACATTATTATTGCTATCATCATTAAAGAAGTATGCCAGTCGATGAGGGTTTTTTTTACCTTAAGTTAGTCTACAAGTTTATACAACCTCAATCTGATTTTGATTTACAGAATGTTTGTGGTTACAAGATTATTCTTCGCCAAGCAAGCGGCCTATAAATTTGTCTCGCCGTGTATCGAGTGGATCGCACAGCGACGCAGAAACTCGAGTTGGCAATATTTAATAATTATTCCTCGAGCCCGAATGGGCTCTGGGTCAATAGGCCATGAGGCCGAAGGCCGAAAGGGCTTTTAACTCAGAGGCCATGAGGGCGAGAGGAATAACTGTTTTAGTAAAATCCAACTAGTTGGTCAAAAATATCTAGAATAAAAAAATTTTAGCTAGTTAAAGCTAGACTTTAATCCTTTTTTGCCGCCAAAAAGCCCGCGCTTTTCGCTACTAGTGGGCTATAACATATAGCCTAGTAGTAGCTCAACCAATCAGAACGCAGCATTGATAATAGACCACTAGTTGGATTTTACTAATTCTATATATCTCTTGGGTTTACGCATCCAGTGTGACATCAAGGTGCATTTTCAACACAACTTCAAAATATTTGGTGCGCTATCACGTTTTATTCATGAAAGGCTGATGTCTTTATTCATCGTCTGTCAAACAATGTTTACTCTCGGTGAATCGCGATCGATTTCTCAGACAACTGAAAGAGAGAACGGCAGGTAAAAGACAACGTTTCATTCAACAAGTAGTTGGAAATCCTCGCTGCAGAAGATTTACCATCAAAACTCTACTGCAGCGAGAACGGGGACTTGAAATCCAGCGCGAGCAACGAAGAAGACGAGCTCCTGTAAATATATAGAGCGGCCGTTAAGCCCGAGAGTGATAAACACAAAAATAAAGCAAAATGGCTTTGAAATACTCGCTTAAGCTAATTTTCCGCAATATCTCCTTGAATTCATGATAAATAAAACTTCACAAGCTTCAAATAGCGTGTATGGCAGAGAAAATGCTGTTAGTATTTTAATCGTACGGTAGGTTGTCCAGTAGCAGCAAGGCCCAGTAGTTTGGGGGCTGACTTCACGCACTGGAGGCAATCATAGTGTAGGTTCGAATCTCGGCGTGGTTATTTATTTATTGCGTTATCTTTATACATTTTTTTCTGTTTATTTTTTTCCGACATATTTTTGCCCTTTGGCTTGTTTCCCTGTATTCTCATTGCGGACCATGTACAGCTTCGCGAGATTTTTGCGATAACGTATTTCTAGTTTAACATATAATTTAAACCCCCATCATTCTACATCCGCAGAATGTGAATGATCATGTTCCTCAACTATGGAAACCCGTCGTGTGACAATTATGCAACCAAAGGATAGCCATGATCAACAATAAAGATATGACTATGAGGTTGACCATGGTCAATCTGGTTGTAGCTAAGGGCAGTAGAAACCAATCTACTACTTCCTTAAGAGTATAAAGTGTTCTCCGAAAAACAGAACACACTCGAAAGACGGTCGAAGCACAAAACATACTATATTACAGTAGGCATTCGTGAGGTGTGACCGCTGACCTGCAACTACGAAGCCTTGCTTTTGGTAGGCAAGTTTCCACACCGATTCTCTTTAAGTTTTTTTAGTCTATCCAAGTTTATTGAAGTCTTGAATTAACCATCCATTTTAGAGAATATCCGCCCGAAATCCCTTTCAATTTGACAAAAGGGTTGAGCCTGTGTATGGGTACCTGCGGAAATAGGTTTTTCAGGCGAAATCATCGCATGTCAAGAATTGTTTAACATTGTAGCGCTACTACAAAGCTCAACGCAACTACAACAACGACAAAAACGAGAAAATAAACAAAACAAAAAATTCTGAACGCGCAGCACAATGTTTGGCAGGCTTCTTTGTAGTCATCGAAAGACTAACTTTGACAAAAGGGATTGAAATGGTAATGCGATAGTTGAATCTCTAAGATCGTAGCGACTTCGATTTCGTCGGGAATGTCCATGCAGAGGCTTAGTTTTTTTTTTCTTATTTTTTAATGCATAAGGGGTCAAAATCTTTTGCTATTTGTTGCACCAGAAAATAGGTCGTGAGCCATCCAAACAACACCTTCAATTTTAACAGTGTAGGTGAAAAAAGTGTGATTTTAAATAGTTTAGGATTTGGTGGAACCCGGTATATTTACATTATGGGATCGAGTCAGTTAAGATAGCCTTAATTGAGGGTGGTAAAGGGGGGTCTAGATCACGTTTCTCGGAAAATAAAACGGTCCTTTCACAATTCACGAAAAATAAATTAGGCATTTCACGCTTCACGGAAAAAGAGGAGAACGTTGTGTTTAAAACAAAAGTTACATACCGTTTTATTTTGAAAAATTACGTCCAAAGAAAAGCCTTGTTTGTTGTTTTCACTATCAGTCCACTCCGCGTTCTGTAGCGGCACTTGTTTGCCGCTTAAACTGCGCAAGATTCACGGATAATACAAAAAATCTTGGCCAGGCTTGTTCTGGAATTCTTGTTTACTTTATTGTATTGTATCGTATTGTATCGTGAAACTGAAAACGAATTTACAGAATTAAAGAAGGCAAATAGCCAAAAACACACATATCAAAAAGGCGAAGTAAAAGGCGGACTTAGGAGTGAACTTACATTATTGGCGGCTTCGTCAATTTCAATAAATGGCCGTCCTTCTTTCTTTCTTCAAAATGTACTAAACGATCTTTACGAGTGCTTTTAGATGTATTACGAAATAACTTAATCACGTGCGAGATAATTATTAACACTTGACTAGTCAAGGCACTTGCGTGACAAAAAAGAACATAACAAAATAAATCAACTCAACGTCTGATTCTCGTGCCTGGGGGCACTTACATGGCTCCCCTTGAAATCACCGAGTTTCAAATTAAAATCATCAGACTATATCAATAAGTTCAATGTTCAAAACTAGTAATCTAGATCTACTTTTGACTTGATGGCTCCGCGTCTGGGAATCCCGGTCTCTCTTCCTACGGCAGAAGCAACACCAACGTCTGAATCGGCCTTCCCAGTTCTGTCGGGGGATGCAGCCTGCTCCCATCGCCAGAGAGGTTGGGATCGCCAGTACGAACCTTAACGCCTCTAACCAAACCATCCTCGCTGGGATACGTTCCTATCACTTGAGCCAGGCTCCAGCGATTCCTTGGCTTGTGCTCGTCCTTAACAATCACCGCGTCGCCAATCTGAAGGTTGCGGCGGGGAGGAGTCCACTTGGATCTTCCTTGAAGGTTTTGTAAGAACTCCTTTCTCCAACGGTCCCAGAACTGGCACGCCAGGTGCTGGACTCGTCTCCATCGTTTCCTCTAATACTGATCTTCTCTTTGAAAGACGCCAGGTGGTAGTAAAACCGGCTTTGTTTTCATGGTTAAAATGTGATTCGGCGTCAATGGAGCTAGTGAGTCTGGGTCGCTGAGATTGTCCAGAGTTAGCGGACGGCTGTTAACAATGGCTTCGTCCTCGCAGATCAGCGTTTGAAAGGTTTCCCCATCTAGGACTCCTGCATTGCCATCTAGAAGAGCTGTCAGCACTCTGCGAACGGTCCGTATTTGCCGTTCCCATACTCCCCCTGCGTGGCTTGCTGATGGAGGGTTCATCTTAAAGGTTACCCTGTCACAATCCTCTTTGAGCATCTCCCTACTGATCTTGCATTGATCTACAGCTTGTAGGGCTTCTCGGAGTTCTCTCTTCGCCCCGATGAAATTCGTCCCTTGATCACTGCGCAGTTGTCGTACAGGTCCCCTTCGGCAGATGAAACGACGTAAGGCGTTAATAAACGAGTCAGTTTCCAAGGAATTCGAAACGTCTAGGTGCACTGCCCTGGACGCGATGCATGTAAAAAGGGCGATGTACTTCTTTACTTCCTTGCGTCCTTCCTTTATGTGCCATGGCCCACAGTAATCAACGGCACAGTAAGTGAAGGGGGGCGATGATTCCAGGCGATCCTCCAGGAGGTCAGACATCTTCTGCTCTTGGGCTGCACCTCTTAGATTTCGGCAGGTGACACATTTCGAAATCACGTACGCTACAGCAGAGGTTCCACCAATCACCCAAAACCCCTTGGATCTGATCTCGTTTAATGACATACCGCGACCCTGATGTTGGACCTTCTCGTGGAAATACTTGATAATCAGGTCAGTGACATGGCTTTTCTTGGGATGATAACAGGGAATTTGATTTCTTCCATGAAGCTTCCTCGCTTGATTCGACCACCGACACGTAACACGTCATCCTTATCTAGGAAGGGGTTAAGGTAGTGTAATGAACTTGTCTTTCTCATTGCAGTTTTCTTCTCATGGCAGTTTTCTTCTGTCTTGCAGCGGATCTTTCCTCACCTTCTACCTTGGTTTGAAGTGACTTACGGGTACTTATGTCTTCATGGGATGCCATCTCTTGGACTGCTTTGAATATCTCCTTCTCAGCAGACTTAATCTCTTCTACAGTGAGGATAGGTGTGTAGCTTTCCCTTGGACGTTTGACTGTTTTGCCAGGCTGTGTCTTCTTGGAGTTCTCCAACTACCGGAGTCTTTGCTTGAAGCGCAGACAAAGGGCTACTGCTTTACGAGCTCTGTGCCAGTCCGAGAAGGAACTTAAACTTTCAGAGAGGTTCCATGGCTCTTGCATATGTATTGCATGCGTTGTCATTTTCTTCACCTCCGGATCTCCTGCTGGTAGGTTGATGAGATCTTGGTCTTCTGGTGGTTGCGGCCACAGACCTTCGGGCTTCCAAAGGAATTTCGGCCCCGAGATCCACCTTGACCTTTCTACGAGCTCTTTGGCAGTGATACCACGCGAGGCATCGTCGGCTGGATTAGACTTTGTTTCAACGTGTCTCCACTGGCTGGGCGAGGTCTGATCTCTAATTTGCTGGACGCGGTTGGCTACGAATACATGAAATCTCTTCGAGTCATTCTTTATGTAGCCTAAAACTACTTTACTATTCGTCCAGAAGATCTCTTGCATGCCTTCGTACTGGAGCTCTTGACGAAGCATCTCACTAACTCTGACTGACACCACTGCTGCGGTGAGTTCTAGACGTGGTATGGTGACCATCTTTAAGGGGGCTACCCTTGCCTTGGCAAGGACCAGCGAACAGTGGATCTTGCCTTTGTCGTTCTCTAAGCGAATGTAAGAACACTGACCATAGCCATTTGTGTTCGCGTCGGAGAAGTGGTTCAGCTGGGTAGATGTTACAGTTCCAAAATCTTCCGGTTTAAAGCATCTGGGAACTGCCAGATTCTCCAAAAGGTGTAGTTCCTCTCTCCATCTCAGCCAGCATTCCCTTACATTCTCAGGGATAGGATCGTCCCAATCCACTTTGCCTTTGCAGAGCTCTTGGAGAAGCCGTTTCCCTACCAGGAGCAGAGGTGCTAAGAAGCCTAATGGATCATAAACGGTGCTGACTGTGGAAGGGATTCCTCGCCGAGTGAAAGGGCGATCCTGCACTACAATATGGAACTTGAAGCAGTCTGACTCGATACACCAACTGATGCCCAGCGCCCTTTCTATTGGAAGCTCGTCCTTTTCTAGGTTTAACTCCTTTATGCCCTTGGCACGACCTTCTGTTGGTATGGCCTCGATAACTTCTCGCTTGTTGCTTGTAAATTTGTGAAGGTCAAATCCTCCACGGTGACACATCTCTTTAGTCTTGCTGATTAGTTTCTTTGCGTCCCTTGAAGTGGCTACAGATTTAAGGCCATCGTCGACATAAAAATCTCTTCTTAGAAACCCCGCTGGTTCTGAACCTAATTCCTTCTCATAGTCTTCAGCCGTCTTCTTCAAGGCGAAATTACAACAACCAGGCGACGACCCTGCCCCGAAAAGGTGAACTGTCATCCTGTATGTTGAGAGCTGCTGATCTAGGTTGCCGTTCTCCCACCACAGGAAGCGCAGTAGGTCTCGATAACATTAAGTGACATAACGTGCAGAAACATTGCTTCAATGTCTGCCATGAACGCAACGGGTTCCTGTCTGAACCTTGATAGTACTCCCACCAACTTGCTAGTGAGGTCCGGGCCTTGAAGAAGATGCTTGTTGAGAGCTTCACCCTTGTACTCCGCTGAGCAGTCGAAAACAACACGGATCTTGTCTCGTTTCTTGAGGGTGGTAGACTCGATGGTGCGGGAGGTACCATATCCTTCCATCTTGCCTTGTTTCCTCGAGTGACGATATCTTCTCAGCGTATCCCTTCTTTATCATGTCGTTCATGAACGCTGTGTATTCTTTCTTGTACTTCTCGTCTCGACCAAATCTTAGCTTGAGGTGTTGGAGGCGATGAAATGCGAGCTTCTTGTTGTTGGGGAGGGCCAAGGATTCATCTCGAAGTGGCAGTGGTAGCTCATAGTGACTATCTGGGCGGTGATGAATTCCTTCTGTGACCTTTGCCATAAACCTTCGGTCGTCCATCGAGAGGGACTGTCCAGTTGCGTCCTTAACTTTGTTGAAGTCCAACTCGAACATTCTCTTGACAGCTACAGGCGAGATAATTTCCTTTGCGTAAGCTTCAATAACGAAGCTATGGGATGATGGTTCCTTGCTACCGATCTCCTTAACAGCGACTCTGTGGCACAGGACATCTGAATTTTCCTTGTTAGAACCTTCTGATATTGGGCCTATAATACCCCAGCCAAGAAGTGTTCGAATGGCATAAGGATCGCTGCTTCTCCCAGGGACAACTTACTTTGGCTTGATGGCGCTTGGGCAATTTGATCCAATGAGAAGCCCTACTTCTACATCTACTTGGTACGGATAAAGCTTACTGGCTATGCCACTTAGGTGGGGCCACACTTTTGCAGTTTCTGGTCGTGGGATTTCTTCTCTCTTCGTCGGTATGTCATCTCTTGTATATGTTTTGGGCAGTTCCAGACGGGCGTCCTTGCCCATACGTTCGACATTCAAACCAGTAATTCTTCGGGTGGGAACTTTTTCTGACCCATGCATCGTGTTCAGCTGCAGTTGGGTTTCTGTGCCATCGACTTGAAGGTCTTCAAGTATGCTTTCCTTGATGAATGTGCCATTACTAGCGGGATCAAGTAAGGCATAGACCACTACCTGCCGTTCGGGATTGGTTCTGTGATGTACACGGACGGGGACAATCATTGAGTTTGTGATAGCGTCGATGGCTCCGGTTGCATTGCACGTACTTGTGCAGCTGCTTGTGGCTTCTTCTAGCTGAGCAACTCTGGCAACTTGTTTGCTTGCTGAGCCTTCATTAACCTTAAGGGTGCTCTTTGTTTCATCATGAAGGACCGTTGGACGGGGCATACTGCACGACTTGCACACCTTTCTGTTTCTGCATCGTTTAGAGACATGGCCAAGGCAAAGACAACCAAAGCACAATCTAGCTTCTTGTACGAATAATCTTTCTTCAATTGCCTTCTTCGCGAAATTTGGACAGTTATCTAAGTCGTGATTGTAACTGTTGCAGAATGGACACGAAGGAGATCGCGGTGGGGATTTCTGGCCTTGAGGTCTGGCACTTGTAGAGAAGCTATTTGCGCTCTTGTTTCCTCCTTTCCCGTTGTTTCTCCACATTGCGTTCTTGACGTTGCTACTGCTTTTACTTGTAGACTCATTCTTTCTTGTTTCCTTAAGGGCGTCAGGTGAGAAAACGGGGTCTGTAGCCAAAGCTGCCTCGTCCTTGACAAAATCAACCAGGTCGTGAAAGGAAGCAAGTCTCTCCTCGTATCTTAACATCTTGTTGGCAAGGCGACACCATCTTATTCCAATGGTACTAGGCAGCTTTGAGGTTACCTTCCACAGAGTATCTTCAGAGTTAAGGCCTTCCATGTACTTAAGGGTCTCATTGCTTGTTCACAAAGAACCAGGAAATCTGAAAACTGCTGTAGGCTCGCACCACCACCTTCCCTTATGGCTGGCCACGAATTAAGCTTCTCCTTGTAAGCCTGTGCTACACGATAAGGGTGTCCGAATCTTTCTTTTAGCACCTTTCTTGCCTTCTCATTAGAATCTGTAGAGTCAAGAGTGATGAGACCTTTAATTGATTCTTTCGCGTCTCCAGCTGTGTACTGGTTTAGGTAATACAGCCTCTGCTTTGGATCGGTGACTCGACACTCTATTAGGCTTTCAAAGGCGTTGATGAATGTCGCTTAATCGAAGTAGTTTCCAGAGAAAACAGGGGGCCGTTGTACAGGAAGCAAACTCATTTGCTGTTGTTCGGCTATCAGCTTCACCACAGAACTTAGGTCTTCTGTCTTGATGGGTGTTTCTGCTCCTGTATTCTCAACTGAAGGCGATTGAACAGCGTTGCCGCCTTTGCTTTGACTGGCATCCAGTTTTCTCAAGGGCACGAAAGTTGGAGCTCCTGGATTTAGGTTGTCTTCATACTTCAGTGTGTTCGATTCTACAGGTTCTATTTTAGGCGCCGGGTTTTGCTTAAAATCTTGAATTAAGGTTTCGGATTTCAAGACCGCGGACAAATTTTCTTCTTTTTCTTCGATTTTACGCATGGCCTCTTCTTCTGCCTTTGCTTTAGCTATTTCCTTTAGCATCACAAGCCTCTTATACTCCGCTTCTCTTTCCAGAAAATCCATTTCGACTTCGAGACATGCTGCTCGGGCAGCCGCTTTCGCTCTCTTTGATCTTATCGAAGACGACGAACGCCTAGACGACCTTGAAGAAACCAGAGACATCCGATCACTAATGTGCTTTTCTGAACATTGTAATACTTCATTTATTCTTGTTCGGCATTGAAAATACTCTCTATCTCAAGTGTCAACCCACTGCAATGCTTGATCTAACTCCTTTGAATCGCGTAGCTCGTTAAAATACATTTGGTGAGCTTCATCCATTCTTTCTCTGTGCAAATCTAAAATGTCACGCTCTCGCCCTAAGGACGTAACATTTGTTTCTTGATGCTGTTCAAATAGAGAGTTCACTTTCGTGATTTATTTCCTCAAAGCAGCCCCTGCCACCTTTCTTTCATCTTCGAGTTTTTGCAAGCGAAGAAACTCTCCCTTTTCTGTTGCGGTTCTTGATCGTTTTTGCCCTTCTTGAGGATTTTCACTTTGGTGATCGATGAACTCTTGCGTCATACCATCCCTTTGTTCCATTCTTCGCAATCGACTCTAACTTTCGATTCTTCATCGTAATTTTCACTGTAGCGGCACTTGTTTGCCGCTTAAACCGCGCAAGATTCACGGATAATACAAAAAATCTTGGCCAGGCTTGTTCTGGAATTCTTGTTTACTTTATTGTATTGTATCGTATTGTATCGTGAAACCGAAAACGAAATTTACAGAATTAAAGAAGGCAAATAGCCAAAAACACACATATCAAAAAGGCGAACTAAAAGGCGGACTTAAAAGCGAACTTACAATATTGGCGGCTTCGTGAATTTCAATAAATGGACGTCCTTCTTTCTTTCTTCAAAATGTACTAAACGATCTTCACGCGTGCTTTTAGATGTATTACGAAATAACTTAATCACGTGCGAGATAATTATTAACATTTGACTAGTCAAGGCACTTGCGTGACAAAAAAGAACATAACAAAATAAATCAACTCAACCTCTGATTCTCGTGCCTGGGGCACTTACACGTTCTACGCGATGCAAAAAGGAAACCGAGTTCCTCGTTCTGCATATAACGAATGGCACCATCTTCCTCCACTGCAAAATCATCAGAGTCGTTGTCGGAGGAGTCGTCATCGTATTCGGAGAGCTGATCGTCTCCTGGGTCCCTCGATGTAGGTGCGCCTTCTCCTCCGTCTTCTCTTCCGTTCTCCACGGTGGACAGCAGTCTGATACATGTTCAGAGGAAGAGTACCAGCCTTATACTTAGTGGTTTCTTCTTCTTTCTTCCTTATTCTTTTTGCTGATTCCAGGGCTGTAGTCCCAAAATCCCTGGCGTAGTGCAACTGTATACATGTTGGATGTTTGAAATGGGAAACTGCGTGGAGGTTCTCGACTTTCACGGTGAAGAGAGCTTCAGGGTTAAAAAAAAATCTAACACAGCTTTTTTAAAGATTTCGAAATCTCTATGGGCTGTGGCAGAAAACGGAAAACGGGATTTCTCCTTGTGAATCAATATTTTTTTGTTACCTTCGGTTAAAAAAAAAAACTTATTACAGCGCTTTTCACAAACATGCGAACTCTAAAGTTCAAAAGCCGCCTTCACAATTGTGTTTTTCGCTGCCGTCAATCATAATTACGATCACAAGCAACGAACCTTGAAACACAGAAACACACAAAACGGATCCAAATCCACCAATCACAAATCACAAATATGGCTTTTTGAACCCGTTAAAGTAAAGTTTTGTTTCCTAGGAGGTCCCTTAAGATGATTGACAGCAGCGAAAAACGCACTCGTCAGTTAGCTTTTGAACTTCACAATTCGCATGTTTGTGAAAAGTGCAGTAACACAGTCACATTTGGTAAAACCATGCAAGTTTGTTGTCCTTGTTGACGATCTTGGTCATCTCGGACATCGCGTTGATGCGCTTCCGCCATTATGGTCGAAATAGACGAAACAAAGGATGAAAATGATGGCTGGCCAAAGGTCACCGAAAACCAGACCAACTACGTTGTCGCAACAGGGATCAACCGTCCTGTCACGGTCACGCAATATCATTTATTACGTAATAACGGTTGTCTAAAATGACAAAGACATAATGAAAATCACGCTTCACGGCGAATTAAACATTTATTTCTCGTTTCACGGAAAATTATTTTGCGAAATCACGATTCACGAGGAAAAAATTAGCCATTTCACCTTTCACTGGAAAAAAAAAGGGCCGATAACGAGTCACGAAAATACCCTTTACCACCCTCTTAATTCGTCAATAAGGATACAAATTAAAGCATGAATCTCGACTTTATGTTCTCAATTTATTCCACAAAACATCACTGCGTTGCCATTGGCTATTAATCTTTTGTTAGTTAGTAAAGAACTGTTTTTCCACCATGGTTTCCAATATACAACGGTGAAGGGCTGATGGTCACAGTCATCGGAAGAACTACGCCAACTTTGTCCGAACGTGGTTGACGATGAAAAACCATGATAACATGCACAACCTGTTACCGTTGTACTATATTGTGACAAAGGGAAAGACTTTACTGCTTTTTCGCTGGGTCAGCTTGTTGCTATACTTAGTCTAACATTTTGTACCGAAAGGCCTGCACCGTCCCCGCAGGCCTTACGGCCTTTTTCAAGTCCATAGAACACCTTCATACTGCGAGTAGGCCATTTGCACGATGGTGTCATCTTACTACTACGACCAGAATTCTTTTCGGTTTTCTTTTCATATTTAAATTTGGTAGCCCCAGTGAGGTTTAAATAACAAAAGCCCTAATTTGCACAAGAAAGCAAAATCCTGAAGGATCCTTGTCATAGTAGTAAAATGACGCCATTATGCAAATGGCGTATTGTTTTGTACAGATTGACCATTTTGATTTAATTTGAAATTAAATTTTAAAGAACGCACTGTTTTTTTTTTGTTAAAATAAATCCTTTTTTTGTTTCAAAACCAAAAATAAGGAGACATGTACACATTAATGAAGGTTACGAATTTTCGTTTGTTGTAGGAATTTGTCAAACAGCATGATCGAGGAAATCCCGCATGCAATTTTCGCAGACCTCTCTTCATTGCAGATTTTGTAAGTTGTAATCACATTTGTATTTGTAGCTGTTTGGATCCACAGACGATAGACATTTTGGCTACGTAAAGGTTCTGACGATTAATTGCTTGGAGATATATATTTTCCTAAATAACAATAGCAATACACAGTAATTGCAATTGCAGTTGCCGAGCTAAAACATCAAACATAACGTTCACCCACACCTGCCACGGCAAACGTTAATTTTCCGTTAAATTTCATGTTGACGAAGAAACTGGATCGGGATTCAAGACCACAATCAAAACAGTGGCGGAATCGCGTTAAAGCCCCTGAGATTTATTTGGGTTAATTTACAACTGCTTAATATGCTATTACAACTGTGACGTTCGTATCTTGTATTCTACAGTTCACGTTATCTTTATTTCATGTTTCATTCCCCTCACGGATTAAAAAAAAAAGAAGTCAAAAAATTGGCTTACTGCTAAAGTATGGGTCTTCATAGCTCAGTTGGCAAAGCACTGCAGCAATTTTGTTGAGGGTTCTGGAGGATGATGGCTCGCTTTCGTAGAATCCGCCTCTGTGAAATGCCGCAGAAATATCTGTTCTTGCATTAACACAACTTTTCTGGACTTCAATCAACCTCTCCATGCAGTGATAGATCTCACTAGAAGATTACGTATTTTAGTCACTATGTTTAGGATAAGCCGTCCATTCCCCTTCTGTAATTTCTATTTCAAAGGTTTGAAAATCTTTATCGTTACACTTGATGTCAAGCCACTTTTGAGAAAAGCAGGACCATAACTCAACAGATCGGGATCAATTTCTCAGAAAAAGACTTCAAAATGTATTCTCACTGCCAACCAAGTCATGTGTACACCCAATTTGAACATGATTTCGCCACGTGTCCACGCTTAGATGAAAGCATAGGTATTTGAGAAAAAGATTTTTCATTTTTTTGTTTTGTGTTTTGTGCGAATAGTTCAGAAATACAATCAGTGACCACACAGCAGTTCAATAACCAAGCTAGTAGTTCAATGACCACAAAAGTAGTTCACCGAGAATAGACTGCATGCAGCTGCGGGGAAATAGCGACAAATACGTTAGATTTTTTTAAATATAACTGTGTAGAACAGACTAAGTGGTAAATACTCATTCAGCGATGACACAAAAACCAAACTGAGAACTAGCTATGGCACAATGTTATTTAGTTCTAGTGAACTCACTAAAGAACATAGACTAATGGCAATTTAAAAGTTAAATATTCAGCTCAGAAGGTCTATCATTCTCATCAGGGGCACAGTGAACAGACCTGGAAAGAGAGTCAGCGCTGAAAAGGAAAGTTAACGCGGCCATAAAAAAACAAAAAAGGAAACGTTGGAAAGTCTGGACTTGTGCGGTAAAGATTATCTATTTATTAAACATGGATTGATGTTAGGCACGTAGAGCCAGCTGTGGTACCACAGCTTGAAACGTGTGGAAAAAGAGTCAAAAAACAAGGTTTCTTCGACCGTTAACCGTTATTTTTTCTACTTTCTCAGCGCGTGCTTTGTCGGGTTATTTAGTATATCGATTTCTTTTGGGCCGTGTTACCTTTCCAGGTCTGTTTTTAGGGAAGCAAGGGATGGCGCAGTGGTGAGAGCGCTCACCTCCCACCAATGTGGCCCGGGTTCAAATCCCGGCGTCGACGCCATATGTGGGTTGAGTTTGTTGTTGGTTCTCTTGTTTTCCCCTCTCCTCAAAAACCAACATTTCCAAATTCCAATTCGACCAGGATTCAGGTAGACGAGGAACCACTCTATGGATCTGCTACCTCCACATAATAATTTATTTATTTATTTATTTTCACTGTGCCCCTGATGAGAATGACAGACCTTCTGAACAGACTATTTAAATTTTAAATTGCCTTCAGTCTAAGTTCCTGTCTACTTTAGGGAGCTCACTAGAACTAAATAACATTGTGCCATAGCTATTTTTCAGTTTGGTGTTTGTGTCATCGCTGAATGAGTATTTAGCACGTAGTTAATGCTACACATTTATACTAAAATGCTATCGTATTTGTGGCTATTTCCCCCGCAGCTTCATGTAGTCTATTCTCGGTGAACTACTGTTGTGGTCATTGAATTACTTGTGTGGTCATCGAACCACTAGCGTGGTTATTGAACTGTTGTGTGGTCACTGAACTGATTGTGTTTTCTGAACTATACACACAGAACACAAAAAACAAAAAATAATGAAAGCTGAATTATATTTGTGAGCCTGTTTCCCAATCACATTATTTTTTTAAAAAAAGAGAAAATGACATATGAACGTGGACGGATAGTTTTCCCATATTTAATAATTAATTTACTATATTTTCTTACAGGGATTTGTCGGACAACATGGTCAAACAGCTCGTACCAGGAGTATTTGCAGATCTCTCTTCGTTGCAGTTCTTGTAGGTATCACAGTCTGCGTACCTGTGTCTCTACGCACATCCACTTTTATATAAGTAGAACAACGTCAAATGCCACAGTTACCGAGACAATGAAAGTGGTGAAACTAAATAAATACGAATATATTCACTCAATTCAACTACATTACGTCATAATACCAAAAATACAAAAAGATAATGATAATGATGATAATAGCAGTATACTATATGCACACTCTGAGTCATCTTAAATTGGTGTTTTAAGCACTCTAATTGGCTCACTCTCTAGGGATATTTACGAAATAATGAGTGAGGCTGTGTATGGAGTAAAGAATTGCGCTGATCGAAGAGATCTGCATGATTCTCGTAACTGTTTATTGGACATACGTGTATCATGTCACCTCAAATTGTTCATGCCTACTTTGAAAGCATTAAAGGACTGTGGAATCTTACAAATATTTAGGGAGGAGAACTGGTCGTATGAGAATAAGAACTGTTAATTTATTTGATAGAACTAGCACTGAATCAGGTTTTTCTCAGTTCATTGCACCCTAAGGCTGTCAACTGAGTTTATAACTTGGTTGTTGTTCCGAAACAACCCCTAAAAATGCCAGCTAGTCTGTGCAATGGGAGAGATCAGCTTAGACTATGCTGTACGAACGTAAAATCTCTCAGGAACAAGTCGCCTGATTTTCTGTGTTATGCATGTACTATGAAAACGGATATTTTCGCAGTGACTGAGAATTGGTTTTTTCAGCATGATATTGGTTATCGGATCAAAGAATCACCTCCTCGGTTTAAAATGATAAACCATTCTCGCGTGGGCCACACTAGTGGTGGGACAGCACTATTAATAAATTACTCTCTCTTGACTTCAAAAAGTAGATGCTGGCGAGAAAGTGTTGGGAATGGATTGTGGACCGTGGATCTTGTTAACTTGTGATCTTGATTATTTATAGGATACCGTATTCTTCTAAAGATCCGGTTACAACAGCCACATTTTCTGAGGAATTCACTTCCTACTTGGAATCATTCATAATGTCACTTGAATCATTGTTAATTACTGGTGATTATGAAATTCGTATTGTTGTTCCTAGTGATATTAAACATACACGCCTGTTGGGTTAGTTGGAGTCCATTGGTTTGCAATCGGCAACATGTTGATAAACTGACCCAGGTGTCCTGCCATATCCTGGATCTAGTGATTACAAGAGATGTAAATGAGCTAATATCAACCACTCCTACTGTAGATTATCACTTCTATGGTCACTTTACTCTGATCTGTGATTTGAGAAACCATCGTTTATTGTCAAGGAGATAGCCCTTTGGAAAATCAGGAGTACTGACGCTGAGTCATTCTCGCATAAAGTGTTCGGCCCTTAGTCGAGACAGTACTGATTATCTTAAAGATTTGGGTACTTTGTACAACAGAACATTACCCAAGATACTAGATCATCATGCACCACTGGTAACAAAGAAGTTCATAGAAAGAGCTCTTGTACCATGGTATAATGATGGAAGTCAGGTCAGGGGTAATCCTGCTACTAGTAACATTGTAACCCATATCCGCCTGCCTCATAGACGGGTAGTCGGCATCTAAAGTGGCTCTCCCACCAGCGTTCGCTGGTGAAAAGAATGTAGCATGCCACCCGCCAGGACTTAAAATAAGACCTGTTAAGTGACAGATGAGCTCGTTCATGTACCAACGGCCAACATGCAAGGGACATGACACCATACAGCAACAAAGGCTTAAATTGTACCCTACCCTCCAAAAACATACTCACCATCAAAGTATCGTCGTAGACAGGGGACAAAGTGGAAACAGTCTGCAGCTACTCATTCCGAATAATAATAACTCAGTCAAGGGAAGTTGTAATCATCATTATTCTTACTACATAAAGCAGCAACGGAAAACGAAGAGGTCTGCTGCCGCTGATATTCACCAAATCTCCCTTAGCAAGCAAATTATCATATCAACCTATAATGTCAGGTCCTTATACCAGCTGGGCAAGTTAAATCAGTTGTGCTGCGGTAGAGGCAGGCGGTAGAAGCAGTTCTTGTAGTCATTGGTGTAGAAAAGAATAGCCTTATCTCATTCACTCCGATAACAGAACTGTGGTCTGATGACAAGAACCGGCTGTTCATCCAAAATTCCGTTTCCAAATGCCGAAAGGGTTGCGTGGGACTCCTCGTTAAAAGACAATTGGTCAAAAGCATCTCCGGTTCAAAACCACTCTCGGACCGCATCATCTCTGCATTTTTCAACGGCAACCCGAGACTCGTGGTTAAAATAGTCTAAGCTCCAAAAGAGTCGGCTAACACCGACGATGAGTATGAATTCTACAACCCTCTCAACACCCATACATCCGCCAACGTCAACTGTCACGATATTAATCTTGTTTTTGGAGATATAAACGCTAGACTAGGCTAAGGCAATCACGAAAAATCTCCGAGAGGTGTGGGTCCTCACAGCAAGCATTAACGGCGAAAGACTTGTTAATTTCTGCTTTGCAACTAACCTTCGACTTGATCAATCCAAGGACTAACTCTGTCAGGAATTATAGAACGTACAATAGTGTAAAGCTCGACTCCGACCACCGCATCTTAAGTGGGACTTTTAAAGTGAGTCTTGGAACTACAAAAGGTAAACCGTAAGTCGCAAATAGTGCAATTGGAAGAGACTCCCGAATCCTGTGCTGACATCAGAATTTCTGCTAAAGCTATCGAACAGCTTTTACTCCACCCTAAATGATGAGCTAATCATCATCAGGTCCAGTCAGTTTTAAAGTATAACAAGAAGCACTGCAGAAGAGGTAGTTGGCTAGTGTGTTTCTAATAGCGTACTAAACATTGTCTCCAAAGAAACAGAAGACTTGCGGAAAGCTCGAAATGACACCAAAAGCAAGCACCTGCTCCTTAACACAGCCGCCTCCAGGAAGAGATTGAAGGCTCTGAACGGGTCAAAAAGAGGGACAAGAGTGACCCAATTAGTCACCAAGAACTTCTCATTGAATGGAAGAAGTACCGTAGCACTCTTCTGAACAACACCACCGCTATTGATACTGCTAGACTACCGCCAGATGAATCGGTTCTCCCAATCAACACAGCCTAACCTACATTAGACTAGATAAAAAAGGCGATAAAGTCTCTTAACTTGAACAAGGCAGTTGGACTAGACTGCCCCATCACACCTGAAGTCCTGAAAATGGAGGTTGAAGCCATGTTTGCGTTTTTCACAGCTTCTGTTTCGAGGTATATTTAAAGAAGATACTCCTGGAACAGTGGATCACTAACCTAATTGTCCCCACCTAAAAGAAGGGGGGCCTCTCCCTGATGAACAACTATCGTGGGATTAACCTTGTGTCTATCTGCCCTAAGGTCTACAATAAGATCTTACTAAATGAAATTCAAATCTTCGTAGATCCAATCCCAGGGCGCAACCAAACCTTTTACAGGCGTAGGAGCAGCTGCACACAACAGATTCACACTCTCCGACGAATTATTGAAGGCCTCCAGGCAAAACAGTTACCACTACAGCAGAAACCCGCGAGTAAGAACCGGAAAATTACGAAAATTACAGTTGTTACTGGCGGGTTTTTACTGTAGTGGTGAGGAGTCTATGTTTGCCACACTGCGCCATCATGTCATCCTATCACGATCGTTAGTGCAATCAGATTCCTGGGTGATAGTTCCAAAAACTGCTGTTTTAGTCGATGGCCGTTTGTCCGAGAGCTACGAAGTAACCACCGGTGTCCTCAAAGAGAGCATGCTCGCCCCATTTCTCCTCATTGTTGTCTAAAGGTGATAATAGCGGCCTGTTGACCCATCCAAGAGGTCAACCAGCCATCAAGCACAGCTCGTAAATGACCTTGACAATGCCGACGAGATATTCCTTTAGAACCTCCCATCGAAGGAGCTCAGGTGCAACTGTCCCTCACCGTGGAACCAGGGGCCAGCATGGGTCTCCTTATCAACACCAGCAAAACAGAGTACATGACCTTTAACTGTCCCGGGAACAAAAAGCTTAAGGTATTAGAACTGCTATAAAGTCAAAAAATGATCATGCTCATAAAATCGCTTATTTGAAATGTACTCTTAGCCTGAGCTGAAATTCCAAAAATGAAACATTTCGTTAAATGTAAGCCGAGAAAACGAAGGCCGAAGTCGGTACCTAAGAGCACTTTTTTGGAAATATTTATAGTCACATGGCTGAAATCCGACGCGATACTTTCCGTTGTTGACAGAAATGTTGCAATTTTCTCAACCCGACGCGCGACAACGTGCTATGAGTTTCAAGTAAGGCAGGGAAAATTATAGCAAAATTCGCTTACATTCTACTTCCCCAAATGAAGGACGATTGTTTTGATATTTCTAAATCATTTCTATGGCTGTAAAAAGCCTTCTAAAGACACATTAGATATATGATCCCTGCAAGGTCGATGAGAGATAAGGCCGCAATTTAATGATCTATTATGCAAATTAGCACTCAGTGTAACATTCGGTATGCTGACTGAAACTCAGGATACAGTTGACAGGAAGACATGTGGAGGGATAATTGTTGAGCCACTACTTTGTCGGTCACTTTGGATATAAATTTGACGTTACTGACTGCACGATAGTTCTTTTTTAGTTGACCTCACTAAAGCCTCTTTCCAGATGTCTGGGAACTGGCCAGTGTCTAGAGACAGGTTAACCATGCTAGAAACAGCTGGTAATAACTCGTCGATACATTCCTTAGCAATATCAGTGGGGATAAGATAACTGTGACAACACTTATTTCGGGAACTCTAGATTATTCTCTTGACATTTTCCGCTGGAACAAACTATCACTTTTTTTTATTTACAAGAAACTGACATATAAACGTGCGGTGATAGTTTTCCCATATTTAATTATTAATGTACTATATTTTGTTACAGGTATTTCAGGAACAACATGGTCAAAAAGCTCGTACCAGGAGTATTTGCAGATCTCTCTTCGCTGCAGGTGTTGTAAGTATCACAGTCTATATTTCGATAAACGATAGATTTAAGCTATTACAGGGTGTCCCAAAAGTTTGTTCCTCTTATTACAGGCGACATAACTTTTGATCGAAACTACACTTCTGCATGAAATTTCTTAAAGACGTTTATTACTTTACTGAGTACATATATTCGAAAAGTCAATATCCGGCATACCCTCCTTTGTTTGTTATCACGTTCCGAAGCCGTTGCGGCATGGAATAGGATAAGTCATGTAGCGTGGAGAGCGGGATTTTCTTCCAGGCTTGTTTGAGCCATTTTTTCAGATCCTTAATGGTTTTTATGAGTTGGGTCTTTATAGACAACTTCATCCATTATGCTCCAAAGATTCTCCACATGGTTGATATCTGGGGAATTTGGGGGCCGGCATGTTTTCTCTATAAAATTTGGCAGGTTTTTTTTGCACCATGCCTGGGTGGCCTTGGCTGTTTGTACTGGCGCCCCGTCTTGGACGAACGTCATGTGGCGATTGGAGCTGAACAATTTTCGCTTGTCTGTTGCTTTATTCACATTTTTACGGTGAAGTACAGGCTTCACTTCTTTCTCTAATATGTTACGTTGTTGATGTAGTAATCGGCAGTCAAAGTCTGTCCTTGGGGTAAAAAATGTATCCCAGTGAGACCGCGGCCTGTCAATCGGCCCCATATGATCCACTTTGAACTTTTTTTAACCTGATATGCTGGAGGAACTTGGCTTTCCTGAGAACCCCAAACAATATCATTTTTTGGATTGGGCAGCTGAAACAAATATTTGGGACATTCGTCCGAAAAAAGAAAATCATCCCATTCTTGCACAGTGAGGTTTTTGTACTGCTTAGCAAATTTCAGTCGAACTGCACGCTGCTTGGCTGTGAGCAGAGGTTTCTTTTGCCTTCTCAGTGGTCTCCAACCTCCGCTTTCCATAAACCTCTAGATGGTGTTTTTCCCCCAACATGGCCTTTGCTTGCTAATCGTTGTGAAAGCTGTCTGGTCGAGTTTCCCCTTTTGTACTTAGCTTTGTTCGGAATTCTTTTAGCTGCCTCATTAAGGATTTTCGGTATTCCCGTTCTTTTCTTGTCTTCAAACCCGTCATTTCTTGACGACCATTTCACTACCCAGCGTTTAGACTTTTTCAGCTTTTTGGAAATTTCTTTAACTGACAAACCAGTAGATCTAAGTATGGACGCTTGGGCTCTCAAGTAGCTGAGCTTTTTAGCATTAACAGAGTGCATCTTTCATGATATTGACAAAACTGAGGAAAGATTGTGAGCAATTCAGGACACAAAATACGACAAACATTTGGCGGGAAAATATAAACGCGCGTGCACACATTTGGCGGGAAAATGCAAAAATTGAATATTCCAATAAAAAGATGGCGCAAAAAATACATGATATTTTATGAGACTGAAATAAACAACTTTTGCATAAATGATTTGATTCACGAGTACAATTGTAAGTTACACTACAGACATACAACGTAGAGGAACGAACTTTTGGGACACACTGTATTTGTCGTGTCTCCTCCAAAAGGATTAGTAGACCTTGAGTAAAAACGGGAGGGGCAGGAAAGTGCTGATTTTTTTTTTACCCAAAAATACTTTTGCAACATGCTCATGGCGCACCACTGGTAAAAAAAAATGATATTCATGAAATTTGGGTAATCACGAGAAAGTACGTACATGTACCTGTGTTTTTTCTCAAATCCTAGACCGTGTATTGAACCAATCTTCCTCACAATTTTAAAATAAGTCCTTTACTCCCGAATAGGGTATACAATGTCTTTTAAATTAGCGTGTTTAGGAGAGCTCTAATTGCTTACGAGCGATCGCGGGTCAGCTTACTACTAATTACATAACGAAAATTTTTAAAAATTTGTGGAATGAAAGGTCGTAAACATACGAAGTTGGTTGCTTTACTATCATCCGGTACATTCATTATGTGTGACGTCTTCTTAGTTATAATTAGCGCCAAAGAGTGCCAAACAGACGTACTTACAAAGGTAGGAACGATACTGCTGTGTAGTTTCGTTTTTAATGGAATTTCACATCACAGACATTTCATATTTGATTTCTTCTTCTGCACAATGTACCCATGTCCTGACTTGTTGCTGGAGGGTGTTAGCAAGCAGTGAATAAAGTCTAAAAACTACTCCAAATTTTGTCCGATGAAAGACAGAAGGCTGGGCGGTTGGTTGGTTTATAATTACGATGTTACGTGAAACCGCTTTGAGTCGTTCGCATATTGGGTGCAAGAGTAGTGGTGAGTTAAGTGTTCTACAGTTTCTTGTCAACGAGTAAGCTTTGCACGACTCTATTCTGGTCGAACGCTCATTTTTTTTCTCCAACGGTCAAACCAAATTGGGTAAAGAATATATTAATAGTTAAATGTCTTGCCTCATCAGTCGAACAAAATCTTTTTGTATGAGTAAGTGTATTGACCTATGAGTGGACGAAGTTGCATGCTCTATTAATAATTTAGTTTCAAGCCTTAATCGGCTCTTTGATGTTCTCACCAAAATTTGTTTGTACCTGTCATTTTAGGTGACGTTAAGTTTCCTACAAGTTCATACGTTGCTGTTACCTACCAGCAATATCTTCCGGTTTCAATGCCAGCACTAACTTTTACGTTGAAAATCCTAGTACGGTCACAAAACCATGCAATTCTCGAGTTACTTATTGGAACATTATGCTGTAAAACGGGTTGGAAAGTAATGTTGCGCTTTTTATCACCCACATTCTAACCTGTCTCGCGAAACAAATCAGGTTTTATACTGACTTCTGATTGGATAAATTCACGCAGAAATCACGCCGTGCACGGGAGTTACATTACTTGCTGCTACAGAGGTTTGCCCTGGGTTGGTAAAACGCGCCAAACGTAACGTAAAGAGTTTGTTGTTAAAAAAGTAGAACTACTCACTCCTTACTACTTTGGCAACCTGCAACAACCTAGTTTGTTGCAAGACAGGCTTGATAAAGGTGTGGTAAAACACGCAACACCGCTGTTGAACTCAATTTGCAGCAATTTTGTAAAACAAGTTGCACATTTTTTCCGCACGCTTTACCGTACTTTAACTAGTCTTATCTGTGTAGATCTGATAGGGACACGTATAATTCTCTTCTTGCAAGCCTTTTAAGGAAACGCATGTAGTCATTTTCCACATTGCTTATGGTTAACTAGCCTACACAATTTTTTTTTTAACCGCTATTTATCGTTTGTGGAGTATCAGTATATATATATATATAGCTATATATCTAACTACTATACACATATCTAACTATATATTTAACTAGACAAGGGTAAAAGTTAAGCGTCCCTTTAAATGCTGTTACATTCTGAAAACCTAGAAATTACACGAATAAGCTTCATCCTATGCTAATCCAGAAATTAATACTTAACTTATTTAAAAAAAAACAAAAACACAAACAAAAAGAGAAAATTATAAATCAAATTCGATCACAGTAATAGCCCTGGCGGCGGGTCTAAAATACAGGACATTTTCCACAGTTCAGAGTACAGGTCACCAAGATCCAGATAAACGAATAGCATTAAAAGTGTCCCCTAGCCCTATTAGATCGATGGGAATCTGTGTGGTTTGGTAATTTATCGATGGAGTAGTGACCTGTGGAATGTGACCTGTACTTTAGACCCGGCCTTGAGAAACTAATTAGCCTATAAAATTAATTGTTTTATGAAGGCTAGTTGTCATTCACGAAACTCCTTGGCTGCATTCAGTTTACAGTTTATGCGTAGAATATGTTTCCTTTGCAAATCGGACAGACAAACCGATCCTTGTAAACTACCTTTTAGATCATACATCATAATATCTGATACTCTGTAACCTTTAGTTGTACTTTTTGTTTCTTTTTGTGGAAAGACCCAGGAAGGTTGATAACTTATTTAACACTTCCGTCTATAAATATTAAAACCATAATTTTGTACTCTACACAAACTGCCCTTTGCGTGTTGTGTATTTTAATGCAGACGTAAACTTTAGCAAAGTGGCGAGTCTATCGGTAAAATAATCGACAAATCTTATATGCAATTTATTTTCGGCGAGCATGAACAATGTAAGTTAATGTGTAAACACGTGCGCAAAAAGAAAAGGTTACAGTGGTAACCACTAACACGCGAGTAGTGGAGGAGGGATGTTTTACGCCGGTTCTTTGCGTATTTAATTAACTTTTTGTGCGGTATAAACTAACGTAGATGACGTCATGCATCTCATTAAGATAGGATGATGTCATAGTTTAAATTAATGACCATGACGTCATGCATTCCATTAAGATAGGATGATGTCATAGTCTATTTTCAGCTGGCAAGGAGCAAGTGACGTCAGAATACCCTAGGGGTTGACGTCATCAAAAAATGTTGAGATCATAATCTATAAACAGAAAAGTGATTTTTATATAATTAGCTATTTGCTATAGGAATAAGAGGTGCGATCGCCTGGCAACACATGTCTTCTTATTTAGTGCTAAAAATAGGATATATAAACAAAACACACACACACAAATACACACAGTGGAGTTGAAAACTCTCTATTTCAATTTCGACTCACCATTACAAAAGCGTTTTTTCCGTTCCGTCTCGAGGAAACGACTAACTATTGAAGTCTCAGCCCTTGCGCTTGATCAGCTTATGGTCTTGCGCGCCGTTAGTCAGTTAATTATGCGAGGTCACAAGCCCAAAGTTGAATACAAATTAGTTGATCTCTACAGCTAGACCCAAGGGAGCACCTTGACGTATTATTATATAAACAATTTTAAATAACTTAACAAGGATCAATTTGGACACGCGACTAATAATTGCTAACAATAAAACCGCAAGAGAGATACCGTTTTAAAAACTTTATTAAAAGTCAATAACAAAAAGAGTCAAATACACAGCGATTTGAAAGGAAAAGGAATGAAAATTAATCCTTTGACTGACTATTACAAATCAGTTTTTCTTCCGTTCTATTTCGAGGAATAATAAATAATCCTTCCGTGTCTACACAATTTTCCTATTGCCTCGAAGCCAAGAGTTCGACTTTCTTTGTTTCTTGCGCTTTGTCTTGTTCTTTGTAGTCGGTCTTTTAGCTTTTGCTTCAAAAGAGGCTTCATTTATCTGTGATCTTGACAGTTCGCAGTACACCGTTTCTTGTGTCTGTACTGGATTGCGATAGTGATTTTTCCCGGAATTATCCGCTTCACTTCCGTAAACGACGACTCTGACTTTAGGCTGCAGTTTCGCCTCTTGTAAATACTGTCTTCGCTGTATGTGGTCTAACTGATGAACATCCGCGAGATGGTTAGCTAATCTGACAAGGTACTTCGTCCCACACGATGAAATAGGACAGTTTCTGCAAACTCTCTTGTAAACCATGTTGACAGTTCGATTGCTGAACACAAATGACATCTTTTTTCGCGAATAGTCAGGTTATATAGATTGTCAGAAAGGCCATAACCAGGCCTCAAAGGCCAAAACCAGGCCAAAAGGGACAAAAGGAGACAAACGGGCTATTTCTAGTCATAAGTCTTTATTTTCTCAAACACACACGTGGGTGTTGCGCGCCGCTAGTCATGCAACAGCTCTCAACATTGGAATCATCATCTTTATTCAGGGTAATCACAAATAACAGTGCCTAATTAAAAAAGTTTTGATCGTGAATTAGTAATTGGTATTTCAAATTTCAGATTTTTTTTACACCACTTCATGTCAAGATTATGAGTAATACGATTTTATTGAGTGTTTGTCGGAGGAAACTCAAATTATCGACATATTTACACACTTTAAGTTACAACCACATATTAAGCTTTCTCAATACACGCTCGCAATTCGTCTGAGGGCTTGCTACTTTTGAATTCTATTCGATAACGAATGATAAGTAGATCCGCAGGTTGCGAAGTACATTTTCGAAAACAGCCTCCATTATAAGGAAAGTTTTCTCTTGTCGGTGTAATATCTTTCAGTTCTTTGAATTTATACTTCTTGGCAATTCGTCCAGGGCTCCCGTGTTTTCATACAATCAAATAAATAAGTCTTAACTGACCTGACAACTCTTACGTAAATTATAGATAATGTTATGACTATTTCACTTAGCTTGCAGAGCTCAATGTAATCCTTCATCTTATGAAACAACCAAAAACGCCGTCGTTATTCCAAATTATTCTTGTAAGTCTTCGTATGCTCTAAGACCTTTCTCTTACCATTTCCCACCAAAAAATTAATTTAAGCTTGTGTATATTAAACGCAAGGCCATAGATATCGTCTCTCTGTCTCAAATTTTTAATACAGGTCATGACATGAAACAAGAGAGAATAATCTCCCTTGCATGAAATAATTACGCCTGACGTTACAACAAAGGTAAAACGAGACAAGAACTGTAAAAATTACTCAGACTCACGTTGGGTACAGCTCCTGAAAGCCAGTAAGTGAGCATGTTCAACTTTCAGTTTCTTTGAATCCCCTGGCGACGCTTTCCTCAACCCAAAACCAAATAAAGAAACCAGCCTCGAATAGCCGAAGAAACTTGATAGCAGCCTTATTTCATTTTGAGGCAGTAGTGGAAGAACAATTTTAAAACTTAGCCGGAATGAATAATGGACTTCAGTTGTCCACAAGTTTTCACACATAAATTCACCTGACAAAATTTTGGCCAAGTGGGGACGAGGCAAAGCAGAGACTAGGTTGTTCCGAGAGCTTTACCAGGTAAAAAGCAAAGCTTTAGAAATTTATTTTCAAAGATTTTGTGGTAAATCAAACACAAACTTCAATTTAGATTTTTACTTGTGCAACTGCGTTGGTTGCCCCTAAAAGGGCTTTTTTTTGTACCAAGACGAAACGCAACGTACTTATCTGGGACTCCCTCCCTTCCCTACCCTACTGAGTTTTTTGTCCCTACTTCCAGAGTCCCTACGTACGTGCGGGTGTAAAAAACAAGACGAATAAGCAAAAATTGATATTACTTGTCCCGAAAAGTCGAACTGGATGCTCGTTCTTCCTCAAAGCAATTTATTTTTGAAATTCCAGAACAATTTCAGAGCTGAACTTTGAACGACTCCCCTCATTCAGTTGCACAGCGAGGTTCATGATGTTGACACAACAACATTTTATTCAATTTGCAAATAATTTAGGACTATTTTACCCACAATTAGCAGAGCTATTTTAGGTGGGCAACAATACAATAATTATCTCCCATAAAAAATACACAGTTGAAGGTTCTAAAGTCAAGAAAAAGAAAATAAGTAAAGAAAAAGCAAAAATAATATGAAATAAATAACTAAAAGGTAACACAATTGAAAATAATAGTAGTTAAATAATAGTAAAACTATAACAACACCGTTGATGCCTTGCTTGGAGCAATACTATGAGAGTACGAAGATTTATTTTTGGTGACCTTGGTAAACTCCCTGTGGTCTAAAAGTCGAGGATTGACCTTAAAGTTAACCGTAGCCATGAAAGATGGTCAAAATCAGAGTAATCACACTCGTGTCCGAGCCTGCGGAGTACATTTTCACAAATGGTTGTGGCAAAGAAGAAAGACGGAAACATTTGCATCTGCATTGATCCAAGAGATCTCAACGAGGTGCTCATAGGACGCCATTATTCATCTTGGCTGCTTGGTTAGCGCTTGTTATCTGATTGAATGATTGCTGAACCAAGGGCATTAAATCAGATTGATTTAAATCAGATTTGATGAGGACGGTTGAAGATGTTGCCTCACGCATGGCCAGTGTTACATTAGTCTCCACGCTTGACGCAAGAAGTGGTTTCTGGCAAATCAAATGAGACTACGAGTGCTCACTACTCGCCGGACGTCGTTTGGAATCATCTCCGCTTCTGTTGTCTTTCAGCGTTTCATTGAAGAGCTTTTTGCTGGGTATTCCTTTGTAATAATCGTGGATGACCTTTTGGTATGGGGCGAAGGAACACCGGAGCACAATGGAAATTAAGGAAAACTCCTGCACAAACTCGAGAAGTTGGTTAGAAATTATCTCCAAAGAAATGTCAATTCCGCTGTAATCAAGTCCTATATAATAATAATAATAATAATAATAATAAAAGACTTTATTCAAGGTTTTAAACAAAGTTAAAACTTACAAGTTCCATTATAAATGAAGATAATAATAATAATAATGTTTATTTCTTATATTGCGCAGTCTAGCATGCGATAAAGATATGATCGAATGCGCATTACAACAGTAAAATCTTAAAGTAATAAATGGCTAATCCAAATAATGATATTAATAATAATAATTTACAATTTTCGGAAAACAATAAAAGCAAAATATGAGTTAATAAAAGAACTAATAAAAAGCTAATTTAAAAAGATGTGTCTTTAGTAAAACTTTAAAAATTTTCAATGATTGACATTGTCTAATTTCTAGAGGGAGTCGGTTCCATACTTTGGGCACAGCATTTTCAAACGCCCTATCCCCGAGTGTCTTTTTTGTTCTATAGGTATTGTCCATTAGGAGTATGCCCCGGTATGATCTCAACTGATACCGCGAGCTCTCTTTGATTTTTATCAAGTCTAAAAGATATTGTGGTGCGACGCCGTAGATACATTTGTGAACTAGCATTGCTATCTTGAATTCTATTCTGTGGGTAACCGGAAGCCAGTGCAGGTTGATCAGGGATGGTGTGATAGGATCATACCTAGATACAGTACATACCAGCCGAGCTGCCGCGTTCTGCAGGTGTTGCAGCTTACCAAGATGAACAGCGGGCGTACCATATAATAGACCGTTACAATAGTCTAATCGTGACATTATAATAGCCTGTACAATGGACTTCCTATTGTCATATGATAAATACTTTCTAATACGCCGGATGTTATGTAGATGGTAATAAATATCCTGACATATGTTAGTATGTGTGGTCATATTCATGTTTGCATCAAACCAAGCACCCAGATTTCTAACAGAGTAGACAGCAGAAACCTTTACCTCACCTACTTGCAAGTCACTTATCGTAACCTTATTTAACTGTGCACGTGTACCTATAATAAGAAACTCGGTCTTAGCATCGTTCAGCCGAAGTTTGTCTTGGACCATCCAGGATCTTATGTCCCTGATGCAAGCCTGTAAAGCGTCAACAGCATCCGTCTCAGTAGCAGAACCATCCGGCTTAAGATATAGAGCTGCGTATCATCAGCGTATGCGTGAACGTTAGGGAGATGGGATTCAACAACATCGAAGAGCTTACTTGCGTACAACGTGAAGAGCAAGGGACCTAGACATGATCCTTGAGGTACCCCTTGAGGCAGATCAGAGTCACTAGAATAGCTCCCGTTAATCAGGATTCGCTGTTTCCTGTTTGATAAATACGAGTGAAACCATTTAAGAGCGGTACCTGTAATTCCATACGTCACGTACAGGCGATTCAACAACACTTGGTGGTCAATCGTGTCGAATGCTGCACTCAGGTCTAGCAATACCAAGAGAGTAACTCGTTGATTGTCCATTGCAGCTAGTATGTCATTCTGTATCTTCAATAGGGCAGTCTCTGTGCTATGACCCAGTCGATAGGCTGACTGGAGGATGGGATACAAGCCCGACTGAGTAACGTGATCGGTTGTCTGATCATAAACTGCCCTTTCAACCAATTGAGAGAGGTATTGCAGATTACTCACAGGTCTTAAATTGGATACAACTCTCTGAGTCTTAATTACAATCTATTTAGAATCAAAGAGACGTCTATTTACAAAACATTTCTTAAACCTCTCTGTATTAACACGTGGGATCTGGTGAAGATGCGACTTACCGCGGAGAACCCTGTTCTTAAGGGGGGGGGGGGGGAGAAGATCCTGCAGGGGATGCAAGGAAGTACCCATAACACTTTTCCAGAGCCTCACATCCCTGTCTTTAATAACCTGTTGAATCGATGTTCCATGTTGAATATACCCAAATCGAAAGGCCCTTCTCAATAGCCTATCAATCTAGATCTGACTAAGGTATTTGGTATAATCAGCAACACCCCAAACTCTGATACAGTAAGTAAAAAGTGACAGAATGAGGCAATTAAGGTGACTCGACCCAGTTTTTTTGGGGGGGTACCATCCTACTTTGAAGCTCTCTGGTATCCCCACCTTTACTTTTATCGTAAGTCTAACACATAGAATGGATAACATATAGATCAATCTACGATATAACATATATTTTTGGCGATCGGAGTAAATGTCACGTGGTTATAATGCCACGCCCCTTTGAGGTCTGAGTCGAAAATGTGCTGCTGCCGGCATTTTTTCGAGAAAATCTCTCGGCTACACATAGTGCGCATTAGTGCCTTGCGCTGAACAGAGTTTCACCAAAATCGCAAAGACCCAATTCGAGAAATTCAGCGGTTTCCAAATTTAGGTCATAGTTTATGCGAAAATGATAAGCAAACTTTACATGGATTATATCTAATAAACTAAGAGATTTATCCCTTTATTTTGGGCATCGTTATAACAGATGGGTCCTTGCAAGTCAGCAAAACGCCTTAGGGCCTTGTAAATGCGCGCGATTTCGAGCAAAGCAAACATATAGAAATTATAGTTTTCGCTATTTGTTGACGTTTGTCAGCGTTTAAGAGTCCTTCTCACGAAAAAAGGATTTTCTCAAAAATTCGTCGTTTTTTTTCCTTCAAATTTTTTCAGGGCCACAATTGATTAACTAACTACCTGGACTCTGAATTTCATGGTCATTGAAAAACTGTGACATTATCTTCTATAAGCCCAAACATGAGTAAACATTGAAGATTTTTAGCGTTTTGACTGAGTTTGTGCTTTGGGAGTTGTCTATTGTTTCTAGTCTGTCATTATACAGCATTCTTGTTCAGCACGCGTGCAATGACCACGCTTGGCTGACTTCCGAATGCTCACCGAGATATTTCCGTCACGAGTTGGTTTAATTATTGGCTTGCATTAAACCTATGAAAAAATGATATTTTTGTAATAGTAAGTAGATTTAGTGTGTACCACTTCCTGATTTTTTTGCAAAGGCACAAGAAGCACGAGAATTGATTAAAAATTGTTAGTTAAACCTCTATGTATCACGCAATGGCCTGTCTCACAGTACCAAAATTATCATATCTGTTATAACGATGCCCAAAATAAAGAGACGAATCTCATAGTTTATTAGATATAATCCGTGTAAAGTTTGCTTATCATTTTCGCATAAATTATGACCTAAATTTGGAAACCGCTGAATTTCTCGAATTGGGTCTTTGCGATTTTGGTGAAACTCTGTTCAGCGCAAGGCACTAATGCGCACTATGTGTAGCCGAGAGATTTTCACGAAAAAATGCCGGCAGCAGCACATTTTCGACTCAGACCTCAAAGGGGCGTGGCATTATAACCACGTGACATTTACTCCGATCGCCAAAAATTTTATGTTATATTGTAGATTGATCTTTATGTTATCCATTCTATGTGTTAGACTTACGATAAAAGTAAAGGTGGGGATACCAGAGAGCTTCAAAGTACGATGGTACCCCCCCAAAAAAACTGGGTCGAGTCACCTTAAAGAGGTAATCAAGATCACGTACACTATAACCATTTCTTATACACACTCTAAAGATATGCATACGTTTTAGAGCTCTTTCCATCAAATCATCAAAATGCTTATCCCAGTTGGTAGGACTATCCTGAAAAGTCACTCCTAGAAGATTAAAAAAAGACACACGTTTAATGGTAACAATTGGCTCAGGAGGGGGCAAAGGCGTTCTTCCTCTTATTATCAGCTCCTTGGTCTTACTTAGATTAAGTCTCATCAAATTCTCCTCTGCCCAGACTTTAATATTCTCTACCTCCTCAGAGGCACTACATTGACATTAGGCCCAACGGGTATACTACATGTAATGTCATCAGCGTATTTAGTCATTAAGGTATTCCAGGAGGTGAGACTTATATCATTAACCATGATGGTAAAAAGTACAGGCCCCAGAACAGTGCATTGGGGCACACCTCGATTGACAGGCAAGAATGGGGTCATGACTTTGTCTACACATACCCTTTGCTGACGATCTTTTAAAAAGTCAATAACCCAATTAACAATATAAGGGTTAATGTCGGGCACTTTCTTAAGTTTGTCACTTACTACTCTATGGTAAATTGAGTCAAAGGCTTTCGAGAAGTCAAAAGACAGAACTCTAACAAAGTTAGAATGGCCATCAAGCCATCTCATCCAAAAGTGCTGATTATATAATAGCGCAGTCTCAGTTCCAAAATTCTTCTTATAGGCAAACTGATCTGAATGAATAAAGCAGGAAACCGGTTTCCTCAATTCGAAATCTAGGATTAACCTTTCAAAAAGTCTCACTGTAATGTCAGTGACTGATATCGGTCTAAGCTGATCTAAAGCAGAAACGTTGGTCTCCTTAGGAATAGGTCGCACATTTGCAGTCTTCCAAATCTTAGGGACTTGCTGGGAGACTAAGGAAACATTCAAAATGTGTTATCACAGGTGTTAGTCCCAGGGCATACTCCTTCCAAAACCAAAAAGGCAGATCATCTGGGCCACTGGCAGTCCTTTTCACATGCTCTAATGCCTTGAAGACCGATATTTCATGAATCACAGGCACTCTTTGAAGCTCTGGCATAATCTCCAACAGGGCAGGTTCAACATAAATTATGTCTATTTTGATGGACTGAAAGTGAGTGTTAATATCATTCACATTAAATAAAGATGAGAGGTTCATACTTGATCCAACACGCCCAGTTAATTTATCAATCACCTCCCACCAAGATTTGCTGCCCATGTCATGTTTTGCTTGTTAACCTTAGTCAGATTCAACTGATTCTCTTTAATAAGCTGGGTAATTCTCGGTTGCAAGAAACCAGCCTCCTGTACCATCCCTTTCCTCAGAAGCTTATTCCTTTTAGACAGAAGATTTTTTAACAAAGGCGACAAAAAGAAAGGGTCTTTCTATGACATTTTTACCCGTATAGAGGGAAAGCTGTTCTTGAACTCTTCATGGACGATACAATAGAACTTGTCAATAGCGATGTTGATATCATATTCAGCAAGGACCGGAAACCAATCAGTAGCCTGCAGTTTCTGTAACATTAAGCTCTGACGATGGTTTCGGGCGTCAATAAATTCAACGGCAGATCTGACTGGACGATTTCGTACCCCGGGGAAAATGAATACACTGGAGTGATCAGATTTAGTCACACTCTTCGAAGTACACACTTTGCCAAAAATATTCTGTGTATTTGTCAGAAATACATCCAAAATACTATCATTCCTTGTCGAAGTCTTGACAAGCTGCGAAAGGCCACTTCGTTGGGTAAGAGATTTCAGATCAAGTTTATTAATGTCACCAGCAATAATTAACCTCGCATTCGGTGGGGTGGCGAGAATGCTTTCGCAGGAATTTACTAAGAATTCAATAAAAGCAGTTTCATAATAATCAAAGGTCGGTGGATGGTAAACCGAGGCAGCAAAATAATCTTTATTGGTCGTAGTACACAAAGACAGGCCTCAAGCCTTATGACGCCAAATTTACTGTGATTAAAGATACACCTGCCCCTGACTTCCCTGGGCACTTCGCCGAGTCCTTTGTAGGTCAATTATCTACACCAATTTTTAAGCGAAAATCTCGGCGAGAAGACCGCTACCCTACTCGAACTGCTACGGAGAGACACGCGTTGGAGCTGGGAAGCACTTCATCAAAAAAGCATTTGGTCTCCTAAAGTTGGACATCTCTCAACCTCCACTCCTTAAGTTCTTTGATCCTGTAAAGCCATTACACTGTCAATGGAAGCTTCAAAGAATGGTTTTTGGTGTTGCATGCCTTTAGGATGGGTACCCTGTGGCATGTTCCAGAAGAGCCCTAACAGAAGCTGAAACTCGATATGCACGGATTGACAAGGATATGCATGCAAGAGAATTCATGGTTTCATCTATGGTAGGGAAGCAATCATTGAGACTGATCACAAACCTCTTTCTGCAATCGTAAACAAGCCTCTTCGCCTGTGCCGATCTTCGGCGAATGCTGTTCTAGCTACAGAGCTCCGATTTGCCAAAGTGGAAAATACCATAATATTCTTTAAGCTATCGTCTGGGTGGTGTAAGCCTGATTTTTGCGTTAAAGTAAAACCTTCTTTCCCCTTGAGGTATGAGCTGATCGTGAATGATGGTATCATTCTGAAAGGCCTGATAGTTGTGGTACGCGATCCTTACGCAAGGAGAATGTCCAGCAACTACGCAAGGGACATCCTGGAGCAGATGCTGCAATGGAAAGAACTCGGGATGTTGTGACATCGGACATTGACTCTGCGATAGCCTCTGTCAGCCGTGCAATAGTGCCAAACCACACAAGCAAAGAGAACCACTTGTTATTAATCCGGTCACAGATCTCCCGTGGTTATTTGTTAGTGCATGCATATTGGACTGAAATGGATTGCAGTACCTGATTTTATCGAATCTTACTATAGTTGGTTTGAGATTGATATCCTTCGTGGTTCGTCCACCAAAATTGTAATTGCGAAGATGAAGCGTGCAAGTGCTTAATGACAATGGTCCACAATCTTTAAGCAGAGAATTTAAACGTTTTGCTAATGAATGGCTCTTTGAGCACGTAGCAGGCAGTCTGTATCATCCAATAGCCTGGCCGAGAATACTGTCAAACCTGCTTTGCAAGGGTACGAAAAACGGTTCTGGTTCCTCAATTGGCCTCCTTAATCCACGCAATGTTCCTAAAGATCAAACACTAGGTTCTCCTGCCCGGCGACTTATGTCCAGTCGTTCCAGTTTCACTATTCCTGTGGCAAACCATCTCCTCACTCTTAAGGCAGCCAAATGTCTCTTCAGCTTATGATAATCAGCATGTCAAGCATCTTGCTCTCTTTATTCACAACAACTTGTGAGTCTTCAAACTAAGAAAGGTTTTGAGAAAAGTGGCGTTGTTAAGAAACAAGCTGCAGAGCAAGGATCCTACGTCGTGCAAACTGGAGTAAAGGAGTACCGCAGAAACCGGAAACATATTTTAGCTGTTCCAGAACCTGCTCCAGCTCAGTCTCCTGCTGCTGCTTCTTCACCGACTCTCTTAACTTAGCTACAGCTCCTCAACAGCCTCCAACCCTGTCAAATGCTCCTCACCAGGGTCCTACCATGTCAAATGAGGATATATTCCCTGAGTTTGCAATTCCCGCCAAGACACCATCAGAGCCTGGAGTCGATCAGACGTCACCGACAAGGAAGTTTAGCAGATCCAAAGCTTCACTACAGTCTTCTCTTGAAAGAGGTACGCCGGAGGTCTCTGGTTCAAATGGTCTTGCATACTCTAATGCCAAAAGATCGCAAGTTGTCACAAGAGCTGGAAGAATCGCACGACCTTATCCGAAATCCAAGGAGTTTGTGACTTAATTTTGAAAATAAAGGACATATTTAGCATAGTCTATTAGGACTTCCAATATATATCGTGAAACATACATAATTTTTTAGTTCTCACGGAGGTTATTTGCTAAACAGCACAATATAAGTTCCTGGAATCGGATTTTCAGTAGCAGATCTAGATCGCCCAAAATTCGCATTTTATCGATTTCAAAGTTTCTTTGTTTATTGTTGTCATAGTGATATCGATTTTAATAAAAACTGCATTTTGGCAAACGTCAATTCATAGTAAATCACTGGAGAAAAGTTTGTAGTAATCGGACAAGAACAAAATTACTTTAACGGCGATTGAAACAAAAACCTTTAAGGGAACCTAGAGAAAGCCAATGCATACAAGGATGCCATCAACCAATATGTAGAAAAGAGGTATGCTGTAGAGTTAAAGGAGGCAGTTGATGGTGACAAGAAAGTCAGGTATTTATCTTTTCGCGCAGTCTTCAGAGTGGACAAGAAACTACAAAGTGTCGTGTTGATGCGTCAGCTTATGATGAACATGAGGTAACACTCAATGACTGTATCCTTTCAGGGTCAGCACTTCAACCTAATCTTGTATCTGTTGTTGAGAAGATGTTCCTCCAGATCAAAGTTGACGAAAGAGACCAGGACGCTCTACGATATCTATGGAGGGATCTAAAGAGTGACGATCCACCGAGAATCTACAGGTAGCAGAGTTAGCATTTGGTGTTAATTGAAGTCCATTCCTCGGAATTGCCACAGTTCAAAGTCACGCGATGAAATGCAGAGAAGAGTTTCCTAATGCATCAAGAGAAGTCCTGTCAAACATGTACGTGGACGATTGCATTACTGGTACTGATGACGTTGGAGTTACGGTGGAGTTGCAGCAGTCCTTACTCAAGATGATGGAACTAGTTCAGGTTGCTAAGAATTGTCAGTCGAGGAGTTAAACGACGCCAATTTATACTAGTACGGAGAGCTGCAACGGCAGATGTTACTCATGTTCAAGAAGTATTGAGGGAAATAAAAGTCAAGAAATCACCTGGCGTTGACGGCATTACACCTAAACTACTGAAGGCCTCAGCCGAGATTATTTCTGCTCCACAATCCGTCATATGCAACAATGCTATATGCCAGTGTAAATATCATTCAAAATGGAAAAAGATAACCCCTCTGACTAAGAGCTCTGATGGTGATATGAAAAAAGCATTATGCATTATTTAGACAGGTGACTGTGCTTCCATCCCTCAATAATGTCTTTGAGAAGATTCTTGCGTCACAGCTGACGTCGTACTTTCAGAAAATCTTTTGTGATTTCTTGTCAGCTTATAGAAGACATCATGGCTGTCAAACTATACTGTTTATTGTGGAGGAGTGGAAGAAAAGTCGTGTTAAAGGGGAGCTCGGTGCTAGTGACAATGGATTTATCCAAGGCATTTGACAGTCTCCCTCATTAACTTCTTATCAAGAAGCCGCAAGCATACGGCCTTGATAATTTGAGCTACTCTTTTCTTCTGGACTATCTTCAGAATAGGTTACAGCAGGTTACAGTCGAAGACACTGTTTCGTCATTGGAGTTCACAAGTAGAGAGGTACCACAAGGCTGCGTTTTATATAATGTATTTCTCAATGACCTGGCCTAATTTATAACTGCAGCTCATCGTAACGCATATCCTGATGATCAGCAATGGTACTATTCTGATACTAATCATTTGGCTCTGCGCACCCAACTCAATAATGAACTCTCTATAACAGTGGACTGGTTCAAGCACACCGGTTTAATTTCCAATCCTAACAAATTTCAGTTAATGGTACTGGGAGATGATCATGAGTTTTCACTTGCTGTTGATGGGATAGAGATCACCCGATGGGATGATATTGATTTACTGGGTGTTAACAACTCTAAGTTTACATTTGATAAACACGTTACAAATTTGTGCAGTAAAGTAAATTTGCAGCTTCAAGTTATAAAAAGATTTAGAAAGTTGTTAACAGGACAAATTAGGTTAAAGCTCTATAATGCATTTATACAACCCATTTTTGGTTATTGTAGTGATGTGTGGCATTTGTTTATTGCAGTTAAATACGCAGATACTTAGAGTAGTTTTAAACGATTCATCCAGCGGTTATGAGGATCTACTTACCAAACTTGATATGACCACCCCAGAGACAGGACGGGTGCAAAGCATTATGTTGACATTTTACAATTGTTTACAGGGAATGGCCCGCTTTACCGTCGAGCTTACATTCAAGAGCGGCGTGTATCAGATTATAATTTGAGAGGCTAAGACAAGCTGGAAATACCGCATGTTTTAAAAGACTACCACCTCTGGTTTGCGATCATTTAAATACTTTGCTGCTCATGCCTGGAATAACCTGGCCAATGATATCAGAATGTCCGAAACGCTTGCCACTTTTAAACGCAATATCATAGATTATGTTTATTAAGAGTTTTTGTTGTTTTTTCCTTTCCCTCGAGAATGTCGAATTGTAGATCTTAATGATATTTTGTTATGTAAATTATTGTATCAGTGTATCAGTGTAGCTAAAATATAAGTTAAGCCGTTATGTCCTTTATTAGCTTTGGATCTTTTCGGTTTTTATATCATGTAGATCGGAGATACTAACACTATGTGCTACTCTACAATCACAAATAAAATAAAGTTATGTACGTATGTATGTTTGTATGTATGTATGTATGTATGTATGTATGTATGTATGTATGTAGGTGTACCAAGCACAGTGTGAAAGGTTGAAATAAAATCGTCTTTTACCAAACACCAGTGTTATCGTCAAGTCGGATCCCTACTTTGACAAGAGAGATCGGTTGCTACAGGTAAGAGGAAGATTGCAGTACTTGGACCTACCTGAGGGTATGAAACATCCAATTATCTTACCGTATGGGGCATCCAGTGGTTAAAGAGATCATACAGAGTGTGCACAAGGACCTGCTTCGTGCTGGACCAGACAGACTCACCTTGCACTTGGAAGGTCAGCGTCTAGCTTACCAGACATTGCAGACGAAGTTTCAGCAAACGGAGGTACAACGAGGCGGCTATAACTGTATCAGCAGAAGTTTCTTAACCATTTCGGACAGCGCAGGCGAGGATAGTACCTGCATCAGTTATCAGTCAGATATAAGTGGGTGTGTGAACAGCCACTGCCCTCAAGATCAGAGACAGTGCTAATTTCTGAAGAGGTCAAGAGGTAAGTGGCCAATGAGACGAGTTGGTTCCTGGAAAAGATGGCCTTGTTTCTACTGTGACCCTTAAGCCATAGAAACGACGTCTAAGGAGACCTGTTCAGAGGCTGCACCGTCTGGAAGCGAGTACTACTCAGTTTTTAAGTGATGAATTTGGCGACAGTGGCACTAACGGTGGGGAGTCTGCCACTCAGGTACAGGTATATCCTCCCTTGACGTTTCTGGCACTAACTCTTCCGTTGGTTCAGGAAACTGTGGTTTGCGTTGTAGCTCTGTGCACAAAATTGAAGGTATGAACCTCTGGCTTAGTTGTTGGTGATGTCGCTTCTAGATAATGTTTTGACCTGGATCTCAAAATTCTTGGGACTGTCTGTTCCCGCAATTGTTCCTGATATCAGTTTTGGTCCTTTGCCAAAATTACGCGCAGAAAGTGCTTTGGTTCGATGTTAACGAGGGTCACACAAAAGAGCGAGGCTCTATAGAACTTTTACAGACATTACTAGAAGAGTATGCTGAATCTATTAAATCAGCCATAAACAGCTATAAATTTAAAATGCAAAGAATGATTTGTTTTCATGACAATATAGGTACACTAAATCTATTAGATTATCCATAGACAACTTTTAGTTTAATAATTAAATGTCTCCAAAAAGGCTAAAAATATCATGAGCATTATAAAAGACATAAATGGTAACTCTAATAGCAAAGACTAATTTCCAGCTATTGAAAATGTTGACGTCGTAAGACATAACCGAGGCACAGTTATACTGCTAGCAGATAATTCCACAACAAAGTAAACGATTAAAATAACTACGAATTTAGTGCGGTACTTAGGAATTGACAAATCTAAAACACAGCTCTTCCGCGTGGAGCGAGAGATGATGTTCTGCTGCACAGAATCATTAAGAGAGATATTGTACAGCTGTAGTGACCTAATCGGCTTCTGAAGTAGAAAAGAAGATCTTTGATTTCACGAACAAAAGAAATAGGTAAGAGGTTCACTTTCATAAGTCTCTCCTTGTAGCTTTTAGGTTGAATCCGTTTGACCTAAGTTGAGCATAATTTGGTAACTCGACTTTTAAGACTTTCAACATGAGAGATCTTTCCTATAGACTGTGGTGCCCAGATTTCAAGAGCATAACTCAGTTGACAACTGAAAAAAAGGTAGGTGCAAAGTCTTTTGGTGTCAATGTTAATATCGCGACAGGTGGGTCTTCGAAGAAATACCAATGCCCTTTAGTACTTAGAGATAACATTGTTTGTGTGCTGGTTCCACTGAAAGTCAATAGTAACCGAAACTCCAAGATCTTCTTTCGACGTTACATGAAACAGAGGATCATTTTCAATTTTATAATCGAATCGGAGAGAGGTTCCTTTGCGTGAAACACATTTGGAGCTATTAAATTTCAGTTGCCCATCTTGTCTTGTACAGAAACACACTCATTGGTGCGTTTGTTTACTTTAAAGTACTTTGAGTCGTCTGCAAGGAGTGCAGAAGTGTTGCAAGTAATACTGGGAAGATCATTGATATAGACCAGGAAAAAAGAAAGATGCTAGAATACTTCCTTGAGGTGCAACGGACGTAACGGGAAGATTCTTTGAGGAAATGCCGTCAATGATGCGGCACTGTTGGCGTTCCTGGAGGTAATTGGTGAACCACGACAAGGGATCATTGCCAAGACAAACTGGGATAACTTAAGGATGACTTTGAGGCTTTTCAAAGGCTTTCACTAACACCTCTTTAGTGTTCGGCTCATGTTGGTCCATGTTCAATGCGCTTTGGTACATTTACCTACAAGTAATTCAGCCTTCGAACATGGTGACATGGTTTTTCGCTTAAAGAAACTTAAGGATATCTTAGTTGAATTGAGTATGCTGACCGGTGTGCCCTTTGAGGATACCTTTTTTTCTGGCCTCGGTAGCACAGGAGTTTTCCTCGTTTCATAATATACATCGTTGGTGTGTCTATTCCGACATTAATGGCACACTCGTTTCTTTAAGCGCTATTTCTGAAGGTGTGTATTTGGTGTAAAGAATTACAACCGATGTCACCATGTGGTACTAAACCAAATTAACATACGTTGTAAACAACTTATAATACGATGTTTATTTACACCGTCCTGTTGCCCGGAAGATCATTGCCAAACGTTTTTGAGTTGGACCTAGTTTTTTAGCACACCCTTTATACACGCTTTTTGTGAACAGTATCCTTGTAAATTTAGAAAGCACGATACCGTTCTCACTGATACGTTTTGGGAAGAAATCCTGACTTCTTGCATTATTATTAAAGAGGAAAAGTTGTCCTATTTCTCTGGAAATCAATCGCTCTTTCAAGCTGTCTTCCACTTCTCGGCTGTGTTACTCACACTCTGTTGCGAAAAAGGCCTCCTTTTCCATTCTGCACACGCTTCCTCTGAAAATTTGGGACTTTTGAGCGACTCTCCGTATCAGGGAAGCCTTGAATTTTACATACATAGTACGCGCATGCTTTTGTCACGCCATCCATCGTTCATTTAAAAGTTTTGCTGAACATTCAGCTCATTTTATTTTTACAATACTGCACTCCAGAAAAATATTTATGCGAACTGGACATTCTTAGTGCTATGGTTCTCTTTACATTAAAGCTGAAATCTCAAAATAACTCAGTTCACGGCTGTAGAAATGTTAGCAAATCACTATGGAAGCCAACAACACACTGACATGCGTCAGCAAGATAGTGCATAAAGCGTAATAATAATACCAAATTGTGTCGGATGAAAGATAGAAGGCTGCGCAGTTGGTTGGTTCACGATTGTAATATTACATGAAATCCGTTTGAGTCGTTCGCAGTTTGGGCGCAGAAGTAGCGGCGAGTGAATTAATGTTTTTTTGTACAGTTCCTTGCCATTAACGTTCCCAACCCATAACCGTTGCTATGGAAGCAAACAACTGAACCAGAATAATTGTGCGGAAAAGGGGTAAGGGAAAAAGTACTCTAAAAGAGGACGACAGGTCACTTTGTTTCGGGGTTGGTAATCTCCCAGGGTAATGGTTGGAGCGATGAGGGGGTGACAATTCTCCAGGGTAGCGAGTGAGAGGTGATAATCTTCTCTAGGGGGTGATAATCCCCCAGGGTAGTGAGAGAGAGGTGGTAATCCTCTCTAGGGGGTGATAATCCCCCAAGGTAGTGCGTGAGAGCTGATAATCCTCTCTAGGTGGTGATAATCTTACCAAGTTATGGAGAAGTGAAAGCTTTGTAGGGGTCCAATTCCCCTGGGTTAAAATAATGGGAGTCTATGGGGGAAAGGGTGACCTGTATGGGAACACTTCATCCCAGACCAATTTATTTATCTGACTTCAAAAACCTTGATACAGGTAAACAGAAACTATTGCTATAATACTGTTTGAAGAAAGTCACAATGTAAGATTTGTTAAGATTTCCGAGCCTACAACAAACACTACAAGACTGGTAGGATATGTGTACGAATGTTCCTAAGAATACAAAAGTTACCTAGAGAAATAATATAGTCCTTTGTGTTACCATCAAATAGTTAACGAGAAAACATTAACACTGAACAAAGGCAGCATCAGAGGAGAGAAATAAAACAGCACAGAGGGAGGGATGGAGGGAGGGATTTAACAGTAGTTCTCAAGGAAAGCGAAATAAGACAGAAATGTTTTCTGCCTCGCGAAGCACGAAATTATGAATGTCATTCTCTTCTTCAGTGTGCATGTGACAGCTTACATGATTGGCTGAGCCCAATCACTCGACAGGAGAATATCACGTGCAGGAAGTGACCCATGACCGGAGGTGAACTGGTTAATTCCCCTCCATAGGGACTTAAGGCGGGTTTATGGTTATCACATTAACTTTCATTTATGGATCTATAAACTAGCTACGAACAGTCTTTGCACCAATCTCTGGTCAAACAATTTTTCTTATTTGTTCAACGGAAAGGAAATTAGTTTTAATGAATAAGTGTTTTGAACCAACGAGGGAAGTTGCATGCTCATAAGTGGCCCTAACCTACCAACAACATCTTCCGATTTCAAACGCCTCAAGGGCTTCCTCAACCTTAAACTTATTTAAGTAGCCTCTTTCAGGCGTTCAGATAGTAGGGCGCGGCCGTCAGATGGTAAATCTTCAGGTCTTCTGGTGCCTAAATGTTTAAAGAAAAAATGGTCAAGTGACATTGAAAATGAATAAAATTAGCGAATTAGTAGCGATATTTTTGTTTGGATAAATAAATTGGCGTTTCAGATAACGAGTACATATATATTTCTTTCTACGTTTGGAATGAATGTACCAAAAGTTTAAAATAAAAGTTCTTGGTAATTCAAAATTAAATTTGGGCATTTAAGATGATGGTTTCGCTCAGTTTTCTTTATTGAAAGGCAATGGATGGTCATTCCAAACGTGAAGGGATAGAAATTTATAATATGAATGAGAACATGATACTGCTTGACTTCTTTTCTTCAACCCACCACCAGTTTCGTCAATTTTAAGATTTTTAGAAAAATGGTCAAATGACATATCACGTGATCTATTAACACAATATTTATACTTTGAAATGCTAACGACAATAAGTTCTTTTGTGTATCAAATTTTGATTCTGGCTCCATAATCTGTTCCTACGTTGTAGCCAATAAATCATTTTCTATTGGTAAACCCATTAGACCCGGGTTTTAAACTACTTGAGGCCGGCAATCACTTACATCTTGAAACTCCTAGTCAAAAAATCGTCGAGTTACTTACGGCCTCTATAACATTTCCCCTATTTTATAATAAAGATGGAAAAGATTCTTTGAAATCTTTCACGCCCAGTTTTATACCTTGTCCAGCATGTAGTGAACATCTCCTACTTCAGGTCGTTTGATTGAGGAAAAGCTACATAAGTTTTCTTCAGTTAAGTCAAACGTTTTCTATACCAAAAAAATTCACGAAGTTCTTTTTGCTTGAAAAGTCATGCAAAAGAAGCTGTATCTTGCAGCAAAAACTTTGCCATGTTTTGCAACAATATGCTACAAAAGGAGTAGGAAAGTGATGCTTCGCTTTTTATCACCAACGTTCAAGCCTGTATTGCAACAATCAGGTTGTTGGAAATTGCTTGAATACTGACTTCTGATTGCATAAAATTACGCGGGAATCACACCATAAGCGGGAGTTGCGTCACTCGCTGAAAAAAAGTTTCCCTGGGTCGGTAAAACGCGCAACTCGCACAGATTTTATTGCAAAGAAAGAACTACTCAATACTCACTAGACACTACTTTTGCGGTATAAGGCGCAACACCGCCATTGAACTGGTTTTACAGCATTTAATGTTGGAAAACAAGCTGCACGTCTTACCATACCTTATCTGTGTAGATCACATAAGGATGAATTCCCTTGTTAGCATCCTTTTAAGCAAACGCATCTAGTCAATTTCCAGATTTGTTGGTTGATTAGATAATATCAGTTTAATTAAACTCATATTTATATTCAACTCTGTTGAGAATAAAGGGGAAATGACTTTCAAATCTAACGTGTGTAAACGGTCTGGTTTGCCGTTTACAGTGAAGTACAAATAGGTTTTCGAACTGTTGGCCGAGTCTTGGTAGTGTGATAGGTCGTATTGCCCATTCGCTATCGTAAATTATTCACAAATTTAAGTCGATTAATGCATTTATTTCCTGCAGGGGTTTGTTGAACAACAAGATCAATGAGCTTCTGCCTGGGATATTTTCAAATCTGTCATCGTTATACCACTTGTAAGTACATCGCGCATTTCTTTGTCTTGACTGTTATTTCATACGAATCTCGAAAGAGGATCTGAAGACCTCTCATGGTAGCTGGGAAATTGGGGAGACGAGAAAGGATGAATAACCTTAGTGTATATGTATCTTTTTAGCTTTTCATGATTTTTTAAAACATTTTGGCAACATATTAGTACAATTATTCGCTGTGGCTACAGCACCATTATGTCTTAAATAACAATAATATAGTAAAATTTGCGTTTTTGTTTGAAAGCAGTCAGTAATGTTATGCCCTTTAAATATTAAGAACTGTTTTTTTGACAGCTTGATCAGAGAATGATAAGAGTATGTAAATGAGAAAAGCCTGTAAACAATTTTTCGCCTATGAGAAAAGCTAGGTTTTCTTGCAAAGCAACTTACCTATCAGTTTAATTAAGAAGTAAAAAGGATTCTAAATCTGAATTTGCGGCATCTCCCTCGAAAGGAAAGCTTTTCGTTTAGTGAGAAAACAAGCGTGATACAATAGAAAATGTATAGAATATTTACCCACAAGTTGTTGTCATTTACAAAAAACGATTGCATTTTAATTTTTCAATTCTATTTTCGCTCTATAACCCTGATTAGGGTTTTCCACAAGTTGCTCGAGATTTTCCAAAGCTTAAAAGTTGCTTTAAAAAAAATCCAAAAATGCTTTTTATAACGAAAGCTGCTCAAAATTTGCTCGGAAAAACAAAACCTTTTTTTGGTCTTGTGCTAATATATGCAAATTGTGCAACAAAAATAAGGTTTCTAAGCATTTTTGTGCAATTTTGCGGTGTAACCAGCGTTGCTAAATAACTTTGTCCTTAATTTAAACCAAGAAATGTAATAAGCCAATAAAATTGTTCAATCACCTTCTTCACCCGAGATACTCAAGCCAGCCGAGTCAGAATCAGGATAATCTTCGTTCACCATTTTGAATTTTCTCTAAAAACCGCTGACCTAGCAGCCCGACTACTTTTATTTGACGCCCACGATCTGCCCCAGGGGAGGGAAGGATTTGGCTCCTTTTTTACCGGAAATTCATAAATTGTCTACTAAAACATTGTGAAATATGGAAGAAAGGCCAATTTAAACACTAACAACTGCTCCGATATCTTAGAATTAGAAGATAACTAGAGAAATTGCTCAGAATGCAAGAAGTTGCTCGAAATACAAGAAGATGCCGCGCAACTTGTGGAAAGCCCTAACCCTGGTTAAGTTAATTATTTTTCAAAGAAAAAGGACGACTTTACTCAATCATTTGAGTAAAATTAATTTAAACAGCGTATTTTCCAAAAATTACGCGAAGTTTTCAAATTTGGTATAGTGGTTGCTACAATGAAAAATGGTGTGTGATTCATATTTCATAGCCCGCAGTGGGTACTGATCTATGCACTCAATAAATTTTGGTTATGAAATAATCGCCCGTCCGTCGGTGCGTCCGCACCTTGGTGTAAGCAGACGTAAAATGTCACAGTTATTAACTACATTGTAGAATCATGGACAAAAGTCTTAGGTCACACTTGCATTTGTGGGGCTTTCTTTATAATCATACATGCCCAACCCCTCCCCCCAACCCACAAACAACACAATTTTTCTCGAGTTTCAACTTTGCATAGGGTGGTGGGAAGGGAGAACTGGTTTCATTCGAACTTTTACGTTCCAATGATACCATGTCATTAAATATTCTTGCAGCAATTGCGTCACGTACCAGTCATTTAGCATCTTCAACCTCCAATCCAGGTTTATATCTTGATTCATGCCAAACAGTGATAATTGGGTGAACTACAAGTTATTTTCAAAAGGTTGCACTGTTTTATAAGGATATCCAGAAATGAGAGAAAATTACAAATACTATTTCACTGTACCAAGGACTTTTGTCCAGGATTATAGGAATCTAAGGTACGCAAGAACATCCATGTCATGGTCAAATGACAGCAGTCAAAATAGCGTGTTCACTGACCATTATCGTTTGACCGTATGGCGGGCTCAGATCTTAACTCATGGAAAGGACGCAGTTTTTTTGTGACCTCCGCTAATCATCAGTTATCAGTTTTCAACGGATCGCAAGTTCCTATTTATTCCGGGAAAAAAATTTAAAAACTAACCGTGAAAGGTTAAAGAAATCAGCGGTGACAAGTAAAGGCCCGCGAAAATGGGAAACATTTCAAAAGAAGGGAAACAATGTGACCAAAAAAGGAAAACCCGATTTTTAAAAATCTCAAGTTTAAAAACAAGATCGATAATCCAAACGATATTTGGAAATCTATTTACCAGAGCACAGACTGTAAATTGACTGAATAGTAGAGTAGTGCCATACATGAACTGAGAGTGAACAATAAACCAGTCACACCATACCGTGTCATATTATGTAATTTCCGGTCATTATTTTACTTCAAATATATTTCTGTAAATTCGTGATATCTCAACAAACCTGATAAAGACTGGTATTGGCCAGTCGAAATATTGCAACTTAACTCTATTTCCCGTTGTTTGATCAGTCCCTGCAAAAGTCTTCTTGACTGTAACGTTTTCAATTTGATCTATTTTGACTGATGACGATCTTTTTGGATCCAACGTTGAGCAAGATTGATCGTACACGGTTTTTGCAGTGATTTTTTACCTTAACTAAACAATAAACCAGTTACTGAACCCTTCGACATTTGCGAAATCCTAAACAATTATTTTACCTCTATTGGTCCTACCCTTGCCTAGGCGTTACCAAGTGAACTCCAGCAACATACTACGGCAGTGGAAGTTTTAAAAATCCTCAATAAGCTATCTCCACATAAGGCCCCTGGACTTCATAATATTTCCTGCGTATTTCACAGAGAAGTATTATGACACTCATTTCCGCTTCGTTGTCAGCTATCATCAATAAAAGTTCGAATACATTGACGTTTTTCCTTTAAAATGGAAAAAGACCAAAAATGTCCCCTGTATTTAAGGTAAATTACTATACAGACCCGCAGAATTAAGGGTCAAACTCGGTCTCATCTGCTCCGTCAAAAGTATGTGAAAGGATCGAGTAAGGAACATAATCTATTATCAAAAAACAAGTCTGTTTTTTTCCCTTCACTTCGCATTAACAACTTTGATGGAAGTAACAAATGAATGGTATCTTAATCCTCGGACGTACAAGGGGTGGCTGGTGGTCAAGCCATTTTTTTTAGTGAAAAGGCATGTATTTTAACTTCTTTCAGCAATAAAAGTAAAAGTTGTGGATAAAATGATGTAAAGTAATTATGTGTTATTTTACATGTTAAGAGCGCATGTCTGTAAAAATCAGACAAATTCAAAATTTCCCGGTAAAGGTGGAAAATTCGATTTCTTTCAATTTTTAATGCTAGATGAGCTAGGGCCCAACTAAAATCACTTTATAGTTTTTTCGGTAAAATATCCTTTTGTTTGAGAGATAAAAGCAAATAACCAAAATCCGTTAAAATCTTCATTTGAGGCTCTCAATTATGACATACTTTTGAAAGCCTCGCGTGCAAAAACCGATTACGCTACCGTCTTTAAAACAGCACAACCTTCTTTTACAACTTCTAAATATCTGTTAAAATGATTTGGAGAGAACCGCTCTGTTCTTTGTATACAAAATACAGTGGCGGATCCAGGCGAAGGGCCCATTCTTATTTTTAGACCAAACTGAGGCCCGAAGGGCAGAAAAATTTTTTTGGAGACCGCCTCCCGTCTTATCTAAGGGTCTGGATGACCGGCCCCACCCTTATCTCAAGGTCTGGATCCCGCACTGAAATAATTTAATTCCGAACGTATACAAGTTACTCCAGTAAAAATAATGCGTAAAAAAACTTAATTTTCACCATGTGCAAAACCTTTAAATCGATTAAGGTGATGGTGGTTGAATGTTAGAGGGATGGTCTACATATTCCTGAAAACATTTCTTAGGGCAAATGATTAATAGCGAAGCGAGAGCTTTACAAAATCTGTTCAAACATGGCTCGGGTTAGCTTTTAAGCAAATGCAGAGGCAGTGTTCAAACCCGCTTTCTCCAGCCGACACAAATTTGCTCCAGTTCTCTTCCCCCTTCCATCCCAGATACTTTGCTCCCAAGTTTCGAGAGGTTCTGCGATACACGTATTTCTAGAATATATCTTTTTGAATTTTGTTATCCCAGCGAGGTCAAAAGCCCTTATTTGTACAAAAAAAGCAAAACCCTAAAGGTTTTGGTCGTAAAATGACATCGTGCCAATGGCCTTTTTCTTCTTACTTGCTTGCTTCATCTTTGCTAAACCCTAGTTTGTACTTCAACAGGGGCGGACTGAGGATTTTGTGATAGAGGGGGCCTAGAGATATAGTATACAGTGGCAATATGGGGGCGATAGCGCTTGTAAGGACTGCGAACAGCGCACTTTTCTCGTGAGCATTCGGAAGTCAGCCAAGAGCGGTCATTGCACGCGTACTGAACAAGAATGCTGTATCATGACAGACTAGAAACAATAGAAGACTCCCAAAGCACAAACTCAGCCAAAACGCTAAAAATCTTCAATGTTTACTCAAGTCTGGGCTTCTAGGAGACACTGTCACAGTTTTTCAACGACCATGAAATCAGAATCCGCGTAGTTAGTTAATCAATTGTGGCCCTGAAAAAATTTAACGGAAAAATATAACTACGAATTTTTAAGAAAATGCTTTTTTCGCGAGAAGGACTCTTAAACGCTGACAAACGTCAACAAATAGCTAAAACTATAATTTCTATACTTTTGCATAGCTCGAAATCGCGCGCATTTGCAATGCCCTCAAGCTTTTTCTGACTTGCAAGGACCCATCTGTTATAAAGATTCCCAAAATAAAAGGATAAATCTCATAGTTTATTATATAAAATCGTGTAAAGTTTGCTTATCATTTTCACACAAATTATGACCTAAATTTGCAAACCGCTGAATTTCTCGCATTGGGTCTTCGCGATTTTGGTGAAACTCTGTTCAGCGCAAGGCACTAATGCGCACTTCATCTAGCGGAGAGATTTTCACGAACAAATGCCGGCAACAGCAGAATTTCGACTCATACCCCAAAGAGAAGTGGCACTATGACCACGTGACATTTACTCCGATTGCCAAAAATTTTATGCCATATTGTAGATTGATTTAGATGTTATCCTTGCTATATGTTAGACTTACTATCAAAGTAAAGGTGGGGATGCCAGAAAGCTTCAAAGTAGGATGGTACCGTCACAACTGGGTCGAGTCACCTTAGCCACCCTGGCACTCTGCGTTGTTGTTAGTTACAATATAATAAACATCAACAAAAAACTGAACCTGTTCACACTACGACAAAAAAATAGAGTTTGGCCTTTGCAAAAAAAATTGGAATTTTGTTTTAATTAGAGAGACTTGTGACGGTTGACTTCCTTATCGCAAGACAATATAAATAGGGAACAATTTGAGAGTCACACTTACGGTCTTTAGGATCATAGCCGCAAACTCCACCAACAAGGGCTTTGACAGAACAGCAACTCTCCATTTTTAGTATAATAAACTTGACTTATCAAAAAAATCGATCATTTTCCGCCTCTAAGCAAACAAAAGGCGCCAAGTAATTAGCACGACCAGGGTTTGTTTACTTAGGACGCCATAAATTACATGTAACTTTCGCGATTTTTTCACACCCTGAATAGCCATAGCCTCAACCGTAACTATAAATTCCGACGAATTTTATAGCAATTTTATTTAAAAATTAAGTGAGAATTTCAAATCGTGATTTTTAAATTTAGATATCCAAATATTGATTTTATCAAAATAACAACAATCTAACGAAGTGTAAGGCAGAAACAAGATAGAATACCCACCCGAAACCACATAGCCTGCGTAGTTGGCGGTATTGTCTCGGTGTGCGATTAAGGTTTTGGCGGCAGAGCCGTGATCTGAAAAAGGGAGTGGGGAGTCTGCGGAGAAAACGGATTGGTCGAGTGTCACACATATGTCAATCATGTTAGATGATCCTTCGCATATTTCCCAAGGGAGGAAACGGTAAACTGTTGCCGAAAATAATGGCGGACTCGGCTGAATTAAGTGTCGATAAAGTTCCAAAACATCTTAATATGAGCAGAGAGAGGCAGAAAATTATTCTTAAGAGGAAGCAGGAAACGGCTGTGAAGAACGTGCTTGCTGGACGTAATGTAATTGCCATTTTGCCTATAGGGTTCGGCAAACCCAAAAACTGAGGATAACTCTTGCCTGCTCAATAGCGAAGGAAATCGCGATGGTATTTTTGTGAAGGGAAGGAGGCAGACTTTGCTTCATTGTTACAAGTGAGGCCGAGGAAAGCATTTCGTATTAAGAAAGATCAGAAAAACTGTAGCAAACAAGTCGATAATTGCCCGAAACAGGACGCGCACAAGCAAGGAACCTTGAAACAAAAACGGATCGAAATCCACCAATCATAAATTACAAACCGTGACCTTTTGAACTCTTTGAAATAAACGTCTATTGCCTAAGAGGTCCGCTAAGGAGGCTAGAAACTGACAAGTCACCCAAACTTAAAATATAACGAAAAATGGTCGGTTCGATGTTCTTTTAGGATTTCTACTTACCCACGGAAAAAAAGAAAAGCAATGATTAATTTCATTTTATTTTTACATTGTATCTGTCGGTCTTTTATACCGAAAATGCGATGTGTTGGGCTATCTTGGTGTGAAAAAAAAGAACATATAAAAACAAATTAAACGAAACAGAACAAAACAGGACAAAAGAATATGCTTCCTTTTTTCTGTTTCCTTCGTTTTCGGTTCTAAGGTGTATTCATTCCCTGAATCACTGATAGTGGCCCTGATACCGTATAGTAAAACTACCCGGTCCGCGATCCCGACAAACAAAGTTGTAAATAATTAAACAAATGATCAGTATTTGGATTTTAACAAGGAAAAACCGTATCTAAGGGTATGACTACTTAAGCTATAGACTCACTCTATAACGGAGAGCTTTTGTGCAGGCACAAAAAGCATACCAGCTCGGGGGGAGGGGGGTGGGGGGTACTCAACAAACTTTTAAACAGGGAGGCTCCGCCCCAAGGTCCAACCCCCATTTATATACCACTTTTCACGTAAAAGAGAACCCCTTTCGTATACCTTCTATTGACACATGGTACCCCTTTCACATACCTGTGTAATGACTTTGCATCCCTTTTAACTGATGTAAATGCACTTTCATTTAAATGACAACCAATCACAAAAATAGAACGTTTTCTCGACTTTATAAGGCCATAAAATTCTTCTGTTAGCCCTTTGCATTTGTTGGGCCCTTTCACAGACCCAAATGACAGATTTCCCTACCTTTTCGTATACTTCAACGAGTAAAATCCCTACCCTCTCATATACCTGAAGCCTGAAAAAGGTACTCCTTTCGGGCGGAGCCTCCCCTTATCTAGGTGATTATAGGGAGTACACCCCCCCCCCCCCCCGGGCATACCAGATAGGGCTTCTGTTCACGCATAAGAACGGTGATTTCGGCGCAAAGCTGCGACGCGCCGATCTCTAAGCAGGAGAGTCACAAAGGGGATAGCTTTTTGTGTCTTCACGAAAAGCTAGCCGATATAGTGTGAACTTAGCCTTAATTATTGCTATTGTTCTTGTTGTGGCCGTTAGCTATTTCATCCTTCTCCACCCCTGGCCTCTAAATTGGATTGCGTGACTTACAAACGGCTGCCTGCAATTCAAAGATGTGAGCACCGACATTTTTGTGTCATTCTGTTGTAGCAATTAGATGTAATATCTGATAATAATTTCATAACTCATTCGAATGTTCTTAATTAGTTACGACGCGTGCAAGCGCTGCTTTTGATGTTTGAAAGCAAACAAAACCTCGCATTTGACTGCACTTTTCAATGCTGTAGATATGGCTACGGATCTTGATTGTGACTTATAAATATTCATGACCAGAGAGAAAGTCCGGATAATCGAGGTCTGGGTAAGCGAGGTTCGACTGTACATTCTAACCAATGTTTAACAAATGACTGAGCCGTCAGCTAAATCTGCAAGCATTTTGAAAACGGCCCTGTTGATCTTTGTCAAATGGTCACTTAATCCCTAAATTTTGTTCTTGTTGTCCCTTTTTTATTTTTAAGTATTTTTAGTAGTTATGCCATAGGTCCAGATTTGTTACCAAATTTTCTAGGCGTTTTCCTTTGTACTTTAATAGTCTTGTACTTACAGTGTATATTTACCTTTATGAAATGCTTTCACGTTAAGACGTCTTTAACTTATTGCGTTTACCGTGTTCAAATAAAAGTAGTATTCACTGCTGTTTTTGTATTTGAGCGAAAGGGATAAAAACGATAGAGAAACAATCCTGGCGTCCACTAAATGTTACTATAGTCCTTATTTTACTCCGATCGCCAAAAATTTTATGCTGTATTGTAGATTTATCTATATGTTAACCATGCTATATGTTAGACTTACGATCAAATTAAAGGTAAGGATACCAGAGAGCTTCAAAGTAGGATGGTACCCCCACAAAACAACTGGGTCGAGTCACCTTAACTGATGGCAACAAGGCGATTTCGGGAAAAAAAAAATTGGCGGAACAGCCGAGTCATAACGTTTTCCTTTAAAGTTGCCCTTGAAATGACGTAAGAAACTATCAACCCTCACTCCCTCTCGGATTATCTGTAGCAAATTAACTTGAGGACAGATGTAACCAGTTGAAAAAATGAGATCCTCCCAGAAATCAACATTATTATGTAAACTGCCCGCTTTGAAATAATCTGGGTGTCTAAGACGCAATTGGGCCAGATCAGCGAGGGATGGATCTTTACTCACAAGCGCCACCTATACGGTGGGGCCAACGAAGGATAAAGGTTCCTTGTTTGTCTCACCATTTGACGTCAGGGCTCGGTAGCGCAAAGACTGCCCGTAGTGCAATCGCGAATCCTAGGAAAACGGAGAACAAAACTATAACAATAAGAAAGTGGAGTAAAAGGAGGCGGGATCCCCTTATCCTTCGTTGACCCCAGCTCTGACTAATGACCAGAATAAAGGCGCCGAGAAGGCCCCCCAGGAACAAGGAAGAAATGAGGCAATAACCAGGGCCCCGACGTAAGCAGAAGCCTTTTAAGGTCATACACAGTTGCGAACAGAAGTAAGAGCAGTGGTGACAACGTCAACGCCTTGTTTCTCCTTCAAAGGTAAACGGTCCCGGACCGTATATGACCAAAACCGGCTCCCTGAGCCGAACGGTCTCAGACCGCGAACACAATAATATTTCGTTCCAAAGAGAAGAAGACCGGCTACTGGAGCCGAACCAACAAAAATTCGTCCCAAACAAAGAACAGGCCCCCAGAGCCAAACGGTCCCGGACGTATACACTAATACTTGGTTTTAAACAAAAACCCGGGTCCGAGAGCCGAACGGTCCAGGGACCCGTTTCTCGAAAGTCCCGATAATGAACGGGCCCGGTAAGCTGTGTACGTTTACATTAAAGATCGAGGTTTCAACAGTTTTGCATCTAACATGATAAAACTATCGGTTAAATGAGACGAAATGGAGTAGTTTGCTAGCTTGGACCCGCGATCTTATTCTTTATATTTCGATTTGAATATTTGATTTCGGGCCCGAAAAGTTACCGGGACTTTCGAGAAACGGGCCCATGGACCGTATACCCAAAACAATTTTTTCCGAAAGAAAACCGGCTCCCCGAGACGAGCGGTCCCGACAAACAAAAATATTTCGTTCCAAACAAAATCGGCTCCCGGAGCCAAATGGAACACAAACAAGCCAAAACAAAAGGGACCAACTAAAATGAAATACATGTACGAACAACAGTACCAAACTGAGGCAGAGGAAAAACGAAAATTATGCCCTCGGGACACGTGGAACGTTGAATATGCTAAACAAGGTAGTAGCAAAACTTGCAAGAAAACTAAATAACCCAAACGTTGGAGAAAAGACACGGAAACGAGTGGTAG
>OZ037775.1:45943648-45988648 GCA_964035525.1 Porites cylindrica
ACTTTTGCTAACTAGCCGTACGTGCCTAAATAGACTAACACCAGTCTATATTTAATGAATAGTTATTCGGTATCTCAAAAGTGCAGAAACTTCCAACATGCCCGCCTGTTTTAATTTGAAAGGTAGCTGCCCCATTTCCTTTCCATATCGAAAAGGTTTTAACAAAGGATAAGGTCTACGAGCGCATTATGTCGTCTTTACTTGAGGGCTTACGACATTGCACATCACGCGCAATTTGTTCAAACTGTAACCGGCAGCCTCCGGGCACTTTTGCGCGCAAGGAGATACGTCACAGTAATCCATGTGTCCAAGTGTTATGTTTGTCTTTACGAACGGCAATGGGAAGTTTGTCTTTATCAGTTCGGTTCTTTCCACCGAAGAAGGAGATATAGAACAAAATAAGGAAACTAAATGACAGCTAAACTATTAACAGCTCTGAGTTCTTTAAATATTTCTATGTTAAGTTAATAATTGTAAAAGCTGTCAATCAATTAACAAATGTTTATTATTATTTTACAAGAACCTAAAGGGATGTCAGAGAAGTTGACCTAAGGCAAACAGAAAACAAAAACAACAACATGCAAACAACCAAACAAGAAAAAACAAATCAAAACCACAAAAAAACTCAAAAACACAAAAATGTAAGAGTCTTACAACCATGATATCCCGCCCGGATACAGCACTAACTGATTTTACAAGCAACCTAAAAGGATACCTGTCGCACAAGTGCAATGTTCCTCTACAGAAACTCAAAGCATGAGGCAATGGCCTGACAGAACTGGCGCACAGCGGGCAGTTTCTGGGAAGGACATGGTTGCCATATACCAGAATAGCCCAGCTTACGGATTCAACGTAAGCTATTTCGTTAGTTCAATAACTACACAACACTTCAATAACCACATATTAGTTCATTAAGGTAAACTACGTGTAGCCGCGGGACAAATAGCCACAAATAGGTTCGATTTTTTTTAATATAAATGTGTAGCATTAAGTATGTTGTAAATTAATATTCATTTAGCAACGTTATACAAGAACTAAATTGACAAATAGCTATGGCACATTGTTATTAAGTTCTAGTGAGCTTACTAATGTTAACAGGAACATAGACTGATGGTAATTTAAAAGTTATAGTCTGCTAAGAAGGTCTATAACCAAACTGAGACAACAACTCAAACGCGGTGAATTCTAACACTGAAAACGGCTGTTGTTTTACCGACAAGTAGATAAAGTTGACGTAAAACGAGAAAGGAAAATACAATTGAAAGATCTTAATTACATGCGACGAGAAATGTACTAAGTAAACAAATACGAATACAAACTTAACTAGAAAATTACAACGGGCGAAATAATAAACCAAATAAAAGAGGAAACGAAAAGAAAGACTAATACCTTGTGAGCCTGTTATAAATTTGTCCTGAAAAAGCAAAATCCATCGCTGAACTAGCGAGCGAAGTAATCTTGACCTCCGAGCTAACAATCATGCAACTTAAAACTAACGGCTTGGGCACCTGACCCCAAAAGGGCGCGAAAATTACACTAACGCGCGGGCCTGGGCTGGCTAGCAACTAAATGGCTCCCCACAGTGGGAATCCACTGTCTAAAGTAAAGTGTTCCTTACATATTTATCAAACGATTACAAGTTCTAATACAGAGTTGCGATCAAACGTTAACGTGGCTCCTCGTCAGGGAATTTCCGGTCACTTTCCTGGATAAGAACCAACTTATGGACTGGTCGCTCTACGTAATGGACAGCATCAATTCTTTGTCCTTGCTTGTCAAAACTGCGCGTGGCGATAGCAAGCTTCACCTTTCTCACAAGGCCATCTTCACTTGTAAAAACGTCTTCAACTGTTGCTAATTTCCACATGTTCCTAGATGCGTTGTCATCTTTAATCACGACAATTTCGCCTGCAAGCATGTTACGCAGCGATTTGACCCATTTCTTCCGCCGCAGCTGGAGTGTTTGCAGAAATTCCTTTCTCCATCTTTCCCGAAATACATTTGCCAAGTGCTGGACTCTTCTCCATCTCTTGCGAAGGTAGATGTCCTCTCTAATGAATACGACTGGGGGAGGCATCAGTACTTTACTCATCGTCAACAAGTGATTTGGAGTTAGAGGTTCTGCTGAATCGGTAGATGACATGTCATTTAAGGCCAGTGGCCTAGAGTTGACTATTGCTTGTACCTCTTTCATAAGAGTACGAAAACTCTCATCGTTCAATTGGCTGCCACATTCTTCTAACAGTGGGGCAAGTACGCTCCCAACTGTCCTAATTTGACGCTACCATGGGCCACCCATGTGACTCGCAATTTGAAATCAACCCATTCACAGCTCTCTTTCAACAGGCTGGTGCGCACTTTATCTATGTCCTTCAATGCTTCCTTTAGTTCTCGATGGGCACCAATAAAATTCGTACCTTGATCTGACCTAAGTTGGCAAATAGGACCGCCTTCTGCTTGAAAGCGTCTAAAGGCGTTGATGAATGAGTCAGTTTCCAGTGTATTTGCGGTCTCGATATGAATGGCTTGAGGTGACATACACGTGAACAACACGCCATACCTCTTCACCTCCTTACGACCTTCTTTCACCACAAAGGGACCAAAGTAATCTACTGCACTGTATGCAAACGGAGCTGCAGGTTCTACCCGGTCTACCCGGAAGGTCGGCTAGCTTCTGGTGTTGCGGAGGGAGGCGCAACCTTCTGCACACGACACACTTAGAAACAAAACGAGAGACGGCAGAAGTGCCACCAATTATCCAGTAACCGCTTTGACGCACTTCATTATGAGTCATTCCGTAACCTTGATGCTGGGTCTCTTCATGGCAGTGTTTGAGAATAAGATAAGTGATATGAAACTTTCTAGGCAGGATGACAGGGTGTTTAACACTTTCTGACACGATGGCCCTTCTAAGGCGTCCCCCCACACGCAAGATGCCATTTGAATCCAAGAACGGATCAAGTCGGTATAAGCTACCGCATTTCTTGAGGCTGAAGTTGCGTTGCTTGGCTGTTTTCCTGTCATGGAATTCTTCACTTTCTTGCAGCGATGACAAGATATTGATTTCGTCCTTAAAATGCTCAGGCTGAAGGCAGCGAATAATTCCTATCTCCGCTTTACCAATTTCGTTGACGTTCACCGGTTGGTATCTGACGACTTTCTCAGCTTCCTTTCCCTCTTTTCAACGCTGTTTAAGTCGCAAGCAAACTGCTATAGCCCTCTTTGCTCTGAACCAGTCGGAAAACTGATCCAATTGGCTAATCTCAAAATGAACTGGATGTGTCTCGCTTGTTTGCGTCACCAGTGATGCTCTCTTCACTTCGGGGTCGTCAGAATCTAGTGGTTGCCGATTTTCCTTTACTTCTGTTTGATAAGCGCCCGGACTCCAGAGGAAGTTTGGGCTTCTAAGAAACCTGGAATCATCGTCTACAAGATGACGAGCTGTAAGGCCTCGAGAGGTGGAGTCGGCTGGATTCGACTTTGATTCAATGTACTGCCACTGTTGAGGGCCGGTGTGATCATGAATCTGCTGAATGCGATTTGCCACGAAGGTGTGAAAGAGCTTAGTCTCGTTGTTGATGTAACCAGTCACAACCCTGCTCCCTGCTCTCTGTCCAAAAGAATTCTGATACGTCTTGGTAATCAAGTTCCTTCAGCATCCATTGAATTATTTTAATCGAACCGACAGCAGCTTGCAACTCTACTCGAGGAACTGTTATGAGCTTTAACGGAGTAACACGGGCCGTTCCCATAAGAAAGGAACAGTAGGCTTGATTGTTATTATTTAGAAGACGGAGATAGCTGCACTGACCATATCCTGCTAAGCTTGCGTCAGAGAAATGATGTACCTCCACTGTTTTAATTTCACCGAAACCCTCAGGTTTGTAACATCTAGGTATCTTGAGTTTCTCCAGCTCGTGCAACTCGTTTCGCCATCGTTTCCATCTCGGTCTAAGCTGCTCACCAATTGGGTCGTCCCAGTCGGCGTGGTTACGACATAAATCTTGTAGTATTTGTTTTCCCATCAGAATGAGGGGTGCCATAAAACCAAATGGGTCATATGCGGAACACAGGATGGACAGAATCCCTCTCCTAGTAAGTGGACGATCTTGAATAACGATTCTGAACTGGAAGGCGTCTGACTCAGCTCACCACATGATGCCGAGAGTTCGTTCTATTGGCAAGGGGTCGCACGCGAGGTCCAATTCTTGTAGTCCTTTTGCACGATCTTCCGGAGCAACAGCCTGAATGACTTCTTTCTTGTGGCTGCTGAACTTGTGTAATCTGAGGCCAGCCTTTACACACATGCCTCGTGTGTTTCAAATGAGGTCGATGGCAGTTTTAGCGCATGGTACTGACTTCAATCCATCGTCTACATAGAAGTCTTTACGCAAAACGTCTGCGGCGTTCGTGCCAAACTCCGTCTCTCCGTCATACTATTTTTGTCGTTTATGATAATTATGTATCTTTTAATTGACAGTCATGCATTATGTTATACTCAAATTATATCGTACCTACAATCCTCGCCAAAAGTCCTTGAAACACCTCTGCAATGTTGAGATGTGATTGCAATGTTACGTGGCTACAACATTATTGCAAAAGGGAGGATGAGGGGGATGGGGGGGGGGGGGGGAAGGGACAAAGGAAGCAGAATTTTCCAAAGTGTTTCAAGGTTTTTGTTTGAGATTGTAGCTTACCAGGGGACGAGAAAGTAGTAGGTGCATGCAATATAGTATATAGAGCATCAATAATTTAGTTTTCTTTAATGACCGGTGTGACCATGTTACTAGTACATACAGAGGTCAGCTACAAGCAATGACCAGGGGTCAATTTGATAAAACGTCTAAAACGAATAGTGTAATTTACAACTGTAGCTACTGTTTTCAGACTCTAAGACAATGGCTACATTTGTAAATTAAACGTTTTATTAAATTGAACCCAGATTTAAAATGGATTTTGATGAGGCTGTTTTATCTCATGAATTATTTGTGTCATGAAGATACGCTAACTCATTCTTGCAGGTTGCTGCACGAGAACAAAATCGAGCAGCTTCCACCTGGGATCTTCTCCGATCTATCTGAACTAAGAGAGTTGTAAGTTTTTTTCTCTGCTTGTTGGTAATGTTCAAGACTAAAACACTAGGCTTGTTCAACCACGTGTACATACGATTCCGTACGAGTAACCTAGGCGGCTAGCATAAAAGCAACATTAAGATACCAACATCACCCGAAAGCGGTGTAGGACACCGTAGCTGACCCCTTTTCCAGTAATAGGGTTGGTTCCATCAAAATACTCAAGTGCGCCATTTTTAATACAAATTGCGCCATCCCTTGTGACACACGAGCGCAATATAATTTTTGTTAGAACGCCGTGCAAAGAATACACAAACTGGCATCGAAAATTACCTTTAAGGGACATGAATAAATTCCCTTTTGTCGTCATTGTCCCTTCTTGAAACTGATTATAAATGTAATGATTATGGACGTGATTCCGGTTATTGTAAACATTGTAGTAAAAGTGCTTTTGATAAATCTAATGACGAAGAGATGTCGGAGATTTCGTCCAAAGAATATCCCGTCCGGGTCCAAAAAAAATCAGGGAAAGGAGGGTGGAAAATTACCGCCACCAGCGACAAAAAATAATGGCAAATGCAATTAGTTGATGAAGATGTTTGTGCTTTTTTACTGGCACTGAAGAAAGAGACGAGCCTACAAACAACTACACAGTCATCCAATTTCAGAGTATAATGCCATGCATAAATATTTTATTCCTTTTATTCCTCTTCATGATTTTTTAAACCACATCAAGAGATACATCGTGTACACGTGTACATATTTCTATCTAAGGTATCGCCGTTTTTCGTTAGTTTTAGAAATCACGAAAAATTTAAGAAATAACGAAGGAAATGCTAAGATAATACAGCCCAGATGAGCTGCGAGGAGATAGTTAAAATAAATAAAACTGTTTTTCTTTAAATAAAAAAGCAACGCTTGAAAACTAGCAAAGCTGTTGTGGATTTCTCTTCTTGTGTGGATGGAAAATACGAATAATATATATTTAATACTAGATATGTCATAGGTGTATATTACATATATGAAGCATATATGAAGCACTTGGAAAGTTTAAAGATCACTTCAGTAAAGTTACAAGAAGATCGCCCATCCCCTGAAACTCCATGCGGCAGCCTGTCAAATTTGTGGGTTCCTGCGCGAGTTAATAACTTTAAGAGTGGCTCAATTCTTGCTAAAAATAGCGCAATTAGCCATGGAACCGCGTGGACTCGGCGCTTGCGATTTCTACTCCGATTATGGCTCCAGTACAAATCAGTAAAAAACAAACAGTTGTGGGTAATACGTATTTTGAAGTCTTTTTTTTTATCATTGCCAATTTTAAACCTTATAAGTAACAGTATTATTGTGCTCAGCCTCATGTGGTAGAAAAGCCATATGGTTAAATTACAGAATTAAACTGTTACTTCCTTGGACAAGGCCTACGTCAGGCATAACCGTCTTTTAGTCCTAATGGTACATATAGGAGCCGGTGACCAAGCTCCTAATGCCTAAAATGTTTGTTACAGATAAATGTCCAAGTTTGCACGCAGTAGCAAAAATTGCGAAAAATTGGAGAAATCGCAGTTTTTGCTAAAATTAATTAAGTCAAGTGTTACAGTAGGTACAAGGGTGTCCAGCAAAAACTGCGATTTCTGCAAAAATTGCGAAAAATTGGAGAAATCGCAGTTGTTGCTAAAATCATAACAAGCTAGAGGGTCCATTTTAATGCGAAAGCGCCGTTGAACGGCGCATTCATGGAATATTTGTGGGAATTATAATTAGGTAAGCTGTCAACTCCTATTGTTTTGGACTAAGGTTCAAGTTTACAAAGAGACCCTGAAACATGTTCATCAGCTGTCGACACTTTCAATTTTAATTAGATTTCTTTCATCCCTCTCTTTAATTCTAAGCGTTAACAAGGTGAGATTAATAATCCTTGGTCGACTTCTGTCACGTTGCCAGCATAAGCATAATCGACAATAAGTATTATGCAATGGCTTCGTCTGATTGTCGAAAACCGGAGAAATGTACGTTCATTAAGTTTCCGCAATGATTTGAAAGGTGGTTTCTTCTTGTATTGAAGATAGTAGATTTTTGGTGTGATCATGATGAGGCTTGTGCAAGAAAAAAAGATGCCCGTTTGACCACCTCAATAAGAAAACGTTCGATTGATCGAATTCCGGAATAATGACACCTAGAAATTTGAAAAATCTCTTCGACCGAAAATTATGCACCACTTAGATGAAACATTGGCTTCAAGTATAAATACCTTCTGGATTATAAATGAAAGCCAATAATTAGTTATTTTCAGCGTTTTTTCAGTAAGTCTGATTCCAATTGACGTATTACAAAAGGTTCAAAGACATCGGACAACTTATTCCTGAACACGGTCAATCGAGCGCACGGTAAAATCATTTATGATAATTTAGTCAGGATGGTGAAAAATTCGACCAGGACGTTTTCCTGGGATTGACCTTTGGTATTTCTTAGCCACTTCCCCCAGGACTGGTGGAATTTCGAACTTAGCCTCTTTAAATAAACGAGTGACCAGATAGCCAAACGACACTTATGCCTCGTGTTAAACCCTCCAGCTACAATCTTAGGAAAGAAACTTGTTTTAAACCTAAGATTAACACTATCCGCTTTAAAAACTCTTTTATTAATCGTTTAGTTTTTAAATATGAATTAGCTATGTAATATACTAGATATATACACCGGTATATATATATATATTTTTAATTCTTACTTTTTAACTTTTTAAAATTTCTTACACTTACTTGTAACAAAAGATATGTATTTTTATCTCTTGATGAATAAAGACTTTATTATCATTATTATTAAACACGTCCGGCTAGCGATGGACTGCCTTTCACCGCAAAGTATTTCCGGTGCGATGTGCGGAAATTTATTCATTGATTTCTCAATGTTCACCTTGGGTTTACGTAACCTGGCTTTAGCAATCTTGCAGCTTTTTCCAAAATCGATAATTACGGGCTTGTTTTCCGATCCGTCAATGACAACATTATTGCTCGTTGTGCAAGAAACCTCTTTCATGGATGAACATTAGTATTTCGCATATTTGCTTTAAGATATTTGCGCACATGGCAACATGTTAAATAACTTTTTCCGAAGCGGCCTTAAAAAGTATTACGCTTTCACTACGCAAAGCGTGGAACTGGAGAACCAGATAAAATGGTGCCCGATCTGTGGAAACACCAAACAGAAGAGGGATTCCCCAGTGGTCTGCAATTCCAATGACTGCCGATGCTTCTCGCCACACTTCCTCTCGTCTTGGGGATTCAATTATTTTCATTTCCTTAGCAACAACGCCGTATTCATTGCGATATAGGACGATGTAGCAGTTCCCGAAGGTTCCGTTTCCAATTTTTTGGCTTTTATCCACTTTCAGCAAAGACCTATTGATCTCCTTAAACGCAAGAGCATCTGCGTTCTTGCCGATGTTATTTTTCTGGAGCTAACTTCGATTTGTTTCCGTGAAATTTTTGTGGCCGGCACGTATTTCTCGTCGGTATGACCTTTCCGTTTTAACTTCGAATGTGATAAATTGACCATGACCTTACCTCTGGAAAAAGTATTTGCCTCTGGAGATAGTTTGTTGGCCTCGATCCGTTTCTTGTTTGCGGGCAGTGATTCTGCCACCTTCTCACTTTCTGATTCTCGAACCTTTCCATTCTCCTCTCCCTCTTCTGGCATCTTCTGTAGTTCTGGTCCACGAGTTTTCTCATCATATTTCTCCTCTTGTGGCAACTCCTCTCTTTCTGGTACACGAAAGTTCTCATTCTACAATCCTTCCTCTCATTTTCTCCTCAACCATACCTTATTTTGCTTTCTTTTCTCTCTTTTTGAATGCGCTCTTGAACGATACTTTCCATCCCTTACTCGGAATACTCGCTCTACTTTTATGCATAACTCCTCTCGCTCGTTTGAGCATATGTTTTATTTACGGGAAAAGACTTCCGATACCGAAGGTAGCACGTGGTACGTAAGAATTGTCTCTAAACAGAATCCACTGTTTCAAGAACACCCGTACTCAACCCACATATCAAAATTAAATTCCTTTTTCCTGTCCTCACACTTTTCCCTCTTAAATGGTTAGGAGAATTTATTTTATATCAAGCGATGTGTGATCCATCCTTTATTCTCATAACCTATGTGATTGACAAGGAATGTTACTTGACAAATTTCTAGTTTGCTACAGGAAAATCGACGGCGAGATGGCGAATCCGTTATAGCTGACAACGACATGGATCTGCGATTTAAGTTTTCACAGAAATGTTGTTTATGTACTGGAAAGTTTAAAACTTTTAGCACAATTCAAAAGCACGCGGAACGAAAACACACGGTAGAAGGTGATCGCGTCTTAAATGTGGTGTTTTTGGACAACCAGGAGAACGAGGCTTCAGTGCCCGACATTGGATTTCTTAACAGGAGATCGCAAGATTTTAAAATAGGATATTTATCGTGGCTGGCAGGGCTTACGGAGCAGATAAACGCTTCCCTTAATCCTCGTTTACGTGGTAAGTTGCGAATTTAAACGGCACAAAGCCTAATACCACCTAAGCATTTTGCATCGCTGTTAATTTAGATCTATGCCCTTGAATATTCCACGTTAAAAGCCACCTAAGGTACTACCCAATCATCTTTTCAGTTGCGCGTACAGTCAAACTTTGCTCGTTTCTTTAGCATTTAGTTTCTCAGTTTAGTAGCAAAGTGCTTTGCCCGTCATTTAGCCGATTCTCTCACTGGCACGAGCGCACGTTACTCGAGTTTCGCTTGTCACACAATGGGCGCGATCCATTCAACCAAACTTTCCGGAAATTTCGGTTTAAAACTCAATGGATCGGTTCAGTCCAACCGGAAAAGTTTCGAAAAAACGGGTCCACCTTTTGAGGTGGTCCTCTTTTCCCGGTCGGACCGGTTGGAAGTTTGGTTGAATGGATCGCGCCCAATGATCCCGGCTACGGGAGAAGAGCGTTGCGTGACGAAACAGAACTACTGTGTGCGAATGAATGAATAAAATCTTTACTTTACTTAGAATGTCAGATGATTTCAGAAAGCTTAAACTTACACTTCTCCTGTCAAAAAAATGTGCTGAAGACCCAACTTAATTGTAGCTGGTTTTGTCTACTTTCATTTCTAGGTGGTTTGGTGACTTTACAAAATTCCCACAAGTTCCTGAAAGGTACTTTGGGCACTTAGCTTGTCAAATGGGATGATGCAGGGTGCATAGCATGAGGCAGGTACCTCATAAGAAGCCTCCATTTTACTGCCCATCAACAAGGCGAGTTTCCTATAAAGTGTATAGCCTCACTTCATTTACTGATGCATTGCATGAACAAACCCTTCTTAAACTAAATGAGACGGCCTGGTACAGTGACCTACAGGAAGTGGAGAAAAGATCTGACCTTAGCCCTCAGGAGGAGCTCCAGGCTGCCAAGAACTGTAGTTTTTTGAGCACTGTCAGAAATGAGGAGGGATCAGGGGATCTATTAACCAAACGTCTAACAGCCAAAGCAAGTTTGGAGATGGGTCCAAGACAAGGACGGACCACATAGGGAGGTAGAGGTAATCTGGTGGCCAGATCTATACTCCACCACAAGAAATGGAAAACTTTCAACAAGACTCTATATTAAAAAAGTAACTGTTTGAAACTTCTTTTTATGAACAGTTTTTTTTAATTTGCAGTCTCTTCAATATTTATCAAACATTCAGGCAATGGCTTTAAAGTGGACTTCACTTCCCTGAAATATCTGGGAAGTTGTTTCTCTTCCATTTTTTACCTGCAAAGAGCAGTGTTAATTGTCAAACTTCCTTGTTTGACCTGTACAGAGGTTAACTTTGTTTTTTTATTCTTCTCTGCCTCTTTGAAATGTAAGCTTGACATAGATATCATATTATTCACTAAAGTGTAAGTTGAAAAGAGCATAAAACATTAACCTTGGAAGATTTAGTATCTATGGGAAGGTGTAGTCATTGTTGAAAATAGAACATCAATTTTTTATACCAAAAAAATGCAACTTCTTCATGCAACTTTAGTAAAACCACAAAAGCAAATTTTACCTTATATAGACACTAACTAAACAGACACGCTATTTAAATCTACTAAATAATGTTTTTACCTGTTAAAGGAAATTGAAAAGCCTATATGAATTTTATATGTATTTCAGTGATTTTGTGCTTAATTTGTAGCAATTTAATGTTAGTTAACAAATCAGTAGCTGCTTTTACCAGCAAAGAATCAGTTTGTGCTCAACAAAACAGCTTTCAAATCTGTTCAACCTTTGCTGAAAGTAGGGCATAAAGATTAAAATGATACAGTTTAATGACCACTTACTGGTCTACTCTGTGATTGGTCATTATCTTTTAATACATATAGTGGCTCCTAAAAGGGCCGTTTTTTGTCACCTGCAGTCAGTGCAGTGTCAAACTCCCTGGTTTGACCTGCAGGATTTTATTTTTCATTCGGTTCTTCATTGGAAGTTTAGCTGGACATCAATACCATGTCTTTTGCCTGAAAACTTAAACAAGAGCAAACAACATTACTATTGAGACAATAACTTATGTGAAGATGTTGTCCTTGGTAAAATTGAAACAAGTTAGAATTCGATCTCATTCTTCCTATCATAAGCATCTTATTGAAAGCTTTGAAACAATTAATTCAGTGAAAACTGGGTTTCATCACCTCCGCAGTTTTAGCGTACCGCCTGTAAACCTTAAGATGGAAAGGAAACTCTTACAATAATATTGTCAACAGTATTTCCATTCTTATAACAACTGTCTTGTTGCAAGCTTTGAAAAAAATTATTTAAGCAAAAACTGGGTTCCATCACCTCCACAGTTGTGCTGCCTGTAAACCTTAAGAGGGAGAGGAAACCCTTACAATAATATTGTCAAAAGAGTTTCCATTCTAATAACAACTATCTTATTGAAACCTTTGAAAAAATTAATTCAGGGAAAACTGGGTTCCATCACCCCCGCAGTTTGGGCGTGCCACCTGTAAACCTAATGAGGGAGAGGAAACCCTTACAATAATATTGTCAACAGCATTTCCATTCTAATAACAACTATCTTATTGAAACCTTTGAAAAAATTAACTCAGGGAAAACTGGGTTCCATCACCCCCGCAGTTTGGGCGTGCCACCTGTAAACCTAATGAGGGAGAGGAAACCCTTACAATAATATTGTCAACAGCATTCCCATTCTAATAACCAGTATGTTATTGAAAGATTTGAAAAAATTAATTAAGAACAATAACATTGTCAAAATCAGTTTCATTCACAGTTCAAGGACAGTATCGCATGGAAAATTCACTTAAAATAGGCAGACAATCTACAACGGTGATATTTACACGGATTACTTATTTCCACTGTGTAAAATGATAATGAAGTCTCTGGCGATGACTCCCCACGTCATGAAAACTCCAATGAAAGTGAGGAATTCCATTGTCTGTAGGGTTGTCTATTAAATCAAAGACTGCCAAGATCACATCAATGTAACAACTAGCACAACCTTCCCTAAATAATGGCTGTTTGGGCATTCCAAACTGCTGAGTTGGAAAGATGATATTCCATTGGGTTTCTAATACAGCCTTCAGCAGATTGTCAGCCAATTCAATGATGTTGGTAGGAGGACTCTGTTTTAAGCCATCATCATAGAATGCTTGCTGCTGTGCCATATTTAGGCAAAGGAGACCCCAGAGGTTGCCATTTACGTGGATTGGAGTAAGGATCCATACAACATCACCAAGATCCATTCTTGAAAGGTAGGGCTTCAACTTTGTTTGTAGAAATTGCACATTTCTGGTTAAAGCCCAGGTTTGTGGAAATGACGGTAGATACATTAAGGAATGGGAATTTTTTCGCATGGGTTCCTCACTGTACCTCAAACATCCAGCATCAATCAAAAAGCCACTAATGTACCTCTCAGCAGCTAAGGTTGAAAGGTCTTCAGCATCAACCATCACATCACCAATTCTAAGGATTTCTTCTCGAGGTTCACTGTCAAAAAGGAAAGCCCTAATTTCATTAATCTGCTGAGGGGTTAATGTGGTGCTTGTAGTTTTCATCCAATTTTCCTCTTCTTGGACTCTAAAATTAATGGAGGAAGCTTTTGATGCTTTCATCCAAATGCCTAGAGCTCTGCTGTCAAAGACCCCAAGATCTCCAAACTTGACTGCAGTGTCGAAATCCTCATCATCACTGTCTTCTCCAGTTGGGCACGCATCCATCAGTCTATAGCCCTTAGAGATTGCTGATTCTGAGGGCCTGACTGGGAACTGCAGAGCATTGTTAAGACACCCAGGATCAACAACCAGCTCAATGTCATCATCTGGAATTTGAATTACAGGCGGAAGATTAAGGGTAGCAAGTTGGCCTCTAGAACAATCATTTGCAGCACAAATTCATAAATCATGAATAGACAAAGGTGCTGATGGTTGAGGAACAAAGGCAGTTTTAGTATCCACTGTGACACTGGACGAAGGGCTGCAACTGGAATTTGAAGGGCTAGTGGCGGGGCTTGATGAGAGGCTTGTGGAAGAGCTGCTGACTGGGTCAGTGTTGCTAGGAGCTGGGCTGCTAGCTGGAATGGATTGTGGACTTTGTGGCTGTTCCAGCAAGGAAGTAAAACTGGTAAAAACTGTAGGAAAGGGCTGCTCCCACAGTGCATGATCATATTGATAGATAGGTAAACAGTCGGGTGATATTACCACTTGTTTTAAACCTTTGTCAAATTCATAAGAAAGAGCATCCTTGCCAAACATTTTGTTGAACAAGTCATTCATGGTGAAAATCCAGGACATGTCATCTTTTGACCATGACACTTCTTTTTCTCTGGACCAACCACAGCCTCTAAAATAGAATGGGTTACCTGACATACACACAAAAAAAAACATTGGCAGAATAAGGGAACCAGTCACAGTTAAAACAACAACAACAACAACAAAAATTTTAACAGACCGTGTTCAATAAGCTCTAAGCTTACTGCAAGTTTTTATGTGGTTAGTTTTCTACTGCTCAAGAGGAAGAATGACAACATTAATGTTATCTCACCCCATTCCAGGTAGAAAAAGATAAAGTGCATAGTAATGTTGTCATTGAATATAGTGTAGGCTTTTTATGGGAATACGCAACTCTCAGTTTTGTCTCAATAAGGGAGAAAACATTTGACTACACATCTAAGGGACTGACATAAAAAGAAGTTCCATTATATAATGTTTCTAGCTGGCAAACATTTTAGTAGATAATCACCATTTTCCATGCTCTCTATAGCCATTCTGAAGCAAAGCCGCAGCTTTCTACACCACCCTCTGATGTGCTAGTTAGAGCTGGTGATAAACAATGAATGTCTGCCTAAAGTTTAAAATCCAGGCAAAGTGAAACTGCAAATGGGTGACTGCAGACTGCAGTTTACAGTTTGCAGTATCCCATGAAAAACTTATGCTAAAGGTATTTTTAATACCTATGGATGTTCTCTAACAGAAAATTACTTTGCTAACAATGAAAGCTCTTAAGATTAAAGGATATTCAAAACAAGATTTAAAGTTCAAGGATTTTACATTGACTCAACTTAGATTCAAGAGCTTTTAAGAGGGTAGCTAAAATTCAAGAACTTTTCATACCTTTATGAACTCTATGCATCATCTGTGGTATCACAAAACGGTGTAGGCCATTTGCAGACTGCAGACTGCAGACTGCAGATCGCAGACTGCGGCAGCAAGACTGTAAATTGAATGAAATTAAAAAATATCGTAATAATGGTGGCGTCATCATCAACATTACCTTGTTCTGAGAAGTACATGTAAGGCCTAGAAGCAAAGTTTATATTTTTCACGCAAATTACAACGACCTCATTCCTGAAGGAGTTGTTGGCTGTTCTTCTTGTATTGAATTAGAGAAGAATAATGTCTGCCGATGTCACAAACTCGCTCATGAATCCATAGCAACAGGCTAGCATTTAGCCTGCACCACAGACGAAACTAAACTCTGGTATAAGTCTGTCTGTGAAACAGCGCCGGAATCCTTATTCTATGCCCCCCCCCCCCCCCCCCCACCTGTGTACTAGGATTTGAGCGTAAGCAATGATAGGCCTGTCAAAAAAGCCATTGTCAATTTGCCTTTTTAGAAATTCAAAATGCACTTCCGGTAATTCGTTGAGTCCAGGTAGGATCTGTTCGGTTTAGATTATTTGGCATATCCTGGAATACTGCTAAGATGAAACACGTCATTTAAAAGGTGTTAAATGTCCATGATCTATCCAAGTTGTTTTTGTCGACGTAACTGTAGTGAGCACAAAGTGCTCACAATCTAAAAACTTTTTTTTTTTACCGAAGACTACTATTTAGACAGGCATTAGTGGGTATTGCTACTTGCCATTATCAATTCACAATAATTAAAGAAAGATAAAGAATAACGCAATTAGTGATATGCCGGGTGAGTCAATAAAGAGTCGTGTCTTTGAAGAATAGGCAACAGCATCTTGGAAATGAGGCCAATGTAACTTTCCGCAAAAATATCAACCTTGTTCCCAGGCTACTTTCACACGATGGTTGTCTTTACACTAAGCTGTTAAGTAAGACTTAAGAGCTGCTAAGTTTTACTTAACCAAAAATTTGTGCGTGAAGGCCTTGGTGAAATCTCAAGTAACTTTGCTTTGCATCTCATGAAAGTCGGAAAGTTGAAACGATTCAAGAAAGTTTCAAGCGACTTGAAAATCATCCTTATGACCGACTTGGCTGACTTGCAGTTTTGCGGTTTCTTGAGCTTTGAAAAAGGTGAGACATGTCAATCAATCTTAATTTTGTTGCGTGGGAAAATAACCTGGAGTAAAAAAGAATCGGTTGTGTGTGAAGCTTTGTTTTACTTGAAGTAAATATTAAAATTTACTTGCAGTCTTGAAATATTTCCTGACTTATTTAGATGCTAATGTAAAGACTACTGATGTTATATTTTTGATGGTATCACCTTTATTAGGAAGATTTTTGGTGCCTTTTAATTTACAATCTGCAATCTGTGGTCTGCAGTCTGCGGTCTGCTGTCTGCAGTCTGCTAATGTCATACACCGACAAACATTATGTGAAAACGACATGATGAGCTTCATACCCTTTCTATTTAAAAAGAGTTGTTAGTTTAGTTCTAACAATATTTAAGTACAGGTGACAATATTAGTTTCAAGTACTGTAGTGTTAAGATGTATGATAATATAAAAAAATAAAGTACTAAAAAAGGAAAATATAAAACTAACTTGATGTAGCATGACCATGCCTGTCATGGGAAGTAGCCTTTGAATATAGCTGACACTGTAATGAGTATGAATGTGCTGCCTCAAAGCCTTGATTTGAATACTCCCTCAAGCTGAGGTGGTTTCTAAACAGCATACTGGTATGTTCAGTGGTGATGTGGCCATAATCACCAGTGCCCAGGTTGCAGCCAAACACTTCCCTTAAAGGAATCCCCATTCTTTGCACTAAAAGAAAAAAAAGAGGCATATTTCCATGGGTGTTAAACAGTTGTCAAAATCAACATTGAAGACTGTGCTGTTAAATTGACGGCGGGTCTAAAATACAGGTAACTTTTCCACAGGTCAGAGTACAGTTCACCATGATACAAACAAATGAATAGAATTAAAAGTGTTTGCAAGCCCTAAACTCTTAACAAAATGCTCTATTAGACAGAGGAGAATCTGTGTGGTTTGGCAATTTATCTATGGAGCAGTGACATGTACTTATTACCTGAGGAATGTGACCTGTACTTTGTGAATATCTCAAACATTTTGGGAGAGATAAACATGATTTTACTTTTAAAATAATAATGTATGTGCCTCATTCTATAATCAAACTTGAAGTATTGTTTGTTGTATATTGTTGTAAAGACCAGCCTGAGTGTATTTCCAGGTTCAGATTATACATGACTGCAAATTTTTTGAACAGCGTCAAAATCTCTGATATAGATCTTGCACTAATATTTAGATCTGTTTTTTTTTTAATCTAAAAAACTGGATGTAAAGTTTTGCCATACCTTTGTCAGATAGACACTCATTAAGCATTTCTTTCTTTCTTTCTTTTTTGTTTTTGAATGTCAGTTAAAGTGACTGGAAATTATTTTTGAATTCCTTGTCATGCAAGGGCTTTTAATTGTTGCGCGGTCTCTCGTAAAAGATTTACAAGAAAATCCACTACAGCTGTATTATTTTAACCTTCTTGTCTAAATTTATTATTGTAATAGTTTTAGACAGTATGCATATTTTCCATTAAGAGGACTTCATTTCCAAATGGTACTTTGGGCAATTCCACATGAGAGGTGAAAAATCAATCATTTTTAAAAGAAGGATACTGGAATTAATTTCTGTGCCACTAAAGAGAAGACACATCACTGTATTAAAAACATACATGTCATTTCTGTTTTCGCCCTTCTGCACTCCGCAGGGGGTCTACTACTCAATAGGTCATATAAACAAAGAAAACATGGGACCCACAGGTACAAGTTAAGGAACAATAATTGTCAAAATATCAAAATCAATCCAGTCCACTGAAACTAAGTATAATTAGAGCATAAGACTTTTTTTCACACGAGAAAAAAATTTGATGGTTTTCAACAATTTTTCCCCATTTTTGGTTAGTAGAAAATATCTAAGTAGATGAGTAATGTCCGTAACAAAATTTCACTTCTTTCTTTGTGTCAGACAGGATTTCACTCTTTAATCAATTGAAAATAACTTCTCCTACTCCTTGGATTTGTTAGTAACATCATTTGCCTGATAAGCTTTTTATTTCTAGTAGGCTTTTTAATCATAGAAACTATTTCAAAGATAGGTAATGTCTGTAACGTAATGTCCATAACAATACAAGTCTCTAAGGCAAAAATGAAATATACGTATTCTTAAGTGTCTTTATACAAATATCAAAAGGTATTGAACCAAGTTACAGTTAGGGTTCCAACTGAGCTCTATAATTTATCCACAATTAAAGTGAAATAATGCTAAAGCTAAACAAAAGTTTCAGATTTGCATAACAAGAAATTCAAACAGTGCTGAGTAAGAAAACGTGTTCTTCTTAAAAGACCAGAGTTGTTTTATTCACCTAAAAACTGATCAGCCGTGTAGCATCTTAATGAGACTTCCTTTGCTTTTTAATTTATTTAAACCTTTTTTTCAATGTTTTGCTGTTTTGGAACAGCAAATGGGCCAGCACTGCCTAGGGTGACGGGGCCATAAAACACACAAGGGATGTGAACATCATCAACGTCATCCCGCCTGGGCCTGTCAAAACTCTTTGCACCCACTCGATGGAGGAACTTGAATCTTACAAAGCTATCAGCTTGACTGAGTGCATGTCCAATGTAGTAATTAAGTCTCCACATATTCAACAGCATAATACTGCTCAGGTAGGATGCCTTCTGGTGGGATTGGGTCACAGTAGCTTTCTATGATGCAATTCCAACAGCATGAGTTTCCTGAAATCTGAGATGCTGGCATCACTGATTATCTCACCGTAACCAACCCTGCAAGCATCTTGCATACAAGCAAGTGAACACTCCACAGTCATAGTCATTGGTCTGTTAGGAACATCTCCTTTTTTGTTCACTATAAGCTTGCACTGATTCAGGTCTACATTGCCGTTGATCTCTTTGAGATGGCCATACATCTTTGAAATAGCATCAAGACTTGTATAATGTGGTTACTTGGCATACTGTCTAAGACAACAACAGATTTCTGCTTTGGCAGAACTGCTAGAAGAGTCCAGTGCTCAGACTCTGGGGTATTGCATGACACAAGGACTACATCCTGAAGCAGAAGTGGATTTCTCCCTTTCAACAAGCGATGCACTGGTAGTGAACCAACTGTTCTCTCAAACAACTCCCATGGCAAGGTTTCAACTGCCAAACTGTTGTTAGCTGCACAAGTCACTTGAATAAGCCTCACGTATTCATCAATAATAAAGTTGGACAACCATTTATCTTGGATTTTCTTCCCCCTGCTATTAAACCATTTCATCATTTTGAATCATACCACCTCCTTCAAAGCTAATTCAGCCATCAGAAACTGCATTTACTTGGCAGTCTAAATGATGTGGAAGGCTGAACAAAGCACATCCTTTGAAAATATCGGTGACAGTAGCTTGTCAGAAAGGCCCTGCTGAATATGGATATCTTTCTTCTCTGACATCTCTTCCTCGTCACTTGAACTTTTATTTGCATTGCTGGCTCTTTCTTTCGCATCTGGACCACCTGAACCTTTGTTTCCAGTCACACCTTCTTCTTCACTTGAGTCACCCTCTTCATCATGACTTTTACTGTCTTCCTTACTGCTCTCACTTGAAACTTCTTTGTGTGTGTGATGGCTGTTTCTTGAAGCATTGCTGAAAAAGTCTCCTTTCTCTTCACTGGTCTCGTCTTCATCAGCACTGCTGGTACTGTTGCTTCCCTTGCTTAGAGAGGAAGAGTCTTGATCATCACTATCATTTTGATCCAGGTCTTCATTTTCTGAACCAGAAAACTGGACACCCATTTCAATCCAGGTACTCTGGTAAGAGAAAGTACGGCAATGAATAAGGCCATTCCTGAGTGGTTCTAAGCTGTGAAATTTGGCAATACCTGGGATTAATGGTGTAAGAGAGAAGAATTTCTTTAATCCAAGTAAGTCTGCAGTAGCTTCTAATTCTTTAGATCCAACAAAGGTCACCGCAACAGATGTGCTCAACTTATTTGCAACACTTGCAAAAGAGCAAGCATCTTTGACTGCTTCCACCTTTCTTGTGGATACAGCATTCCAAACCATGCGCTTCACAGTTCCCCCGATACCATCAACAGCCCCTTTCCCATGTGATGTGGCAAAGTAGTTCCACTGGATGTTAAGACCTTGACCTTGAAGTAAATGGAGAAAATGGGCAATGTACCTGTTCTTGAACTGCGAGTTTGGTCCATCTGAAAATATCCAAACTCAAGTTATGTTTGGGTGTCTCCCCTTCACAAGGTCGTTGACAACTTTGCTGATGAACACAGCAACAGATGTTTTGTCATGCTTCAAATCATCTGAAACAATGACGTGAGATTCACAACAGCTGTTTTTGTCTCCAGACTTTGTCCAGATTGCAACAGTGAACAGGGTAACTTGGTCTTGGCTCCAGTGTGCTGACTGAACTTCTCCCAGGTACTTGCAGCTGAAATTTTCAGCAAAATCAACTTGTACCACTGCCTCTTCTTCTGTCAGATGTTCTATCTTCTCTTTGAAAATTCTTGCCTGTTGTCACTTTACAAACAAATGTTCTAAGAATGATGGCAGCTGAACTTCTAGATCTTCCAGTAAATCATCAACAGTACCCTCTTTCAGAACTTTCTGAATTTTCTTTACCCTTTTCATGCTTTTTCCTTTCTTTGCCTGCACCATTTGTTCCACATGCTCCCACTGATACCATGTTGCATGCTCATCAAGGTTTCCTGCACTTGACCTTATTTTTTGCAACAAGCTGGGGCATTTTGCACACTTTTTACATTTGCCAAGCATGCAAAGTTCTAACTCAGGGTTGCAAACAAAATTTTCTGCAAAACTTCCTGAGTACAGTGAAAAATCATCTATTTCTTTATGCAGGCTCTCACAAAGCATTTTGACAAACATCTCTAGGCATGTCAGCAGAAAGCAAGACATTCACTGGCCTTAAGGAGCAAAACTTACTAAAGCCAATCTCAGTGGTGGGGTTTTCTTTCATGAATATGCTATAACATTCCCTTAGGGACCACAACAAGTGCCTTTTCTGGATTATGATGTTTTGTGTTGTTTTTCCCGAACAGTGACAAAGTCTTTTCTGCCTGGTGCTTGGCGAGAGATGGAGTCAAGCTGAAAGAAAACTTTAACAAGATTTACCGTCTCTTTTGGAAGAACTCTGTTACCTCTAGTGCACTTCTTTTTCCTAAGAAAACCTGAAGCATGTGCTAGTTTGAAAACCACAGCCTTTCGTTTTCTGGGGCGTTAAGGAAGCACTCTGCTGCTGACCTTACCAAGAGCCTTTCCTAGAGCTTGAGGTGTTTGGTAAGCTTGTGATACATCTTGATCTTGGGAAGAGTTTTTTGCTTTCTTCTCTTTTTGTCTTTGCCTGCATTTTCTGACTCTTTCACGGGTGAGTTTCTTCCTTCTTGCAACTTCACTTGGACTAAGGGCTTGACCTTTTCTTATCACTCTTTTCCTTTCTTTGTCTTTGTTCTTATAGGCCTTATACCTCTCAACATCTACTTTGAGTCTTGTTCTAAAAGTTCTGGCCCTTTCAGCCCCTGTTTTGACATTTCTTTTTAGAAAAGACAACCATCTTGTTTATGTAACTTTCAGAGTACAATGAGATGTCATAATTTGATTAAAACTACTAGTCAGTGGTTTTCTTTCAAAGAATGTTCAGAGCATGCTCTGAAAAGGAATGCACTGACCAGCTATAATTACAAAACAGCTTTTGTGTGCTTTTGTTTTCATTTAATTTTCAGGGCTTCTATACATTGCTGATGGTAAACTTAACACATAAAAATAAATGAAATAAGCAATTTTTTTAGCATCATAGTACACATAATATAATTTTCAAGAAAAAATTCACAGACAGTAATGTCCGTAACACTTGGTGTAATGTCCATAACACAACCTTTTAGGGAACCAAAGCAGTTAAGATAGACCTCAGAGAAATTTAATGTGACTGAAGAAAACTTTGAGCATTTGCCATTAAAAAATATGCATTCAATTGCTGTTTTGAATCAACCACATTGCAGCATAATGAATTACCTTTCGCTCAATAAAAAAATACTCAGAGAACAAATTTTTAGCTCCCTCTGGTTTTGACTGAAAGGCCTGTTACAGACATTACAGCTAAAACAACCGTCAATTTTAATCACGACTTTTAAGGCTCAGTTCCTGTGATTTATGAAACGTTTGAAGGAAACAAATTATACTGCATACTGTGAACAGGACAGGAGATCAAAGTTAAAAAATGCTCTGTGAGTGTAATGTCCGTAATGGTGGAATTTCCCCTTTACACTGTTACTAAAAGTGAAATACCTGACACATACCTGTTAATGTCAACAATGTCAGTTAAATCTTGCTAATCTTCCTCGAAGACAGTACTTCTAATTACTTTAGAAATGTCTTTCCAGTCAGTGTAAGCCTGAAATCAAAATGAATAATAATTATACAAAAAAGCCCAAATTACAATCTGAAATGAGGTGTTTTAAGTTAAGGGGAAACTGCCTATCTCAGTTTTTTTTATAACAGCATGTAGTGACCTTTCCTTGTGACCTGTGTTTTGTAATTGCTACTTGTTAAATTAAAGTTAAGAATTTTGTTCAAAAAAGCAAAATCAGCTCGACTAATTTTAACTTAACGTGTCTGGATTTTGCCCATATCTTACCTCTCATAAAACTGTCCAATGTGTCTTCCAATTACGTAAATAAAGACTTGATTATTTGATTACCTTTAAAAAAAAATTAGAACACTTCTGCTGCATAATCAGATAGATGAGAAAGATCAGCATTGTCCACCTTCTGCCTTTTCTTTCCTCGTTTCCCTTTAGCAACCGACCCACCAACACTTTCCTCGATTTCACGTAGCCTACCCTGCCAGAATTCCAGTCTTCTTTGAACTTCTTTTCCAGTTTCTAAGGAAAACAGGTTAGGTAGTCACATCACAAAGTGTAAGGGGGTATTCTTTTTAAGGGAGGACTATTATGCAAGAACACAAACCATGGGGTATGCTTTACATGCTAAGGAACATTGATGTACCCTTGATACACAATGGCCACGTCATGGGGTTATATTAATACTAACAGTGCTAGCTAGCCTATCACAACTTCCAGTGTAGATGGATGTAAATGCAGTCATTAATTCAAACTGTCTGGTTTATCACAGTCAAAGGGAAGGAAAGGTTTTAAATAACAGTATAATGACTGTAACATGTACCTGAACCTGTGAGGGTAATAGTCTCCTCCTTTGATTTAATTGAACCAAAGTCTCTGGTAAATGTGTCTGAAATAGCCATGTCCTGATAGTACTAATTAAAAACAAATTTTTAAAAATTCATTGAATATTTTAAACAGATTGAAACCATTTTTTTCATTGTCTGTTTCTACATACTACACAAAAAATATTATTGTGTGTTGCACTGGTTTAAGTGAAACATTCAAATCATGTGATATCCTGAGCCATACCTTGATTCTATCATTACAAAATGTGACTATTCAGGAGTGCCTCTTTAGCACTTTCTGGATCACCAAAATATGACTTCAATTTGTCATGAGGCAAGGAGTTCCTGACAATAATTGCTTCAATGTTTGTGAGGAACTCACGTTCAGTAGAACCTTCAGGAAAAATAGTACAGAAAGAAACAAACAGGATTTAAATTCACAACTTAATGACATCTTCATTACAAACCAGTGTTACAGTTTTCATATTAAGGATCAAGGTATTGTACAAATGAAACTCAAGCAGCTGCTACAGCACAAAAGTAAAAGCCCTGAAGCTGATAAAGGGAATGAAAGCAATCATGATTAAAATGAAACAATATTGAAGGTACCTGAAATTGAAGACACCTGAATGTTGTGCTTTTCAACAGCAGTTTCTTGGCCCTCCTTCATCTTCACTGTTATTCTGCTGCTAAAATTCTCAGGGCCATAATTTGCCAATTTGGCATTACATTCATCAAGTGAACCCACTTTGTACAAAAAACAAACCCAATGATGACAACAACTCTTCGGTATTTCTAAGTTTGCATTGAAGGGCGCAGAGATTAATAGACGATAAATCCTCTTTAAGAAGGAACTCTAAGTCATCACGGATGCCTTTGAAACTAGAAAAAAGAAGATTAATTATTCTGTTAGTTGTGGGGGATATCTCCCCTGAAGTGGTACTTAACAGTTTTATAGATTTCAAACTCAAGTATTTTACTCGACAGGTTTTCAGTCTTTTATGACAGTGCCCCTTCAACATTGACACACCTACAGTAAAGGACGACTGTGGTATAATTATTATTATGGGAAAATAATATGTGCTCTCTAGGAAAACAAGACAAGGATAAAAGCCAACATTTTATAGACAGGGGCATTAAACTTTTTTTTTGGCAAAAAAAGCTTTTTGCTTCCTTTTCCATGCAGTGGAACTTCCCCTTTTGCAAGGCAAGGCTTAATATTTACAAAATATTATTGCTAAAATGAGGTCTATATAAAAAGTGAGTCTTTTATAGAAAACATATTTGTTAAGCTATAAATGCTGGGATGAAGGGATTCACTGACTATACCAGGGAATTTAATTTTTTGAATAGAGGTTAACCGTATTGAGATAACCTTAATGTTTTGAATGCCTTTTATAATTAGAGGCTACTGTGAATTCAAAATGACAACTACAAATGCTGAAATTCATGAATAATCAAGTATCATCGGAGAATTCTTAGTAAACCAAAACTATAACTAAATTACCCTCCAATATTGGCCTTGGACATGCTAAAGTGTTTCAAACAAACTGTATGTGGACCAAGATCACAACATCCCATAAAAATAGCCATTATTCATAGCTAGTTTTTTCTAAGAAATTTTACCCAGCGCAACTGAAAATCTAACAGTTAAACTATATTAGTAAGTTGGTCATTGGTAAGGTCAAAACCTGCATAGTAGAATTTGTTGACTCGGAGATTTTGAATATATCCACATACCCTCAATGCTTTGCAGATAAAGCAACATTCTACTTCAGTTCCTCGTTTCCCAAGCTTAAGGTTCGCTTTCCCTATTTGTTCCAGCAAAAAATAGAGGGCCTTCAGGTCAAGTTTAACTGTAGATATAAATTTTTGAAAAGAGTGGTCAATGTTCATGCAGGCATTTGGATTGAAAATCATGGTACTAAAAAATACCTTATTAATTATTATGTGAAACTTACCTTTAAATCTCACAGCATAATGCACTCCATCCACTGTGATTCCATTCTTCTTTAGTGCATCCTTTTGTTTGTTGACATTAACAATCAGCTTTTTTAGCTTTTCCCTGATAATAATAAAAAGTAAAGTTACCAGTAAACTGAAGTTATTACTAAAATGAAAAAAAAAAAGGAAAATGAAATACCATACTGCTAGTCTAGTCTGCAGCAGATAGTTCTTAAGACTTGAAAACATAAGGTCGGGTTTGAGTGGCCCACTAATAAATTAAGACCTTTGCCGTAAAATTTTCAAAAATGATCGTTTACTGGGGCCTTTCTAAAGGCCTCATATAATAAATTTGTTGTAAATCTACAACAATTATTTCAGCTTGCACTTATAACTGGTCGACAACCAAAAATTACACAGTCAAAACGGTACAATAAAAATTTTCACTAACAAAACTAGTTATTTTGGAAGCAAATAACTATTTGACTAATGAATCAAATTTAAATACAACATACCTGTCTTCCTTACAATTAGCAATAGCTAAAGGGCACACTGATTTGCAGCTCTGATTAGACAGGAATGGTCTGTCTTTGGGGACTACACCCATTAGGACCTGACTGCGCCCTACAAATGAGAGGAAACAAAAAAAAGGCATTTCAAAAATTTAAGCACCACTTCATGACCTAGAGTTCAAAGTGTTTGATTATGGTTACCCTGCCACTTTGATGTTACTCCCCCCCCCCCCCAAACTAAATACAGACACCTGTATTTAACGGATTTGTCACAACAAAAAGCACATGTATTTTCTCTAAAATTTACTCCCTAATACGGACAACAATAATATGGACAACAAGTTTTAAACTCCCATATATTATATACCCTGCTTTACATTATTTTATTTCTGCACTGTCTATGACTGAATATCTTTTAAGTGAAAATAATGGATAAGGAACGGTAAGTGTTTAAGAATACTGACGAAAAAGACTATTTCAGTCCAAGACTACACCCACGGTAAAAGATCACAAGGTTTCGTTAGAATGAACTTGTTTCAGTCACAGTTAAGAAATAATTTGGACACTATTGTATGTCCCTTGGTGTCATAATTTTTAACCCAATTTCACTGTTGATTTTTTTGCTATGTTTTTCTTTCTTAAGTGCAACACAGTTGTTGCAAAATACAATAAAGAAATCTGGAAATAAATTACACTGTATTTAGTAAAGATTGCGTTCTCACCTGCAAATGGCCTACCATCAAGCTTGAGGCTTAGGTCAAATATTTCTTTCTGCACACCATGTAATCTCAACTCCCTGATAATCCATGTTAGGGCACTTTCAAAAGAAACTTCATAACCAGGAAAATCTTGTATTTGGGTGATGTCAAAGAGGCTTCAAACTTTATCAAACACCACAGACCGAAGTGCCTTTACGTTGCGTCTGGAAAGCAAGATCAGAGTGTCTGATGAGTTCTAAAAGAAAAGAAAAAAAGATCAAAGGCACTGACACAGTACCCCTGCCTCCCCCAACAGAAATAGCCAATTTTTCTTACACCCCTCAGAAATATTCCAAAGATCAAAGGTGCCATCACACTCAATCCCCTCCGAAACGACTTTCACACACCCCCCCTCCCCTTCATTGAGTGCCTGACCGCAAAGCTCGTTAGTTACCATGGAAAAGGGGTCTCCTGGTGTGAGCAATAAAATCGGGCCTCTAGCTTATGATGAATTAAGTCAAGTGTTACAGGAGGTACAAGGGTGTCGAGCAAAAACTGCGATTTCTGCGATTCCTCTAAAAGTTGTGAAAAATTGGAGAAATCGCAGTTTTTGCTAAGATTAATTAAGTCAAGTGGTACAGGAGGTAGAAGGGTGTCCAGCAAAAACTGCGACTTCTGCAATTTCTCCAAAAATTGTGAAAAATTGGAGAAATCGCTGTTTTTGCTAAGATTAATTAAGTCAAGTGTTACAGGAGGTAGAAGGGTGTCCAGCAAATACTGCGACCTCTGCAATTTCTACGATTTCTCCAAAAATTGCAAAAAAATGGGAGACATCGCAGTTTTTGCTAAAATTAATTAAGTCAACTGGAGGTAGAAGGGTGTCCAACAAGAACTGCGACTTCTGCAATTTCTCCAAGAATTTTTCGAAAAATTGGAGAAATTGCAGTTTTTGCTAAAATTAATTACGACAAGTGTTAGAGGAGGTACAAGGGTGCCCAGCAAAAACTGCGATTTCTGCAATTTCTCCAAAAATTGCAAAAAATTGGAGAAATCGCAGTTTTTGCTAAAATTAATTAAGTCAAGTGTTACAGGAGGTAGAAGAGTGCCCAGCAAAAACTGGCATTTCTACAATTTTCGGGATTTCTCAAAAAAATTGCAAAACATAAGGAATAATTGCAATGATCAATGGTAGGCATTCTGTCTTTTTTGTTATCATCCAAGCACAAAGGTTGACAGGTTTTTGTCAATGAGGTATTAGGGAAATACTTGTTACTGTATGATTCAACCTTGCATCCTCTATTCATTGTTGACTAATCCTGACTAATCCCATACGAATTCCAGTATCCATAAAAAATTTTGCTCTCAAAATCTGCTCTTTAGCATAGAGACCATTATTTCCTTCTTCTCGGAGTTTACAATAAGCTTTACCTCTCTTTTTCCTTTACCAAGTTGCTTTCTAAACCCACCACAATCTTGGAACTAGTCGTAGAGATACGATAATCTTCTCAGGTTTGAAAATGTTATAGTCACTGAACCTGGTGTATCTATGCCAAATCTTGTCAGACCAAGACCAAGAATCTCCTTCTTCAAGAGATCAAAGACCTGATGAGGCATGCGAAGGTCAAAGCAAATCATCCACGGATGCACTATGCTCATTTTTGGACTAAGACGGTGAATAATTGCAGTCTTTGCACGATCCATGCTTCGTTAAAGCATAGGACATAATCTCGCCGATCCTGTAGTAATTGGTGCGCTCGCGAAGCGCGCCAAAATTCCCTTTCACAACTGACTCAGCCAGCTTATTCAGTTCGTGGAATGTCTTGCCTAAATACTTTAGGGTATGTGCGTTTCAAATTCTCCGCAGAAATTTTGATTTCTCTCGCTTCAGTGCATCTTTTATGGAAATTTAGTTCACCTTCGGTAGCTGCACATTGATCCGCCATCTTGAATTTTGCAAAACTAAACTAAACCTGAGGTCGCGCTCGCCCAAAATGAATTGTAAAATCGACGCTGTTCAAAGGAGTTTTAAACCGACGTATTTTCAATGCTGTCTTTTTCAGGGTACAAAAATAGTCTCATTTAGTCTTGTATCCCTAAGAAGGCAGCATTGCCGAAACGTCGGTTAAAACTCTTTTGAACTGCGTCGATTTTACAATTTTCAAATTAACATTAAGTAGCTAGGTTGGGCAGGGAATTTAACTTTATTTTTCACAAAGTGAAAGTTGGCCACATTCCAAGCGTTGCAAATTTTAAAATGGACTAGGTACGTGAAAGTGTACTGCTACAGCGGTGAGCAGTCCGTTAGTCGCCAAAAATTTTAATAAAATTGCAATGGTTGCTTCGTATATTTCATTTATAGTGTTGTTGTTTGGGTCCATGAGCATTAAAGAACATCTATTACATGTGGATTCGCCCGACATTGATTTTTCCTTAGTTGAACTTAAGAAAAAATAGCAAAAAGTGTTCAAGTTTAAATCCAAAAACCTGTTCGAATCCTGTAATTCTAGACCAGTTCTCATTTTTATTACATCGTCATTATTAATTAATATTTAAAAGTTCTTTTAAAATTAAGTACTTTTTGGGCAATCCGATAGAGACCACGAAAGAAGAAATCTAGGTGCTAGTAAGTTAAAGCAATCAGGTTTAACCATATATGACAATTTTTTGGTGTCTCAGTCAGATTTAATGGCACCGCAACCGATCTAGTTATGTTGGCCGTCCATAGTCCCCAATAAAGTAAATTGGCGATGGACTAGGTGTAAAAATGTTCTTAGTCTTCGGTGGCAGTCCTGAAGTCGCCGGATACGGTAAAACAAGAATGGCTGACTCGAATTAAGAAGGCTTAGCTGGGGTTGGTGGATAAAGAACGAAGTATATGACATGTATAGTGTTGTTGTTGGGGCATGAGCATTAAAGACCCGAGGTATATTACTTTTTTGGATTTGCACGACCTTGATTTGTCAAGGAATAAGTGTCAAAGTGAAAGTGATAGCATATAGTGATCCACAACATTTTGCAGTGACGACTTTGTACAAAATATATTCAAGATCGACGTAGCAATCGTCGACATTTCTAAGATCGTGCAGAACGCTTGACCTATTTAGGTAATGACGGCAAAATAATCAAAGCGAAAAGCATCTTTAATAAGCGGTGTTGTAGAGTGTTGTTTGTCATCGGTCGGATCGACTTAAACAATTGCAGGCGAAGCAACCTCGGGCGAATCCACTTTAGGGGCAAACGACCACATAATTTAGATGTACTAGTGAAAATAATTGTTACATTGAAGTGAATGATGCTGTATTCAAGATGTAATGTGAATAAATAACTTTGACCAGTTGAAAAATACGTTAATGATGTTGATCCCTTGTTCAAAAACTCCTAGTTTAAAGAAGGCATAAAATGATGAAACTTTGATTACAATGGAATCTCACGAATATCACTCGAACCTTTAGATAACAAACCTTTATTTAAAGATTGGCTGCGTTGGCTTTTGCGTGTAGGTATGCTTTAATTGCGCTGACAGGGAAATGCCAAAATGGCAAGTAAAGCGGAAACTTTTCGGACAAAAAAGTCGGCAAACGGCTTTGTTTTATGTGATCATGAACATGAGAAAAGTGAACTGATTAACATGACAAAGAACTGCGAGAAATCGCAAGTAACGTGAAAAATCGTCAAATTTGCGATTTTTCGCAATTTTCGCAAATTTGGTTAAATCCGCAGCTCGGTCTGGTTAAGTGTTTATTAATTAACATGACAAAGAACTGCGAAAAATCTCAAGTAACAAAAAATCGTCAGACTTACGATTTTTCGCAGTTTTCGCAAATTTTGTTTAATCGACAACTCGCTCTGAACTTCAGTGATTATTTACATGACAAAGAACTGCGAAAAATCGCAACTAGCGCGAAAAATTGTCAGACTTGCAATTTTTCGCAACACACGAACATAAACTGCAATTTTTGCTGCTGCGTACAAACCTGGACATAATAAGTGACAGATAATGCAGAAAGCTTATGATGCCTTGCTATCTTAAGATGGCAGCAATAAAGCTCCCGTCCCAAGAAAACTGTTTTCTTCAAATGCAAAGACCATTTTTTGATTTCATCGAATAAAAGTCGAGTTACTTCCTAAATAGTTTATTTATACAAGAGAGTAAAACCCTTAAACCTTCCTAGCAAATAAGAGATACTATAACATATGATCCCCGCAAAAATCAAGATGGGTCACTGAGAAACTCTTTGAAAAAAAACAGAGATATTTCTTACTTCGGCCTCTCTTTCCTGTACACAGCTTGTAGGATGTAATTTAATTTGCGGTGAAAAAATACTTCCGGACCTAATAACAGCTTACTAAAATTAATTAGTAATGGATGACGAGAGGCAAGTCGTGTATGCAAGTGCAATCGTTCCCATTTTTTTTGTTGTACTAAAATAAAAAGTGTCCTATTTTAGCCAGACGAAAAAAAGGCAACACATAGACCTATGAAGGTGCGAGTTGGCTTCCATCTTCGTGGCCTAGTCAATTCTAAGCGTACTGTGACGTTACTGAGGTTTTTAGGGTGTTCTTCGTCTTTAACTGTTATAAAATAAGCGGCGTTGCGCTGGACAAATAGAAGGATAATCGACGGGACGATTCGGAATAACTGAAGGACGGAATGGGACTAAAGCTCGGTAGAACACTTCGCTGGACTGCGCGGCCAACGTCACAAACAATGCCAGGGGTACAGGCTCGTCAGTAACTTGTCCGTAGAGCAAAGCAGAAATGACTTCAACAGGATTGAAACTCTTCAAGTGTGTTTCATCTTCACACGTAGTTAACTCGTAGACAACTCAAGTAATTCAGCATGGCTCTGTGTCTTAACGGGAGGTAATTCAGTTCTGTTGGTTCGAGGTAATTCAAAGTGTACAGTGTACAAGCTTGCTTATATGTGGTCTGGCTATGCTAATACTGTTCAAATATTATGTTCGGCAAGTCTTTCATGTAAAATTACATTCACTGAAGAATAAACAACTAACATCCTCCTAGTTAAAAACGAGCTCGTACAAAGGATGGTAAAGCGGCTGAGAACACTTCAATTGCTCTAGATTATTGTGCTGAATATTACTAATATCCTGATTCTAGTTTGTGTTTACACTAAGTTTGTTAGAGACGGAAACTTCAAGGAAGTTATGTTTAAGCAGCCTTCGTTTTCCCATCTAAGGTTAAATACGATCGGACCTTCTTACTGCTTATGAATCTTGGTAAAACAAATTGCAAGACGGCTGAATAAACATTTATCTGTACAGAGTTTTCTGCGATCTTAAACTTGAAAGTTTTAAAATCTATTTGAAATGCTGAAATGTTAACTCTGATAAAACTGAGTTCCGTTCTATAGATAACGTTGAAATATCGGCTGTTGTGACAGTACCTATGCCCCTCCCGGGTGCATTTGCCGGTCATTTCTGTAAAGTGCTAAGTTCCCATAAAGAGGCATTTTTCGTACATCTACCCAGTGCTGGGCATTTGTTTTCGTACCTTTTGAATTTCCATTGGTTCTTTTTAATTAAGCGTTGGCATGAGACTATGTACAGTGACTAGGTTGTGTTGGTTCTGAGCACCTTCAATGTTTGTTTTGGTTACTTGAGGCGCCTTCGATAAATTAAAATTCCCATTTTCATTCTCATTTTTTCTCATTGATCAATTTATATGTTAAAAGACACTTAAGCAAATTACTAGATTATTATTATTTAATAATAATAATAATAATTTACATTTATATAGCGCAAACCTCTATATGAATATATTCGGTTGCGCTTTACAATATTGTTATATTAAATTTATGTTAAAGGTGACTAAAGCATGAGCAACTATTAAAAACTACAATAAAAAGTATTAAAAACTATAAATAAAAATAAATAAATAAATAATGATAATAATTAAAAAAAAAAAAAAAAAAAAACCTATTATAAAAGCCAACAATTAAATCTATTTAAAAGCTAAATTGAAAAAATGAGTTTTAACAGCAGTCTTAAAAGTGTCCAATGTCTTCATGTTGCGAATTTCCGAAGGTAATGCATTCCAGAGATAAGGTGCAACTGACTGGAATGCACGATCGCCAAGAGTTGGATGGGTCTTAATGCATGGTAACTCGAGGAATATAGACTCATTTGACCTTAGAGAGTACTTGGATTGCTTTTTGGTAGTAATGAAATCAATTAGATAATTAGGAGCTTGACCATATAAGCACTTAAATGTCAAAAGTAGAATCTTAAACTTTATACGGTAACTTATTGGAAGCCAATGAAGGTGGAAAAGCAATGGTGTAACATGGCAGAATCTAGGTGTTCCGGTGACCAACCGAGCCGCGGCATTCTGTATCCGTTGGAGTTTCATGATATGTGAATTCGGGAGGCCATATAGTAGACTGTTACAATAATCTATTCTACTGGTGATAAAAGCATGAACTAATGATTCGGTGACTGAACGACTTAAATATTTCCTAATTCTACGCATGTTATAAAGATAATTGAAAGCGGATGAGCAAGTTTTGTTGATATGACTTAGCATACTCATTTTAGAATCAAACCAAGCTCCTAGGTTTCGAACTTCAGAAGATGGAGCAATTTGGGAGTCCCCAACCGATAAGGTACTAATGTTACTGACTTTCTGAAGTTGTTGTCGTGTTCCAATCAGAAGACATTCTGTCTTATCGGAATTCAGTTTTAACTTATCCGAATGCATCCATCTACTGATATCAGCAATACATGATTCCATGGCAGTTATAGCAGCGGTCTCCTCCAAATCATTTCCTGATCTAAACGCGATGTACAGTTGCGTGTCATCTGCATAACAATGGGAATTAGGAAGATGTGATTCGACGATCTTAAAAAGTTTACTAGCATAGAGGGAAAACAATAATGGCCCGAGACAGCTGCCTTGTGGAACTCCAAATTTAAGATTAAAATTACTCGATAGAACTCCGTCTATATAGATGCGCTGGGTTCTGTTAGAAAGGTACGATTCAATCCAATTAAGTGCAGAGCCTGAAATTCCAAAATCAAACTGAAGGCGATCTAAGAGAATCCTATGGTCCACGGTATCAAACGCGGCGCTTAAATCAAGAAGCACTAACAACGTGACCTTCTGATTTTCCATGTTCATCAGAATGTCATTCTTGACTTTAAGCAGGGCAGTTTCTGTGCTATGGTGCCGTCGATAGGCTGATTGCAATGAAGGAAAAAGATCATGCTCATTTAAGTAGGACTGAATCTGATCAGCTGCCACTCTTTCAGCCAATTTTGAAACAAAGGAAAGATTGCTGATCGGTCGAAAGTTTTTAAAAACCAAGTCAAGACCTTGTTTTTTTAGCAGTGGTGTAACAATCGACTCTTTCCAAATGTCAGGGAAAAATCCTGATTCAAGCGACAAGTTTATCGTAGTAGATAATATCGGAAGTAACTCATCAAGGCAATCTTTCAAGATATTAGTGGGAACAGGATCAAGTAAACAAGATTTATAATATTATCATTAATTACTGCATTCATAATACAAATATGGGGTTGTAAAGAATCATTTTGGGCTGTCCAATAGAGGCCAAGGAAACAATAATATTTAAATCTTGTCTTAATGACAGCGCCATTTGTACACACAGTGTTAAAATTTTTATGATGTCTGTGTTATACATGACATTATGACATGACCTGGAATTTTTATGGCATCAAATGCTCTCTCACCAAGTGTGTATAGTTAAACGGTCACAAATACACAGTTTTTTTAACACAATTGCATCAAAATACTAAAATAATTATCACCTTCGTCTTGTAGAATGGGATACTTAAGAACATCACATCACAACGTGCTGTACATGAATGTAATTAACTCTGAATAACAATACCATTCTGCATTTGCATTCGCATTCAAAGCGGAGCTCTACGTACGCGCGAACGCAACAAAACCCGAATAGAGAAACAGCGTGAGAAAGGGTAAAAGATCACAAAACTTCCTGAGGAAATTCCTGAACGTATTTACTTCAATGATATATCGTCGCTTTCATAGCAACCATTGATGGAGGAAATGAATCATACGCTCACGCTTTAAGCCATCGAAGGAGTTGTTAGAGGCATAAGATTCTTCTTCCAAAACCGGCGGCTCAAACTGGTACGGCTCACCGCTGCCTAACACATTATATCAATCGTTTTGGTCATTCAAGAGTCTTCCTAATAACCGCTCCAGTTTTGCTCTTTTAAGTGTCTATAAAAAAGGCTTTGAAGGAAAAATCTTTGCCTAAATCTCACTTAGGATGCTTCCTTTCAGTGTTTACCGGGTAAACGTAAAACGACAAAAGGAAAAATGTCAATTTTTTTTGTTCATTTGATTTTTAAACCAATTTCTAGTTTTCAACTAGATTAATCAATGACAATTAAAGAGTGCAAACCATGGACTTGTGCAAATTACTTAAATATATCTTGCGGTTGGTCGTTATGTTAATCTAAAATTAAAACCTAGCTTACTGGAGGGCGGGAAACAATGCAAGTCAGGGTGCATGCAAAATAGTGTTTATAGCATAGCTCCAACGAGAAACAAACAAATAATAAAATAAATAAATAAACAAGGATGAAGTCGTCTTTCACTAATAATTCTTACTTAACCTTAACTTTATTCTTGCAGGTATCTGTACAATAACCAAATTGAACAGCTTTCATTTGGGATATTTTACAATCTATCTAAGCTACAGAAGTTGTAAGTTTGTATTTTTTTAATTGTCTGTTGCTTATTATCGAGATTACAATCACCATATTACGGAAACAAGCATGTATATAAGAGTCCGTAAAGGGAACCTACACGGCTTAGCATACAAGGTACATAAAGCGAGAGAGTAAAGACAAAAACAGAAGGCACTCTTTATATATATTAGTCACGCAGCACAGATCAATATTTAATAAGTATCCTAATTTTTTATGTAGTATGGCTATGTCAACCTATTTTCATTCGAGGCAGTGGATCAGATAATTAACCTTAATTTTAGCGGAGCTGTCGGGCGCGTGTGCAGCGCACCATGGGTAAGCAAATCTACCCATTCCAGACACATTTTGTAATCACTTGACCGTACAGCAACCAATGTTTACTCTCACACTTTCTAGGTAGTGTTTGGGAACCCAGGAGAAAAAGCCCAGCCTCTTTGATAAAACCACAGTACGAATCCAGTAAAATTACAGTGTTTGTATGCGGCAAAAAATACGATGCTAAAATTTGAAAATGCTTGCGAAGGAGAAGACAGGCCAACACGACGGACTTAGAGCTACAAAGAAACTTACGGTGATTTGAAATCACCCTTGGCCAATTACTACCTGTAAATAAAGAACGCATTTCGCAAGTGTCATGAGTAAAATCCAGAATAGCTCCGTTTTTGCAAAACAACTATTTTGTGAGTACATAGCACTGTTTAGGTTAATGTGGGTCGAGAGAGCCGCTTTCAGTAAAACGCTTTTAAGGGACAAAGGTTTGAACAGACGCACATGTGCCTCCGATGATTGCTTCATCAAGAGGGTCGGCCGGGGATTGACTGAACAACAGAACACATTGTATTTTCTAAATTCGAAAGTGCCCCCAAGGTAGAATTGTTAGAATTTAACTTTTAACAAAGGCTCCCACAATGCGACAGCCTCGATCTTTAGCAGCTACTGTACGTTTCTTGAACCCCTCTTTACGGCAAATGGCAACATTTGTAATTTAAACGTTTTATTAAATTGAATCCAGGTTTAAAATGGATTTTGATGAGACTGTTATATCTCATGAATCATCTGTGTCATGAAGATACGCTAACTAACTCTTTCTTACAGGTCGCTCTTCAACAACAAAATTGAGCAGCTTTCACCTGGGATTTTCTCCGATCTATCTGAACTAAGAGAGTTGTAAGTTTTTTTCTCTGTTTGTTGCTAATTTTCAAGATTAAAACAGTAGGCTTGTTCAACCACGTATACATACGATTCCGTACGAGTAACCTAGGCGGCTAGCATACAAGCAACATTAAGATACCAACACCACCCAAAAGCTTTGTAGGATACTGCAGCTGATGCCTTTTCCAGTAATAGGGTTGGTTCCATCAAAATACTCAAATGTGCCATTTTTAATACAAATTGCGCCATCCCCTGTGACACACGAGCGCAATGTAATTTTTGCAAGAACGCTGTGCAAAGTAAAACTGACATCGAAAATTACCTTTAAGGGACATGAATAAATTTTCTTTTGTCATCATTGTCCCTTGTTGAAACTGACTATAAATGTGATGACTATGGACGTGATTCTGGTTATTGTAAACATTGTAGTGAAAGTGGATTCTCTTCTTACGTGGATGGAAAAATACGGATAATATATATTTAATCCTAGATATGACATAGGTGTATATTACATATATGAAGCATATATGAAACACTTGGAAAGTTTAAAGATTACTTAAGTAAAGTTGCAAGAAGATCACCCATCTCCTGAAACTCCATGCGGGAGCCTGTCAAATTTGCGGGTTCCAGCGCGAGTTAATAACATTGAGAGTGGCTCAATTCTTGCTAAAAGTAGCGTAATTAGCCATGGAACAGCTTGGCGTCGGCGCTTGCGATTTCTACTCCGATTATGGCTCCAGTACAAATCAGTAAAAAACAAACAGTTTTGGGTAATACGTATTTTAAAGTTTTTTTTTTATTATTGCCAATTTTAATCTTATAAGTAACAGTATTATTGTGCTAAGCCTCATGTGCTGGAAAAGCCATATGGTTAAATTACAGAATTAGAATTAGATAGCCTGAAATTCATCCGATTGCTTCGAGTCGTTTTCTCCTCTCAACAAGGGAGGGAGTAATAACGACTCGAAGTAATCGGATGAAATTCAGGCTAAGAATTAGACCGTTACTTCCTTGGCGAGGCCTAATCAGGCATAAGCAGTTTTTTGTCCTAATGGTACATATAGGAGCCGGTGACCAAGCTTCTAATGCCTAAAATGCATGTTTGTTACAGATAACATGTCCAAGTTTGCACGCAATAGCAAAAATTGCGAAAAATTGGAGAAATCGCAGTTTTCGCTAAAATTAATTAAGTCAAGTGTTACAGGAGGTACAAGGGTGTCCAGCAAAAACTGCGATTTTTCCAAAAATTGCGAAAAATTGAAGAAATCGCAGTTTTTGCTAAAATCATAACAAGCCAGAGGGTCGATTTTAATGGGAAAGCGGTCCGTGCACACCTCGGCCAATCTAATTTTTCATTTTTCCAACAAAAACGGAAAAAGGAAATATTACTTAGGTCCGTGCACATATCGGCCAATCTAATTTTCCATTTTTCCAACAAAAACGGAAAGAGGAAATATTACTTATCCTTATCATATTTGCATATTTCAAAGTACAGAAAAAAAGAGAAAAAAAGAAAATGGTCGGGAAAATCGATCATTTTTTCATTTTTCTAATTTTGAAGTTAAATTCAAAAATACAAAAAATACTGTTAACGGCTAAAAGCGATATTTTGCTATTTTTATTTTCTTGATATTGTTAGAAAAGCGAGAAAAATAAAATAATCTCCGAGTCCTAGATCATTTTTCTATTTTTCCGTTTGATTTAGCGAGAACAGAGCTATTCTGGATTTCACTCATCAAACTTGGCGCTTCTGCATTGCTATCTAAGCTAGGATAGCCTTTCACACAGAAAAATTAGGCATTAACGCAAAGATTACAAGCGTATTTGCCCCAGTGTTTTGAAATACACAAAGAAGAATTAGTTTAAAAACCACGCAAAAATTGCTGCTATCCTCGCGAGCTAAACGAAGCAAAGTTTCTGGAAAACGTTTACTAATTGAGATTTTGGTGTCTCTTGTGACTTGAGTAATTTAAAAAGCGGCCCCTGAAGCGACGTCTGCGACCCCTAATTTTGCGAAATGTTTTCGTTAGTTACACGTAATAATTAGCCAAAGGCGATTTCAAATCAGCGTAAGCTCATTTGTATAAAGTTTTTTGTAGGCCTAAGTCCGTCATGTTGGCTCATCCTTTTCTTCGCGAGCATTTTCAAATTTTAGGATCGTATTCTTTACCACATAGAAACACCGTAATTCTACTGGATTGGCATTGAGGTACTATTACAGAGACTGGGTTACCTGTTAATTCACTATACAGTGAAAAGTATAGACTGAGATCTCCTATGAAATCCCACTGAGCATACGATTCCGTACGAGTAACCTATGCGGCTAGCATGCAAGCAACATTAAGATACCAACATCACCAAAAAGCGTTGTAGGATACTGTATACTGTAGCTGACGCCTTTTCCACTAATAGGGTTGGTTGCATCAAAATACTCAAATCTGCCAGTTTTAATAGAAATTGCGCTATCCCGTGTGACACACGAGCGCAATGTAATTTTTGAAAGAACGCCCTGCAAAGAATACACAAACTGACATGGAAAATCACCTTTAAGGGATATGAATAAATTTTCTTTTGTCATTAATGTCCCTTCTTGAGACTGACTATAAATTTGATGACCATGGACGTGATTCCGGTTATTGTAAACATTGCAATGAAAGTGCTTTTGATAAACCTCACCATGCACTCACAGACTACCCGAGATTGTGCATTGGTGTGCCTGCGGTGCGGACGGACGGTCGGTCGATTGCTCAGGCGGTGTACAGTGAAGTGATTACCAAATTTTCTAGGATGGGTAGATTCACTTAGCTATGGGGCTCCGCAAGTGGAAATTGCCTTTAAGAGACATGACTTAATTCCCTTTTGTCATCACTGTCCCTTCTTGAAACTGACTATAAATGTGACGACTATGGACGTGATTCTGGTTATTGTAAACATTGTAGTAAAAATGCTTTTGATAAATCTAATGACGAAGAAATGTTGGAGATGTCGTCCAAAGAATATCCTGTCCGGGTGAAAAAAAAATTCAGGGAAAGGACAGTGGAAAATTACCGCCACCAGCGACAAAAAATAATGGCAAATGCATTAGTTGATGGAGATGTTTCTTCTTTTTTGCTGGCACTGAAGAAAGAGTCGAGCCTACAAACAACTACACAGTCATCCCATTTCTGAATATAATCCCATGCATAAATATTTTATTCCTTTTATTCCGCTTTATGATTTTTTTAAGCCACATCAAGAGATACATCCTGTACACGCGTACATATTTCTATCTAAGGTATTGCCGTTTTTCGTTAGTTTTCGAGATCACGAAAATTTTAAGAAATAACAAAGGAAATGCTTAGATAATACAGCCCAAATGAGCTGCGAGGAGATAGTTAAACTAAATAGAAGTGCTTTTCTTTAAATAAAAAAAGGAACGCTTGAAGCGTAGCAAAGCTGTTGTGGATTTCTCCTCTTGTGGATGGAAAAATACGGATAATATATATTTAATACTAGATATGACATGGGTGTAGAGATATGAAGCACTTGGAAAGTTTAAAGATCACTTAAGTAACGTTACAAGAAGATCTCCCATCTCCTGAAACTCCATGCGGGAGCCTGTCAAATTCGCGGGTCCCCGCGAGAGTTAGTAACGTTGAGAGTGACTCAATTCTTCCTTAAAATAGCGCAATAAGCCATGGAACCGAGTGGACTCGGCGCTTGCGATTTCTACTCCGATTATGGCTCCAGTACAAATCAGTAAAAAACAAATAGGTGTGGGTAATACGTATTTTAAAGTCTTTTTTTTTATCATTGCCAATTTTAAATCTTATAAGTAACAGTATTATCATGCTAAGCCTCATGTGATTGAAAAGGCATATGGTTAAATTACAGAATTAATCTGTTACTTCCTTGTACAAGGTCTACGTCAGGCATAACCGTCTTTTAGTCCTAATGGTACATATACGAGCCGGTGACCAAGCTCCTAATGCCTAAAATGTTTGTTACAGATAAGAGATATGTCCACGTTTGCACGCAGTAGCAAAAATTGCGAAGAATTGGAGAAAACGCAATGTTTGCTAAAATTACTAAATTCAAGTGGTAAAAGAGGTACAAGGGTGTCCCACAAAAACTGGGATTTCTACAAAAAAATTGCGAAAAATAAGGAATACTTCCAATGATCCATGGTAGGCATTCTGCCTTTTTTGTTATTGTCCAAGCACAAAGGTTGACTGGTTTTTGTCAATGAGGTATTAGGGAAATGCTTGTTTCTGTATGATTCAACATTGCATCCTCTATTCATTGTTGACTAATCCTGAGTAATCCCATACGAATTCCAGTATCCATAAAAAAATTTTGCTCTCAAAATCTGCTCTTTAGCATTGTAGACCATTGTTTCCTTCTTCTCGGAATTCGCAATCAGCTTTGCCTCTCCTTTCCCATTACCAAGTTGCTTTCTAAACCCACCACAATCTTGGAACTGGTCGAAGAGATAAGATAACCTTCTCAGGTTTGAAAATGTTATAGTCACTGAACCAGGTGTATCTATCCCAAATCTTGTCAGACCAAGAATCTCCTTGTTTAAGAGATCAAAGACCTCGTGAGGCATGGAAAGGTCGAAGCAAATCACCCACGGATGTACTATGCTCATTTTTGGACTAAGACGGTGAATAATTGCGGTCTTTGCGCAACCCATGCTTCGTTAAAGCATAGGACATAATCTCGCCGATCCTGTAGTAATTGGTGCGCTCGCGAAGCTCGCCAAAATTCCCTTTCACAACTGACTCAGCCAGCTTATTCAGTTCGTGGAATGTCTTGCCTAAATCCTTTAGTGTATGTGCGTTCCAAATTCCCCGCTGAAATTTTGATTTCTCTCGCTTCAGTGCATGTTTTATGGAAATTTAGTTCAACTTCGATAGCTTCACATTGGTCCGCCATCTTGAATTTTGCAAAACTAAACCCGAGGCCGCGCTCGGCCAAAATGAAGGTTGATTTAAAAAATTGTAAAATCGACGCTGTTCGAAGGAGTCTTAACCGACGTATTAGCAATGCTGTCTTTTTCAGGGTACAAAAATAGTCTCATTTATTCTTGTACCCCTGAGAAGGCAGCATTTCCGAAATGTCGGTTAAAACTCTTTTGAACTGCGTCGATTTTACAATTTTCAAATTAACATTAAGTAGCTACGTTGGGCAGGGAATTTAATGTATTTTTTTTACAAAATTGAAGTTGGCCACATTCCCAGCGTTGCAAATTTTAAAATGGACTAGGTACGTGAAAGCGTACTGCTACTGCGGTGAGCAGTCCGTTAGTCGCCAAAATTTTAATAAAATTGCAATGGTTGCTTCGTATTCAACAGCTTTGTTGGGATTTGTGGATTAAAGAACGAAGTATATTACATGTATAGTGTTGTTGTTTGGGTCCATGAGCATTAAAGAACATCGATTGCATGTGGATTCGCCCGACATTGATTTTTCCTTAGTTGAACTTAAGAAAAAATAGCAAAAAGTGTTCAAGTTTAAATCCAAAAACCTGTTCGAACCCTACAATTATTGACCAGTTCTTATTTTTATTACATTGTCAGTATTAATTTAAAAGTTTTTTTTAAATTAAATACTTTTGGGCAATCAGATAGAGGCCACGAAAGAAGAAATTAAGGTGCTAGAAAGTTAAAGCAATCAGGTTTAACTATGACCATTTTTCGGTGTCTCAGTGAGATTTAATGAAACCCGCAACCGACCTAGTTATGTTCGCCGTCCATAGTCCCCAATGAAATAAATTGGCAATGGACTAGGTGTAAAGATGTTCTTAGTCTTCGGTGGCAGTCCCGAAAGTAGTGGGGGAGGCACCGAATTAACCTTTTTTTACGGATTTAATTAACTTTTTGTGCGGTATAAATTAACGCAGATGACGTCATGCATCTCATTAAGATAGGATGATGTCATAGTTTAAATTAATACTGGTGACATCACGCATGCCATTATGATAGGATGATGTCATAGTTTATTTGTAGCTGGCAAGGAGCAAGTGACGTCAGAATTTCCTAGAGTTGACGTCATCAAAAAATGCTGAGATCATAATCTATAAACAGAAAAGTGATTTTATATAATTAGCTATTTGCTATAGTCTTTTGATTGGATATTGTAGAAACTGTTATGTGTTCAAAATAAAAGCGAGCAAATTTTGAACGTGTTATCTTTGCAGATTATACTAAATGAAAAATCTTTAATCATTAAATTATTTTCACTAAAAATCGGTTATAAACAAAACCAAGACACGGAGGTTAACTGAAAAATCTTTACTTCAAAAGAAGGGAAAAGGGGGTTAAGAGAATGCGAAATCGTACTAATTTTTCAGGCGAAACATGAAAACGAGGTCGAAGCTCAGTGAAAAACTGCCTATCAAGCAAAAATGTCAATCTTTGTTTACTTGACTCTGTAGAAAGTATTGCACAGGGTACGAAAATTCTATAGAAAACAACAGGTGGTTCTAAAGCAAGCCCTAACTCTTTTGGTTCTTAAATCAACTCCATTCTTGTTCCTAATGAGTGGAAAGTCTATTTATAAAAATAGGAATAAGAGGTGCGATCGCCCAGCAACACATGTCTTCTTATTTAGCGCTAAAAATCGGATATATAAACAAAACACACACACATATACAAAAACTGGAGATGAAAACTCTCTATTTCAATTTTGACTCACCATTACAAAAGCGTTTTCTCCGTTCCATCTCAAGGAAGCGACTAACTATTGAAGTCTCAGCGCTTGATGAGCTTATGGTCTTGTCAATTCAAGCGCCGTTAGTCAGTTAATTATGCGGGTTAACAAGCCCAAACTTGAATACAAATTAGTTCATCTCTATAGCTAGACCCAAGGGAGCACCTTGACTTACTATTGTAAAAACACAAACAATTAATAACTTAACAAGGATCAATTTAAACACGCGACAAATAAATTGACAAGACGCCGCGAGATACAGTTTTAAAAACTTTATTGAAAACCAGTGACAAAAAGAGTCAAATACACAGCGATTTGGAAGGGATGGAAATTAATCATCTTCTTCGCCTATGGAGTACTTGTAAGGTCTAACTCGAAATTTCTTATGCCGAGTTCGTTTCCTCTGTTTGCCATGAGCATTATACATTGTAAACATAAGGAAATACACTAAGAAAAATGAGATTGGCACCTGCGCAAAACTAATTATAAACTAAAGATAGCAAACAGAGTTGAGGAGGCTGTAATGAGAAAAGCACGTCTGCAAAAGATTGCATGTGAAAACTGAATCTAAGGGATGAGAGTAAGGCGTTCACTGAGACGGTGGCAGGTGGTCCATTGATGGAAGCGAAGGGGTTATAATGTACTTCATGAAAACATTGGGTTTCCATCGCCTAAAGGGCATAATCTGCGAGTCAGAGAAGCCTTGAGCAGCTGCCTATGAGGCAGCCCCTATTCGGAAACTGTGCGTTTGGTACTGAGAGGTGTTGAGACCGCAAAATGTGAGTGCCTGATTGAGTGTTGGTCCGTATCTCGTTTCCTTGTAGGAATTTTGGGCAAACTTTCCAAATAGTTTTAAAATATAGTTGATTTGGTGCTGGTGGGTAACATGACTGTGTTAATTGTCCTTAGTGTGTGTAATTTATACAACTTTTTTGCATTTCGGTGACTATTCCAAACATATTATGGCCACGTTTCATGAAATTGATTCGCTGCGATTTGAACATAAGACACTTATGTCTTTAATAGTATTATCGATGTTTTCCGCTTTTTTGGATATAAAGAAAGAAATGGAAAGGGACAAAAATAAAGGAAGCAAGCAAAATCTTAAACAACGTTTCATTTGGGTCTTCTTTTAAGAGTCTTAGTAAAACAGTATGCGTGTTATAACAAAGACCTAGGCCAAACGTCGAACTGCCCATAGAAACAAAAGAGCCCACCCCACAGAGATTTTTACAGGGTTACATGTACTAACTAGAACATCTGTGCAAACTGCCTAGTGCTTAGTCTTAGCTTGAAAACCGACGTACTTTCGGAGAAATTTAAGGAAAGAAAATCTTTATTTTATCCATTAACTCAAATGCCCGAATTTCTATGTAGTTGATTGACCACTTGTCATTCAATTTGAGATAATTAAAAGCGAGGTACATGAATATGAACTAGAATGATGGTGTTAAATCTACCACTAGTCGTATCGTTTTCATGGGCTGCAGAAGCAGAACTTTACATTTTGCACTGCACTTTCAAGAACAGTTTTAGAGTGAAATATTAGGTTTGGTGCCACCAACAAACATACAGCGATACAATGTCAACAATAAAGTGGCAACCTTGACAAAGTGCATTTTTGGACACCCCCCGCCAACAACATTTATTTGCATGCAAAATTTTAGTGGGGGTCTAAATTATTCGTTTCCCGAGTTGCGTGACTGTCATAGAGAATCGCTCTTAATTACAATTAGCCCCAATAAGTGTCAAATGCGGGTACTTACACGTACCAAAATGAGGTACTGCTCAATAGTTTACACTTTTTATGGAAGCTCACAGCACCAATTTTTCATTTTTGACTTCGTCTTCTGCACAAGGTACCCTTGTTATTCTGACTTGTTGCTGACGTGCGTTAGCGAGACAGTGTGCATAAAGCGTAATAATAATACCAAATTGTTTCGGATGAAAGATAGAAGGCTGCGCAGTTGGTTGGTTTACGATTATAATATTATGTGAAATCCCTTTGAGTCGTTCGCAGTTTGGGAGCAGAAGTAGCGGCCAGTGAATTAATGTTTTTTGTACAGTTCCTTGCCATTAATGTTCCCAACCCATAACCCTTACTATGGAAGCAAACAACTGAACCAGAATAATTGTGCAGAAAAGGGGTAAGGGACGAAGTACTCTAAAAAAGAACGACAGGTCACTTTGTGTCGGGGTTGGTAATCTCCCAGGGTAATGGTTGGAGAGATAAGGGGGTGACAATCCCCCAGGGTAGTAAGTGAGAAGTGATAATCTTCTCTAG
>OZ037775.1:45993648-46093648 GCA_964035525.1 Porites cylindrica
GTCTCTCCAACATTGCTCCGTTAGAGAGACTATGGATAATTCAAACCCCGAAATATAATTTTAAGAAACACATGCGCCACGATAGTCCTTGGTGGCAGCCAATTTACACGTTGCATTCCTCTGTCTAAAAGAGAGGCCAAAATAAAAATCAGGCAGGATTTTTTGTGTTCTACAAGTTTAGTTTACTAGTAAATCTTGGTGACGAATCTGGTGGCGTGTAAACCAGCCTTTTAAACATACTTTTTCTCTTCACGTCTCAGGTAAACAGTACACAGACTTCGGACAGAATTCGTTCTTTTTTGCCCTATTTAAACCTATAATTCTGCAGTTTGTCACAATTTTGCAAGAGAATTTGCACTCATTCAATATCCACGACGATCAAAGCACGCGCTTCCTATGCACAACAAATTATAGCATTGAATTATAAAACGATTTCTGTTAGAAAAATCTGGTCCTATGTGATATGCGGGGTAATAATTATGGGCTTTTAATGAAAACGATAAAAAAATTCCCAAAATCACTTTTCGGCCAGCCGGACCGGTTCTCACTTTTGACAGGCACCAAATTTGCAGTGCGATTAATAGAGTTACCATTTACGCTTCAACATGATAGAGAAATTGTTATGTTTAGGTTTTATTTCCCTTTATTCATTAAACTGTGTATGATTTTGTTATGTGTAATCTTTAAAAGCCAGTGATATTTACGCGCGGCGTTTTGAGTATTCCTACATGCGATGTTTATGTTCGACTGGAAACAACCGGTGCAGCAATGAAAATTGCGAGAGGGACTACTAACAATCAATAAAATAAGTTTAATTCGGTGAAACATGTACAGAGACAATAATTTTCATTCACGAAGAGAACTATTGAGAGTAAAGTGTCTCAGAAAATCATGAGCCAGGCAAGCATAAGCTTATTTATGTTTTAAGCCGGCTTCCCGGTGTTCGCTCTTTTTCAAGATGAACTCGAGGCAAGAAAATCGCTCAGAGCTCTCTGTTTACAGCCAAAATCATAACTAAATAATCTTCGGAACCTTTTCTTTGAATTTGCGGGTCAAAAAATGTCTAAAGGCTTTTAAACCTGATACTATTGTAGGTTAGATCATTGCTCGTGTTTTAACTTAAGCCGCATAAACCATACGCTCGACTTCAGGAAACCGAAAAAAAAAAAAATCAAAAACAATAATGGCTCAAGCTTACCAGTCGAGATGCTGCTTCTGAAGGTCATCAAGTGTTCCAGAATCGCTTGAGACTTTTCAACCTTCTTACGCCTCAAGCAAGGGCAAGTGAGTAAGCTCATTTTTGAAAACGATGCCATCCGAAATCGGATTTCCAATGACTTTGACAAGCGGTGCATTTGTCAACAAAAAGCGCAATAAACAAGCCAGCCACGAATTACAGAACAATCTTGATAGCAGCTGTATTTCATTTTGTACCCCAAGTAGAAAAAGACAGTTTAAAACATCACAAGATGACACAAACCTCTCTCAGCTCCAGCTATCAGTAAGCAAGTTTCCAGACGCTGCAAAAATTTTCCGCATAAACTCACCTGTCAAATTTTGACCAATCAGATCATAAAAATTGGACGTACAGCGTGATCAACGCGTGACAGTGAGAAAAGTCAAAAGCGATTGCCTTCCCTGCATGTAAATGTAAAAGCCGGTTGAATTTTCGTGTCCGAGATCAGTTCGAAATCAACATTTTAAAAGTGCGGCTCATGAAACACGACTTATTTCATATGCATTTAAAAAAAATTGAACTTGAGCCTGCGATCATTTGAAAAGTAGCAACTTGTCAGCGAATACCTTCTAAATATTACTCGAACTCAGGGGGTCGATACATTAGCCCGCGATACGGTCAGGCGATACTGGTCAGCAGAAACACTGTTTTGACAGCTGTCAATTAATCAAAACATGGATGTACAATATCAGGTTGCAGGCTCCCAAACTAGCTAGAAAGTGTGAGATTAAACATTGGTATACCTGTGGTGCGGAAGGACGGAAGGTCGGGTGGTCGGTGTACGGTCACGTGATTGCCGAATTTTCTAGGATGGATAGATTTTCTATAAAGCTATGGGGCTTCGAATTGAGCCCGTGATCAAATAAAATATCAGCGCAAAACTTTAAACAGTACGTGACCTCAATAGATAGAAACATGAGCCCGCGATCCACTCAGGTGATGATGGTCAGCGTATACTCTAGTTTGACAGCTGTCAATTAACCTTCATTAGAATGGGGAATATTCGAATTACCAGACTACGAGCGTGAGTAGGACATTTCCGTCCGGCATGTAGTGGAAAATGCCAGATCGTGTACCTGAGCGAACCTGAGCCCTCGTTATTAGTTTTCTGATAGCGGTCTGCACATGTCCCATTTTGACAGCTGTCAACTGACCTTAATTTGGCCTGCCAATGTAACTTTAAACGACTGTCAGCCAACTGACAGCCTTGCCCGGCGTAGTTTCGTTTTTATGTTGAATTGGTAAGTGTGACATATTATATCAGCCTATATATAGAGGCAAAACGACTGGTCTTTTATCTGAGCCCGCGAGACGGTCATGTGATAATTGTCAGCGGATGTCTGATTTTGACAGCTGTCAATCTAATCGTACTCATACGGATGGCTTACATAACTAAGAGTCTAGTCAAGTTGTGCAAGATCTATTGTGACATTTGACATCGTCTTACATGAAGTGTGTGTACGGACGGGCGTACGCTACGTCATAACCAAATTTTCTGGGATGGATAGTTTACAAAATTTTCTTACCCATGGTGCTCCGCTGCGCGCGCGCTTCGCGCGCGCGGGAGCTCCGCTATAAGCAGCTTCTTAAATTTTTAAGCAAGAGAAAAGACCTCATATATAAAACCTTAGGACACCCAGCAGAGAGAATCAAGTGGTAATAAGGGAGGGTGGGATGAGATTTTGTACCACGCAGAGAAGAATATGAAGCGCTATTTTGCTGAGCTAGGCGCGAAAATATAGGCATCAACTGTACATGTGATAGCTCGCATCTAATTGGCTGAGCGAAACAATTAGTGTGATAGGGGTCGCATACAGGAAGTGACCTCTGAAAGGAAGTGAGCTGGTTCCATTACTGGTAAGGGCGGGTTTATGGTTATCACATTAACTCTAATTTATCCTGTTGTATAAATTAGCTTCAATTTTAGTCTTTGAAACACTCTCTGAAAAGCCGAGACGGACTCAATTCGTTTTTGGCCCGTAGCAGAGCTAAGAATAAGAATTTGAAAACAATAATAGCGATTTTAGTATATAACTACTAAAGCCTCTTCGCCGACAAAAAATAAAGGAAAAGTATTTTTTGTCGCAAAATCGAGTGGACCCCTTTTAGGGAGACTGCCTCTTAAACAAGTACAGGTGTGTGTTTTATTAATTTAAGCATCCGTCATCAAAAGGCATAAATACGTTAAATTTAAGGCGGGGAAAGCAATATTAACTAATTAGAACACTTTTTTTTTCTTGCAAGTTTTCTCTTTCAAGTGATTATAAGTATATTAAAGTATAAGTGTGTACATGTATAAAAGTATACATGTACGTTTCGATGTATTATGATCACGCTTATAAAAGTACTTTGTAACGAACGTTTCAGAAAATATTTTAACTCGTTTCGATCGACGATGAAACACCATCATCAAAAACAAATCGCCAAAAACTTTCCTTTACAGCAAAAGGGAAAATAGAAAATAGTGGCGTTTTAGGCGTGCTAAAGCATAGTTGCAGCGTGAGTATGAGCTTTTAAAATGTCAAATGCTCCTAAATGGACATCTATAGATTCCTTGCATCGGCATTAGAAGAAAACTGTCTGGCCCACTATCAACTAGCCTGTTCCAAGCGTAGTGGATAGTGGATAGTGGACAGTGGCGCGAAATGGGGAACGGAAGAAAACAAACGGGGAAGAGAGTAAGAGGGCGGAGAGTAGAAGGATCTTTTGCCCTCTCTCCCTAACCCCGTCCAGACGCCATTTTTTCTAGCTCACTTTTCTTTGCCTTTTCCCATCTATCTGAAGGCCTGTTACAGGTTGACAACATGCATTCCTTCATTTGCAATTTTTTATGGTATATATATATATATATATATATATATATATTCAACTTGAGCGTCGAGCACTTTTGGCGCTTTGTTATTGATCAGCAGGAACGGATTTGGTAGTACTAACTTTTCAACTGCTTTTAGACTGCGAAACTGTCATTTTTTTCTTTCTCGTTTTCATTCTTTTATTTTTTCTTTGTCAGTTTCTATCGTATTTTTTAGACGTATTTTTCGCTTTTCTTCCCAGTCTCACTCAGTCCTCCCACCCCCCGCCCTCTGCTCCAGACAAGGGGGAACGACCATTTGCTCCAGACCCTTCGTTCGACTATTCCACGTTCTTGGCTTACGCAAAATGTACGGGCTGTTTTGTGGTTTGACAGACTTTGTACTGTTCGACGTTTTAGTGTCATGGAAACTCTAACAGTAATACTGAACTGCAGATAAGAGGTTAAAAGACTGAAAGTCACTCTGGCTTGCAACAGCGTTTGGAAAGAGAACATCGTCTTTTCCGCAAAAAAAATAAAACATCAACAACAACAACAATAAAAATTGAGAAACAAAATAGAGTATAATACTAAACCTCAGAAGAATCTTGTAACGAACGAATGGCAACACCTCAAAAGGAAAGACAGCCTTGAGGACTTTCCTGATGCTCCGTAGCCTTAGTCCATGAAACGTCCATGGTACCCTCTAAAATGTCTTTCCCCATGCTATATATACTACGGATAAGCCCCTTGGAAGGCACTTATTGAAGGTTTGGGCAGTGGTTATGCTGCTGATGCCTTCAAACCCTGACTCTGCTTAAGACAAAAAACAGTCATTTCAGGGAAACCCTGTTTTGTGAGACAAAAGACCATTTTTGATGACCCTTCTAGTCCATTTTTACTTTTCGTACCAAGAGAGATCATTCTCTCTTGTTCATACAGAATTAAGTAATAAAGGGGCAGAAAAAAAAATGAAAAAAGAAAACAAGATTCACTGATTAGATTTTTTAAAAGTTTGCTGGTACCGCACATGTAGACGGCGCACTGCCAACGTCTACCCCCTATTCAAGGCCTTTCGTCTACAAAAATACCATGTTCAATACGCTTGGAATTGTATAACCTGTTTAAGAATCAGGGTCTCCAAAACCTTACCTTTGTCTTTGTCGCAAAACCGAATTAGATTGAGAGCTTTAGTCTGCTTTACGTAAGTACCGTGTAGATCTCCCGGAAGAATTGTTTGCAGCCAGCCCTCTAAACCCCGAAAGACTTCGCTTGCCGCTGGTCAATATATAGGAAGGCTATTCCAAAGAACTGCGCCGGAAAAACTATTTTTCTTAACATTTGTCTGGGGTACACACATTTTTTTTCCTTTTTGTTAAATATTCCAAACCCGTATTATGTCTACGTTTCATGACAATGATTCGCTGCGGTTTGCACTCAAGGTATCTTTATGCCCTTAATAGTATTATCAAAGAAGACTAAAGGAAGCAAGAAAAATCTTAAACAATGAAGGATTTTCTAAAATCGATAAATTAACATGTGGCCAAAATTTAATGTAATAAGGTACATAATTTAATTCCTACCAGTTTGCATTTCCGTAAAATTATCAATGCCCATTATGTCGTGTTGCAGTTAGATTTAGTGATACTCTACTCAAGCATTTTTTTCCTGTTGTGCGGCGGGTTAACTGTGGGAATTTCTTTCCCTAGTCTTGTGCACCATCATTGGGAGGGAGAAAAGAAAGTGAAGTGTCCCAACGAATTGACAGAGACTGTGGTTCGTCAGCGCATTACTTCAAAATAGATGACGGGAGCCTGTCTCGTGGCCCTAGTGATTTATGTAGATTCACGTTCTCGAGGGCAGACGATGCCTCAGCTATAGATAATTTAAAGCTGTTTGGTATAGGAGTGTCAGAAGTGGAAGATATTAAGAGGGATGTTGAAGTGACGTCCGCTTTACTGAAAGTGGAGAAAAAAGAAAGCGATTGAAAGCCTCAGCTTTGTGCTGGTAAACACCTGGTTGTTGTATATGAGGTGTGCTAGAATAGAGCCGACTTTGTTAAAGTCAGCGAAAGAAGGACCAAAAACGGTTTTGGGTTTTTCTTTACACTTTCGCTTAACGTAGTGTTGTTTTAAAATTTTGTCTCTCAACCCAGTGAATCGTAGTCAAGGCTGTCTGTTCATAAGTAGTTCCCTGGGTGACTTCCCTAAAGCGGTGGGCGTTGCCCTGTGCATCTGCAAAAACCTGTCCAATTTCGTTTGCAAACTGTCCTATATTCCCACTCAATTTATCCTTGAATTCTCACACATACGTGTAGCGTTCCCCTGGCCCTCTTGCTGCAGGATGCCCACGAGCGGTGAGAGCATGGAAAATATATTTAGGGTACATTTGTAACCGCTCGTTTCAGCTGAGGTTGGTGGGGCAGGGACACGTGACGACGACCTAAGAACGTCTGCTTGGAGGTTAAGCAGATCACTGGAAGTTTCAACCCTTTTTCCTTGAAGTTTGACGGTCTATAAAACAATAGCATTCCATGATTTTCCTTTCTCTGATGCACATTAACTTCAGTTATTTTCCTGCAGGAATTTAAAGGGAAACAAGATTGAGGAGCTTCCGATAGGGATATTTTCAAATCTCTCTTCTTTGAGAAAATTGTAAGTGAACGAAAGATTCTAGACTTTCTTTGTTTATTAATGTTAATCACTAACCCAGTTTAACTCAGAAGACGCTACGTGTTTCGGGAAAGCATGCTTTTTCATTTCAGTGCGAAATTTAAACTTTGAGAATTTTGTACACGATTTCATCTCATAGCTTGGGAAGCTGGATGTATGTTTGGCGAATGGGCAAATGAGCGGTAAAGAAAAAATGGAAAGCGTAAGAGCAAAGCAAGTTACTAGTACAAAGTTTTTGAGTTAAAATCTTAGAGCTTACAGTTGTGCTGAATGTGGCCGAGAGTTTTGCTTTTGTTTGTACCTGTATGTTGCTAAGTTTTTATCATTAAATTTGTGCATATGCTTCTCCCACATTCTGTGTCTCCGCTTATTCAGCCAGCACGATTGATGTCGGAATTACAGAGTTTCGAAAAAGTTTGAATGTTCACAGCTCGCCTTACGCTTCTCTCCATACATACCTTTTGATGGATGTGTAATTACTAAAGCCACCGAAATGGGAACTGATATAAATCGATTTCATTCAAACTTCACATGTCAAACACAATCTGTATTTGACTGAAGGTTTTTTGAATACGTTCCATGTAAATATGAGGGGGTATTACGGTATTGTATGCTGCATGTTATTGTTACAGCCGCCCATAAGCCTGGCATTGGCTAAGCTCCTTTTGATGAGCAAAGGGAAAGTTGCCGTTTATTTATGAAATATTTTGAACAGAATTCATTTGTCAATCAGTCATCCCTAAGGATGACCTAACCCTTAAAGCAACTTTGTTTTCAGCAAATGTGCGGGTGAAAACCGTCCCCTTTGCAGCTTCTTGAAAGAGCAGGGCCCCTGCTCAGCCTCATTGCATATCGAAGATCCTAAGTGAAAACTAAGTATAAAGGGAAATGTAAGCAACCCAACAGCGTAAAATAAAAGTTCAATAAAGGAGAAAGGTCCCTCCTCGAACTTATTGTACTCTAGAGAAACTAAACTACGAGACATAACAGTTAAAGCGAAAACATTGCTCCTTACTGTAACATATTGTTAACATTAAATAATATACTAAGTAAAATGGAGATTGGCCTCTGCGCAAACGCATCATAAACTAAAGATGGTGAACAGAGTTAAAAAATGACTGAAAGGCTTGAGGCAATGAGATTGGCCCCTTCTCAGCCTCGTTGCATATCTTACAGTCTTAACTAAGTAAAAGGGTAACTGTAATTAGCCCACAGCGTAAAATAAAAGTTCGATAAACGAGATCGGCCCTTGCTCGAACTCATTGTACACTACAGAAACTAATTGGGTTTCCATCGCCCAAATCGCCTAATCTGCGAGTCAGAGAAGCCTTGCGCAGCTGCCCAGGAGGCAGTCCCTCTTCGGAAACTGTGCGTTTGATACCGAGAGGTGTCGAGACCACAAAATGTGAGTGCCTGATTGAGTGTTGGTCCGGTCGGGGTTTGAACCCGCGACCTCCTGCTCGGCAGACTGGCGCTTTCCCAACTGAGCTAATCAGGCGGCGGTTAATCTCGTTTCCTTGTAGGAATTTTTTCCAAATAGTTTTAAAATACAGTTGATTTGGTGCTGGTGGGTAACATGACTGTGTTAATTGTTCTTAGTGTGTGTACTTTTTACAACTTTTTTGGATTTCGTTGACTATTCCAAACATATTATGGCCACGTTTCATGAAATTGATTCTCTGCGACTTGTACATAAGACACTTATGTCTTTAATAGTATTATCGATGTTTTCCGCTTTTTTTAAAAAATAAACAAAGAAATGGGAAGGGAAAAAAATAAAGGAAGAAAGCAAAATCTTAAACAATGTTTCATTTTGGTCTTCTTTAAACAGTCTTAGTAAAACAGTATGCGTGTTATAACAAAGACCTATGCCAAAAGTTGAACTACCCATAGAAACAAAAGAGCCCACCCCACAGAGATTTTTACAGGGTTACATGTAGTAACTAGAACATCTGTGCAAACTGCCTAGTGCTTAGTCTTAACTTTAAAACCGACGTACTTTCGGAGAAATTTAAGGAAAGAAAGTCTTTATTTTATCGATTAACTCAAATGGGCGAATCTCTATGTAGTTGATTGACCACTTGTCATTCAATTTGAGATAATTAAAAGTGAGGTACATGAATGTGAACTAGAATGATGGTGTTAAATGTACCATTAGTCGTATCGTTTTCATGGGCTTCAGAGGCAGAACTTTACATTTTGCACTTTCAAGAACAGTTTTAGAGTGAAATATTAGGTTTGGTGCCACCAACAAACATAGAGCGATACAATGTCAACAATAAAGTAGCAACCTTGACAAAGTGCATTTTTTGACACCCCCCACAACATTTAATTACATGCAAAATTTAGTGGGGGTCTAAATTATTCGTTTCCCGCGTTGCGTAACTGTCATAGAGAATCGCTCTTAATTACAATTAGCCCCAATAAGTGCCAAATGCGGGTACTTACACGTACCAAATTGAGGTACTACTCAATAGTTGACACTTTTTATGGAAGCTCACAGCACCAATTTTTCATTTTTGACTTCGTCTTCTGCGCAAGGTACCCTTGTTATTCTGACTTGTTGCTGACGTGCGTTAGCGAGACAGTGCATAAAGCGTAATAATAATACCAAATTGTTTCGGATGAAAGATAGAAGGATGCGCAGTTGGTTGGTTTACGATTATAATATTACGTGAAATCCCTTTGAGTCGTTCGCAGTTTGGGCGCAGAAGTAGGGGTTAGTGAATTAATGTTTTTCGTACAGTTCCTTGCCATTAATGTTCCCAACCCATAACCCTTACTATAGAAGCAAACAACTGAACCAGAATAATTGTGCAGAAAAGGGGTAGGGGATGAAGTACTCTAAAAGAGGACGACAAGTCACTTTATTTCGAGGTTGGTAATCCCCCAGGGTAATGGTTAGAGAGATGAGGGGGTGACATTCCCCCAGGCCCAACGAGTGAGAGGTGATAATCTTCTCTAGGGGGTGATAATTCCCCAGGGTAGTGAGAGAGAGGTGGTAATCCTCTCTAGGGGGTGATAATCCTACCAAGTTATGGAGAAGTGAAATCTTTGTAGGGGTCAAATCCCCTGGATTAAAAATAATAGGAGTTTATGAGGGAAAGGATGACCTGTATGGGAGCACTTCATCCCAGACCCAATTTGTTTATTCGACTTCAAAAACCTTGATGCAGGTAAACAGGAACTATTGTTATAATACTGTTTGAAGAAAGTCACAATGTAAGATTTGCGAAGATTTCCGAGCCTACAACAAACACTACAAGACTGGTAGGATATGTGTACGAATGTTCCTAGGAATACAAAAGTCACCTAGAGAAATAATACAGAGTCTTGTGTTACCTTCAAACAGTTAACGAGAAAACATTAGCACTGAACAAAGGCAGCATCAGTGGAGACAAATAAAACAGCAGAGAGGGAGGGAGCGGGGATTTAACAGTAGTTCTCAAGGAAAGTGCAATAATACAGAAACGTTTTCTGCCTCGCTAAGCATGAAATTATGAATGTCACTGTGTTCGTCAGTGTGCATGTGACAGCTTACATGATTGGCTGAGCCCAATCACTCGACAGGAGAATATCACGTACATCAAGTGAACTGGTTTATTCCTCTCCATAGGGATTTAAGGCGGGTCTATGGTTATCACATTAACTTTCATTTATAGGTCTATAAATTAGCTACGAACAATCTTTGCACGAATCTCTGGTCAAACACTTTTCCTTATTTGTTCAACGGACAGACCAAAGTGGGTAAGGAATGCATTAACGTCTAAAGGTTTTAACTCACCAGTCAAAGAAAATTAAGTAAGTGTTTTGAACAAATGGGCGAAGTTGCATGCTCATAAGTGGCCTTTAACCTACCAACAATATCTTCCGGTTTTAAAGGCCTAAAGGGCTTTTTAACCTTAATATTATTTGAGTAGCCTCTTTCAGGCGTTCAGATAGTAGGGAGCGGCCGTCAGATGGTAAATCGTGAGGTCCTCTGGTGCCTAAATGGTAAAAAAATGGTCACCTGACATTGAAAATGAATTAAAATTAGCGAAATAGTAGCGATTTTACTTTAGTTGCATAAATAAACTGGCGTTTCAGATAACGAGTGCATATATATTCTTTCAACGTTTGGAATGAATGCACCAAGAATTTTAAATAAAAGTTCTTAGAAATTCAAAATTAAATTTGGGCACTGAAATGATGTTTTGCTCATTTTTTTTTGTAAGTACCATGGACTGTCATTCCAAACGTGAAGTTATAGAAATTTGTTAATATGAACGGAAAATATGATACTGCTTGACTTCTTTTCTTAAACATACAACCAGTTTTGTCAATTTCAAGATTTTTAGAAAAATGGTCATAGACGTATCACGTGATCTATTAACACAAAATGTTTACTTTGAAATGTTAACGACGATAAGTTCTTTTGTGTGCCAAATTTTGGTTCCGGCCCCTCAATCTGTTCCGAAGTGGTAGCCAATAAATCATTTTCCATTGGTAAACCTATTAGACCCAGGTTTTAAACTATTTGAGGCCGAAAATCACTTTAATCTTGAAACCCCCAGTCAAAATATCGTTGAGTTACTTACTTCCTCAATAACATTTCCTCTATTTTATAATAAAGAAGGAAAAGATTCTTTAAAATCTTTCGCGCCCAGTTTTATTAGGTCAGTAATCCCTTGTCCAGCATATAGTAAACATCTCCTACTTGAGGTCGTGTGATTGAGCACAGCCACCTAAGAGTTTTCTTCAGTTAAGTGGAAACGTTTTCTAAAGCAAAAAAATTCAGTTCTTTTTGCTTGAAAAGTCATTCAAAAGAAGTTGTCTCTTGTAGAGAAAAAATGCGCCATGTTTTGCAACAATATGCTGCAAAAAGAGCAGGAAAGTGATGTTTCGCTTTTCATCACTCACGTTCAAGCCCGTGTTGCAACAATCAGGTTGTTGGAGATTGCGTGAATACTGACTTCTGATTGCATAAAATTAGGCGGGAATCACGCCATAAGCGGGAGTTACGTCACTCGCTGCAAAAGAAGTTCGCCTTGGGTCGGTAAAACGCGCAACACGTACAGATTGTATTGCAAAAAAAGAACTACTCAATACTCACTACTTTCGAGGTAAAAAGCCCAACACCGCCATTGAACTCGTTTTGCAGCATTAAATGTTGAAAAACAAGCTGCACGTTTTACCGTACCTTATCTGTGTAGATCAGATAAGGATGAATTCCCTTGTTAGCATCCTTTAGAGCAAACGCATCTACTCAATTTCCAGATTTGTTTGTTGATTAGCTAATATGAGTTTAATTGAACCCATATTTATATTCAACTCTGTAGAGAATAAAGGGGAAATGACTTTCAAATCTAACGTGTGTAAAGCTTGGTTTGTCCCTTACAGTGAAGTACAAATAGGGTTTTGAACATTTGGTCGAATGTTGGTAGTGTGATGAGTCGTATTGCCCATTCGCTATCGTGAATTATTCATAATTTAAGTCGAGGAATGCATTTATTTCCTGTAGGATTTTGTGGGACAACAAGATCAATGAGCTTCTGCCTGGGATATTTTCAAATCTGTCATCGTTACACTACTTGTAAGTAAATCGCGCATTTCTTTGTCTTGATTGTTATTTCATGCGAATCTCTTAAAAGGATCTGAAGACTTCTCATGGTAACTGGGAAATTGGGGAGACGAGAGAGGATGAATAACCTTAGTGTGCGTGTATCTTTTTAGCTTTTCATGATTTTTTAAAACATTTTGGCAACACATTAGTACAATTATTCGCTGTGGTGAGGGCACTATTATGTCTTAAATAACAAAAATAGTAAAATTTGCGCTTTTTTTATTATAAAAAAGAAAGCATTTAGTAATGTTTTCCTTTCCATCGAAAGGAAAGCTTTTAGTTTAGTGAGAAAACAAGCGTGGTGCAATAGAAAACATATAGAAAATTTACCCACAAGTTGTTGTTATTCACTAAAAACCATTGCATTTTAATTTTTCAATTCTATTCTTGCTCTATAACCCTGGCCAGGGCTTTCCGCAAGTTGCTCGAGATTTTCCAAAAAAGTTTCCCTTAATTTCTCATAAAAATGTTAAAAAGTTGCTCAAAAAACAGTCAAAATTGCTCGAATAAACAAAACCTTTTTTGGTGTGGTGCTTAAATATGCAAATTGAACAACAAAAGTAAGATTTCTAAATTCAATTTTTGAAGCAAGGACCAGCTTACAAAAAAGTAGGACCGGATCCGAATAAAGGATCTAATCAGCAATAAGTGAAAATATAAAACAGAAGAAGCAAGGCTGATTTTACAGTCGGGAATATATATTTGTCTTATTTCGTTAAAACGTGGCCACTAGGTTTTCGCCTGGCGCAGGGCGAAGCCCTGATCCAGGTCAGCCAGGCGTCCAAAAAAGTAGAGGACTTGGCGTCTTGGTCGGTACAGCTGGATAGCCCAGGGACTGCCCTAACAGTGGGTGGGTGGATCAGGCCTGGGGGTCAAAACTAGTGGGGTAGGGAGGGGGCTGTTTTGACACAACCCCTTCAGTAAGCAGCAGTGTTCAGTACACTCTTTGACTGACAGCTACCTTGGCCTTAATTTTCCCTAGCCAGCTAAATCAGGCCTCTGCAGAGAATAATTATCATGATCACTGCAGAGCTCAGTGGGAGGTGCAGACAGTCACCCATTGTCCTGGGTAAAGAGGGTCAAAGTCTTGGTAAAAAGGACACACTTAGCATAGGACCTTTAGACACTCAGTGAAGCCTTGTTTTCATAATCCAGACAGATATATATAAAAGTGTAGTTTTTCCTATTATATGTAAAAAATAGGAAAAGTGTATTATTTCCTATTTTCCTATTTTATGTAAAATTATAATATATATATATTTTACCAATATTTCGGAACGGCCTTCCTTCTTCAGGGTCTTACAATGACCTTCTTCACCCGAGATACTCAAGTCAGTCGAGTGAGATTCAGGAGAACCTTCGTCCACTATTACACATGTGTATACATGTGTATGCATTCAAGAAGTTTTGGTTATGAAATAATCTCCCTTCCATCGGTATGTCACCACCTTGGACGACGCAAAATGTCACACTAGTTAACTACAATCATGGACAAAAGTCTTGGCTCCCATTTGCATTTGTTGAGCTTTCTTCACAACCATACATGCCCAAACCCTCCCCCCAACCCACAAAAAACATTTTTTCTCGAGTTTCAACTTTGCATAGGGTGGTGTGAAGGGAGAACTGGTATCATTGTAACCTTTACGTTCCAAAGATACCACGCCATTAAATATTCTTGCAGCAACTGCATCACCTACCAGTCTTTTATCATCCTCAACCTCCATGCCAGGTTTATATCTTGATTCATGCCAAACACTGGTAATTGGTGAGGAGGGAGAACTGCAAGTTATTTTCAAAGGGTTGCACTGTTTTTTGAGGACATCCAGAAATGCAAGAAAATTACGAAAACTACTTCACTGTCCCGAGGACTTTTGTCCAGGATTATAGGAATCTAAGGTATGCAAGAATATCCATGCTATGGTCAAATGAGAGCTGGGAATCCATTGACCAGTATCATATGACCGTATAGCGGACTCAGATCTTAACTCATGGAGCTGACTCAATATTTTATGATCTCCGCTGATCATCAGTTATCAGTTTTCAACCGATCGCAAGCTCCTATTTATCCCAAGAAAGAAATTTGAAAATTATCCGTGACAGGTTAAAGAAACAAGTAAAGGCCCGCTAAAACGGGAAACGTTTCAAAAGAAGGGAAACAATGAGACCGAAAGAGGTAAACCTGATTTTTATAAATCTTCTAAATAACATCGGTCACCCAAACGAAATTTGGAAATCTGTTTACCAGAGCACGGACTGTAAATTGACTGAATTTTAGAGTAGTGTCATGAATGAACTGAAAGTGAACAATAAACCAGTTACTGAACCCTTCGACATTTGCGAAATCCTGAACAATTTGCTTAACTCGATCGGCCCTTCTCTAGCCTAGCAGTTACCAAATGGATATATATAACTCCAGCAACATACTATGGCAGTGGAAGTTTTTAAAATCCTAAATAAGATATCTCCACATAACTCCCTTGGACTTCATGATATTTCCTGCATACTTCATAGAGAAGAAGCGTGACAGTAATTTCCGCTTCCCTGTCAGCTATCATCAATAAAAGTCCCAATATTGACGTTTTTCCTTGAAGATGGAAAAAGTCCAAAAATTTCCCCTGTATTTAACAGTTGTTTAATGTAAATTATTATACAGATCCGCAGAATTACAGGTCAATCTCGGTCTTAGGTGCTTTATCAAAAGTATGTAAAAGGATCGTGAACGATCATCTTTACGGCCGGTAAAAAATCAGTGCCTGAAGTTTTCAGTAGCTGTTTATTTATCCTTGCGCGCATTTTGAGACAAGTTTAGTGATGCTCGGTTTCTATGGTTACGAGATATGACGTGATAAGTATCAGGTTGTGAAGCCATTTTTGAGTGAAAATGCATGTTTTAAATTCTTTCAACAATAAATATAAAGCTTGTGGATAAAATGATGCGAAGTACTTATGTGTTATTTTATATGTTTAATCATAAAAAATTAACAATGCTCGAGGTTTTTACATAATTTTTAATTCTAGATGAAATCCAAGAAAAAAACTCGAGGGAGGGGTTCCATCAACCCCACTTGTACCATGGTGGGGGTATGACTTTCCTTGTACGTCCGAGTGTTAACATTGATTAGGCATGACTACTTCGGCCGTAAGCTTAGGTCTCAAGAAAGCCTTTGATACCGTCTCCCACGCAATATTAGGAAGCTTAGGCAACGACAACGGCGCGGCAACGAGAACGGCAAATAAAACAATAGATTTATTAAGCAAAACAACAACTTTGCACGTGCAGCACACTTTTTTGTACATTTCTTTGCCATTACTCCACGACTACTGCGTGAAAATGCCTAATTTCACGTTTTATGTTGGATGTGAACACAAGACAACGATTTTCTTTTTCCTTTTGTGAACTTAGAAACAGTCCTTTAGAATTCAACTCCTGAAAAATTCGCCAACATTTGACGAATTAAAAGAGTTGGAATAGGAGTGATGAAGTTTGAAACAACGCGAATTCACTTTTTGGGTGACGATATCGCTACCGTTGCTGTCGTCGCCACTTAAGCTAGCTGTTACTAAGAGAGCAGGAAGTGTATGGTATAACGGGAGTTCTCCCTTAATTGGTTAAGAAAAATAACACCGTTTTTATCCAATAGGCGGAAACAGTGCATTGCGGAAAACAGAATTTCAAAATGGGTCTTTTTTAACTCCTCTATTATTCCTAATGTATATCAACCACCTCTTTGAGTGTCTACAATTTACTCATCAGTGTTAAAAAAGCTCATTAGCATTCAGTAGGTCATTTTCCAATAGACTTTAATTTAATTAGGTGTAAGAACCTTTATAACCAGGCAAAAGTCAGCAAACTGAAAAGTCAGGAAAGGAGCATTTTGAATTCAGCCTCAGGGGAGATACGGAGTTGAATGACTGAAAGTATGGAATACAGTGAGGATGAACATCTTATATAAAGAATACCAACAAGCATGAGATTTTATATAAACTGTCCTCCTAATTTACAAATAAATGAAACTAAAAAAATGGCAAAATGCATCCACTGAAGACAGAAAAAGAAAAAAAAAAGTTCATTCTTTACCAAACAAAAACCAGGACTGGTCAGAACTTATTCTCATCGAAATACAAAGTTTTCAAATCGAGAAAGCACCAAACGGTGGTCCATATCAAGATACTTAGGTTACCATTTCAGGAAGGAGTCTCAAAGTACCTTATTACATGAAATTTTGGCGACACATTAATCTAGCGATTTTTCTAGAAATCCAGAAATTAAAATGCACCAAAGTTGTGTCGCTAAATTAAAGAAACTACAACATGAAATACCTCGATCAGGTTAGTCTCATGCACAAATGGTAGGTAGTCATAAAAGGAGCATTGACTTTATGTGACAATGTACCTTAGATATGACTGAGGAAGGCATTAATATATGACCGTTGCAAATTTCAGCTCCACTGCGCAGTACAACATGAACGGGAAAAACCATTAGGTTTATTTGGCTGTCTCGTCCGAACACCGCAGAAATAACAATACGTTACACTGACAACCTCTATTACATTCAAATATATGGTAGATAAACTAGAACAAAGCTGAGCGACAGTTCACAAAGAATACTGTCAGAACGGAGGCCAGAAAAAAAAACCTGCGGGAAAAAATCATACTAGGGAAAAAACTCGGCAGGAAAGCTGGGTAGGATCCATGGATCATGCTCTGAAAAGCCCATCCTACGAAGGCTACACGACCGGAAGGTTACAGCCCACTATTATTAAGCATGTATTCCAACAAAACAAGGTAAATTCGAAATAATTATTTAAAAACAAACGAAAATTACTAAAACAAACTAAAACCCTCGCGCAACTCGATCTGTCACTTAATAAATAAAATAATAAATTAGTTAAACAAATAAAAAATAACGTGGGCTAGACGAGATGTTGGCCTACAAAGCTTTGCCACGTGAATATTCCATTATATATTTTTCAATGGAAAGGATAAAATATGAAAAGGGTATACAAACTAGCGGCTGAAAAAGGGTTTTTCTGTTTATCTGACACAAATTAATGTAATTTGTTTTCCCGCAGGGATTTAGACGGCAACGAACTCAAGAAGCTCCTGCCAGGGCTTTTTTCAAATCTCATTTCGCTGCAGACATTGTGAGTAAACGACGAATTTTTTCAAGTGTTATTTTATAAACACAATATGGCTACATTTCATGACAATGACTCGCTACGTTTTGCAGAAGAAACTTATATGTCCTAAGTAGTATTACCGATTTTTTCCTTTTTTTAAGGAGAGAAGTGTGGAGAATGAAAAAGGAAGCAGGCAAAATCTTAAACAATGTTTCGTTTGGGTCTTCTTTTAATAGTCTTAGGCCTAGTCCAAACGTTGAACTTTTCATAAGGCGAGCCAAATTTAGTGAGTTAAGTTCATGAAAAGTTCGACGTCTGCCTAAGCTAACTTCTGAATGAGTTTGAATCGTCCAACACGTTCTATCTGCATACTCTGAAAAACAACGCCCTTGAAAAGTGGGGTATTCATTACGCAACGAGGTTTCAAAGGCTAGCGCCGTTTTGGGACTCTTATGAAATTTATAGTGAGTAGCAATTGTTAAACTTTCAAGAGACAATGCAAAAAGAAAAGGAGTAGGTTGACATTGTTTAAGTGTAACTTGGAATGTCTGTCATCGCTACACAGAAGAAAATATTTATGCAACAAGAAACATTTCTTTCGTGCTCGCTAAATTAAAACTTACCGATTTCTGTAGTATCTGGTGAATCGATTTGATGGCAAAACAGTTATGCTAAATAAATAAGAAAACAATACTGGTCTTAACGAAAGTCAATCAATGAATAAGATTGAATAAAAAGGTTAAGTAGTGTTTATTATCATCGGAAAAGAATTTACGAACGTTGTAGTTGTCTTTATGAGACATAGATCGCTGTTCAGGTTTGGAGATTAAATATGTAACTATAGCGTTCTTAAAGGAAACTATTGCTCCTTATTTTCCCTTATACTTTGTTAAATCAATATTTGAAACAAAGAATGTACGCGAGATTGCTTTTCGTGGAATGTGGCCGTAAATTTTGAGGTTCATAATTAAGAAATGGGAAACGTGCAGCGTGCAACCATCGAGTTATGGATGCACGTGGGAGGTTTCTAATCACCAAAGAAGCGTAAGAGTTGCACGATGAGACGAAAGCGAGTGCAACTCTAGCTTCTGGAATCCTTAGTAAACCTCTCAAGTGCGTCCATAACTGGATGGTTGCAAAGCTGCAACGTTTACCATTTTTTTAATAACATAATTAGTCCATCAGCTTAAGGGGCTGTATGGCTCACTTAAGGGAAACAAACAAAACATGTAAATCATGTACAATCTTAATCTTTGAGTAAAAAACATCATGAAAATGCATGATACCAAGGATAGAACCAAGGATACTAAGGATAGAATTTGCTTCTTAAACCCCTCTTTTGGTCGTCACTTTGGATTAATAAACAAACCTTTGATTCTCTCTTAAAAACGCACGATTGTTTTTTCGAAGAAGATTTGAACTACTAGGTATCTGAGACATTGTTTTCGCGTTGTTAAGGTTAGTCAAAAAAGGTTGACGTCATATATGACGTCACAGTGACCGCCATTTTGCTATTAGAATTAATAATAATAATAATAATAACGATTTATCAACAGATCCACTGGATGTCTCTTCCCTGTTAAATTACATTAATTGCAATTACAAAATAAATCAAATTAAGTTATTTACAAATTATGCAGTAGAAGCAGGATTAACAGAATCCAATTACAGTAAAACTGACTAATCGCTCTGTTTTCTGTTTCTTAAAAAATTCCTTGAAAGTCTTAAAAAGGTTCTGTAATTTTACAGTTTCTAATAGTTTCTGGTAGATTATTTCATAGCTTCGACGCATTATCTTGGAAAGTGCCGTTTTCGGTCGGGACCACTACTCTAATTAATCTAATTAGTGTATTCAGCTGATATCTCAATCATATAAATAAGAAAATTGACATTAACATTAACTAAACATTGGAAGTGATTTCTTTTCCACATTACAAACTTGTTTTTGTATGAGGAAAGAGGCCAATTTGAAACAAATTGGTAACTTTCTTTAACCCTTTGCTGACTGCCCGTGATTAGCGAAAAACTGCTTTTTTCACCAATTTCGCTTCTTTGGACTGGTTTTTGGCTAATAAGCATGGCTAAAAGAGTGGCTTAAAATGAATTTTGCATCAAAAAAGGCTTTTTTCCGAAAAATCGGACGTAATTAAGAGCGGTTTTCTATAAGGACCGACTAAGGGTATGCAAGATAGAAAAATCCGATTTTCCCAAACTTTGCCAGAAAGAAGGCCTTGGTGAACTGGTTCTGAAAATATAACTTTCGGGTCGTTTGGGGTTTTACTTATTTTTTAATGAATTTCTTAAATTTTGGCCGTTAACGCCGGCTTTAATCATGCCGAAATATGCACTTTTGCAGAAGCTCCCATTAATACCTTGAAACCTTTCTTTAAAAGATTAACCAAGCACATCAAACTATCTTCTTTCGTCAGATTATCGGTGTCGTCAAATGCAAATAAAATGTAAACGTGAAAATTTGACAGATTTTCTAATTTTACATCTTTCAATGGTGGTTACAACAACAGTATTTTGGCTAAATTCAAGGCCTAAAAAAGCACTCTGGTACATCGCTTTGACCAACAAAACTATACTACGAGGAAACATTATCATTTCAACTAAACATCGATGAAAAAAAAAATTGGGGTAAATGAAACGGCGAGTTCTGAGAGCGATTTGAAAACAGGTCATTTTATCAATTATGAGTGACCTTTGACCTTTAATATTCATGGAAATAAACGCCATTGAGCTCTGACTTTTGTTTGCGTGATGACGTTTTTTTGGCTCTACCAGTTTGTTTTTACTTAGAAATATTTGCCTTTTAAATTTTAAGCCATGCAATTAATTTGGAATAGTAAATTTGGAAATTAGAGACAGTTTGCTCTGACATGTCAGTTTTGTCTACCGCCGACTCTGTAATACCAGTCTATTGATGCAACACAAATGCGGCAACAGATGCGAGGTAAATCAATGTGCGAGGTACTTGACTAATATGTCTTATCTCAGCGATGCTTTCTTGGATAGAAAGAACCGCATTCATGGAAGTTCCTGACAAAAATCGCCGAGCGCATATATCACCTGAGCCGAGCCGAGCGCATATATCACCGTGCAACATGACCAAGTATTGAATGCCACAGGACACCCAGGATTGGATATGGTCGCGGAGAGGTCGGTGCATCTTTGGTAGTTCAATTTTTTTTTGTTTTGGACTGATAAATAAAATCTTTTTTCCTGAATTATTGAGTCGTTCTCCGTTAATTGAGAAGAGCCCGCATTCTGAAGAGGCAGCACTGGCTTACTTCTTTGTCTTTAATTGCACCTGTTAATTTGTACAGTGCAGTTTATTCATTGACTTCATTCAATCATTGTGCACTTGCAAATGGCTTCGTGTGAGTATGGGCAGATTGCAGGAGGAACATGTGGTTCTAGTGTGGACAATCCAGAAAATGTGAAGAGCGTGACCCTCGCGAAGTGTACAAAAGCCATACAAGGGCATCTACGTTCTTGCAACATTCGAGACGCTAGTTTAGACTCTGAACTAAAGCTGTTGTTGGCACGTGCAGGTACGTAAGGTAGATGTTTGTATTAAACAGGCCATCTTTAAAAAAAGAAACAAGAAAGAATAGACGCATAATTTAAAGAAAGGAAAATAAACGCCTCCCAATCTTTTTACATCAAGAAGAATCGGTGTGAGACTAAAACTAAATGTAATTTAGCTGCATCGTGGTCTGATTCAGACTGTTTTTATATTTTGAAAGGTGTCCGCAAATTTATCGAAGCGTCACTAGTTTTCGTACGTCTGCAGCCTGTAGATTTCAATTATTGTCCATAATTTACACACTAAATAAAACTGGACGATGTTCAAGGTTTAGTTACAAGGGTAACGCGGAAAATGACTTGAAAGGAAGGCTTAATGAAGCGTGACGCTCAGCACCTTCTTTGATTGATTCGTGTACTTCTCATTTTACTGCATTTCATATACAATTTTTACTCCGTTAATTAAGGGCCATGATTGCAACTTACAACGCTAAAATATTTTTAGACATATTCCTAAAACACATAGCGTGTTATTCAAGAATGAATTTTACTGACAAAGATATGAGTGATAATTAACCCGTGCAGTAACCGACTTAATCAAATTAAGATCAATATCAGAACATCTGAGCTCAGCCAAAATGCAAAAGTTAAAGCCTCCGTGTTTCTCAGTAAACACGCAAAATTTAAACTTATTCCTGATCATTAATACTTCAATGCGATGAGAAGTTTATTTTTAAAAAAATTATTAATATTGTCTACATTTATAAACCATCTCAGATTTATCGCGAGCATTACAGCCTTGTTTGTTTCACAGGAACTTTACAAAAGTGAGGAACAAAAACTGCTTTTGGGATGACTGGACGTCCAAAGAAAAATTAAAAATAAAGCTTTTGATTTATCTTTTGGTGCATAAATTAACGATAAACGTGGAAGAAGCGAATAAAATGTGAACAACGCTGCCATATATACGCTAAAAATTGTTAAGTAAAAGGCACCTTACAACCTTTTTTATCTTTGAAGGAATTTTTGAGTTAAACGAAAGTCACCTTGAACTAACAATATGCCCAAGACATCAAGACGAATTTGGCATTAGATGGCGTTCAAATAAGAGGATATGCACTGCTCCCAGTGAATGGTCATCGCATGGAACTTTAGTGTCAGGGGAGAGAGGAATATCATCTCTACATTCCAAGCTACTCTACCAGCAAACCGAAGTGTTGCTTCCTGTAGGCTCCCGTGAGTGTTAAACCTGTAGTGATATTGTACAACATTGCCAGGTTTAGAGCGTAAAAAAATGGCAGTTTCAATTTCCTCCACTGCCATTTTTTGTATTTTAAATTCATAATCGGATATACCCCCGCCCCCTAGAATCTTTAAATCAAGAAACGTGTTACCGAACAGTTTCAACACATAGCTGCAATATTTCAAAAACGAAGAGCATCATGAGCAAAAACAGAAGCTATAAGAGTTTGACACAGATTTTCTGAGTAATATTCTGCAATCCACTATTTTTTTCAGAAATCTGCAAGCAGTGCAGGAGAAAGTTGGAAGAAGCATCACAGTTATTAGTATTTCCCAGCTCAGAATTGACCACAGAAGCTTTAGGATCTAACGTAGACAAACCGGAAGAGCGGATATCACAAAATATCCCACAGGTAGATAGAGCTATTTGGTATAGCTATGGCATGAACATAACAGATTATAACCTTGTCCGAGTGGCTTTTAATAGTTTAGTGAGGTTCAGCAAAAGGTGAGTTTTCCTCCCCTCCACTTTTGATGACCCCAGCCTCCCTGCATACTACTCCTTTATATCATGTATTGATGCGAGAACACTTACATATCATTGCAGTGGTGATATGTACGCGGTTAAAAAAGTCATTTGCTCTACAGCGGCGACATCGAGTTTATAAATTTTTCTGCGCTAACTAGTTCATTTTCCTTTCTAACGCGCACAGAGAAAAGATGTGGAGATTAAAGAAGTTGAAGACAACGTTAGCCAGTCAATGCACCACCTGACCATAAGAGACGAATACTCTCATCCACAGCTTGACGAATCAGGACACTACTCCGAGATCGACACTAACGTGTATCAAACGGACTCTCAAGCGAGCAGCGGCAGCGAGAGTTCTAACGGCGATGATCCACAAATTAGTAGTCAAGCAACAAGACGTTCCTGTTGAACGATTTCTTACGTTCATGTAATGCTCACACAGTCGGGTCATACAAAAAGTGATGGGAGGCAGCCAGCGAACGTACTAGAGCAAGCCATGTGTCAAAGGCGAAGTCAGTTATTGTTTCTGGCCTTAACGTTATTGTTCCAGGAGACGCAGGCTACCTCTGGGAAGCCGTGAAAAAATCTGGCTCAGTCGAGAAGGTACTTGGCATCGGTGAACGACAAGAAGACCGAAAATATCTAAAGGCACTGGCGGAGTCTTACCAAAACGCATCTACTTGGGAAACAAGGCGTCAGATATTATCAATCATGGCAGACCTAATAACGTTTAAGCGTATCCTAAACTACATCCCAGGGATCACCGAATACCGGTTCAAAATGGCGAGACAGCACTCTCTTCAATATGGGCGGGGTGCCTTGCCAGCCCGAACAAAAAGTCCTAGGATGAGAGTAGATAATAAACAGTTGGATCACTTTTTGACTTACATAACTAGCCCGCACGTTATCCAGGATCTTCCTTTTGGGCAGCGATATCTCCGCCTATCTTCTGGAAAGATATTAGAAACCCCAAATGTCATTAGGCGATGATCCCTAACAGGCTAGTAAAGCAGTACCAGGCTTATTGCGAGGAGACGAATTTCACTCCATTCAGCCCAACAACAATGTTAAGAGTCCTGTCTGCCTGCAGGGCGACCGTAAGGAAGTCCTTGCAAGGGCTCGACTACATTGCTTCGGATCGCGCGAAAGGGTTTGAAGCTTTGTGTGGAATAGTGGACCAACTTAAAGAGAGAGGTCTGGACAGAGAGACTGCCAAAAAATGGGAAGTGTCTCTGAGGGAAGGCAAGCATTATCTGAAGGCTGATTATAAGGTATCAGATACGGTTTAAAACATGGTTAACTGAAAGTAAACCGTAATATATAACGAACTGCCACGAGACTGGCAAAATGGCAAAATCTGTTAACTTTGTCGTGAGGGCTTATTTAAATCAGGTGGGTTCTTTTCCAAACTAATTATACTATTGTTGGGCAAGAGAACACCGCTCTCTATACTGGCGACCGTCTTCGCCTTGCTAGGTGTGTACTTTATTCTACCAAGATCCATATTTTCTAATTGCTTTAACCAAACTTGGCAAAAATATTGCGGGTACAATAGATGAAAGCTCAGAAACTTCAAACGGTCACTAAATTTACTACTTTGTCTTTTTTGAAGGTTCATGTATCCGAGTCCTCCTCGGTTGCAGACCACTGTAGCGGATACGCTCTCAGCGATAGTAAGGACGATGAACTAAGATCCCAATGCTCTCATAATCATGACATTCAGTGTTCACAGTGTGAAAGTCTCAGTAATGTTCTTTTTTCAATTAAAACATTCTTGACTGAGTCAACGTGTGTACCTGAAGAACTAGAAGACGTCTTGTACACGCAGTCCAGGCAATCCACCCCTGGAAAGCACATCAACTCAGGTGTGTCAGGCAAGATACAGCAAGGATGGCGTGCTTAAGCGCTTTAGATGAGACCTCTGTACTCATAACACAAGATTGGGCTATGAAGTTTTTACCGCTCAAATATAGAGAAAACCAATCAGATTGGTACGGGAAACGAGGAATATCGTGGCATATAAGTGTCATCGCAAGAAAAATGAGAGGGCTTTTAGAAAGTCAGTCCTTCGTCCACATAGTTGAGAATACATTACAAGACAGCTCAGTTGTAGTGCGAATTATTGAGGACACCTTAAGGTTGCTGAAAGAGGAGAATCCTAGAATCAACAGTGCCTTTCTACGGCAAGATAACGCGGGATGTTATCACAGTTCTGCTGTAATAGCATCATGCACCCTAATGAAGGCAAACACTGGGATAGACGTTTGCAGAGTAGATTTCAGTGACCCTCAAGGAGGCAAGGGGGCTTGTGACCGAAAAGCCGCCACTATCAAGGCCCATGTCCGCAGGTATGTAAATAAGGGCCACGACGTGCAAGATGCTGAACAGCTTCAAACAGCTATCCTGTCTAATGGCGGTGTCACCGGGGTTCGCGTTACTGTTGTTAATGCTGCCGTTTCTGCCTGTGAACTGCCTCAAGTCAAACTTGATGGTATCAGCACGTTAAACAACTTTGAGTACTGCAAAGACCAGTTGACAGTTTGGAGAGCTTTCAACGTCGGAAATGGAAGGGAGATCAGCCAAACGAAAGTTCAAGGTAAAAAAAAAATACGGGCATAGTGATATGTAAATGTACTGTATTGGAGTGTTGCAAATACTCACTGACTTAGCCAGCTAATAATTACGGATAACGGGCAATATTAACAGAGTGTAAGAGAGTCTATACTAATGGCTACTATGGACAACTCAGTCAGTGGTGTACATGATAAATTAACAAACCTTTAAAAGACGCGAAAAACGTTTCATCTACAATTAAAAAAGACTTCCATTTCAATGTTCGCTTTTTTAGTTGCTGATGTCTTGCAAAGCTGCAAATTTACTTGCTGATTTTCCCCCGGTGACTTTGTAAAAGCATCCAAGGAAGCCTCAAAGAAGCCAAGACCCAATGAAACAATGACAGTAGAAGAAGCGAAAGACGCTTCTGTCTTGTTCTCCTGCCCAAATGAAGGTTGCATCAAGGTATACGAGAGATACTCGAGTGTCGAAAGGCATATGTCGTTTGGCAAATGCAAGTTGATTCCGGAGAAAGAGACTTTGCTGGACAGGGCTAAATTAACGTACCACGCTATCCTTCAGGACGATATTGGCATTGCAAAAGTATTTGAAGGAAGGGAAACGGAGAAGAAGCACGGTGTCAGTTTACCTGAGGGTTGGGCGTTGAAAACTGCAAAGAAGTCGTCACGGTTTAACGAATCACAAAGAAAGTACCTGGAGGAAAAATTTGAGCTTGGACAGCAAACAGGCCACAAACAAAACCCTGAGAAAGTGGCCAGAGATACGCGTTTTGCAAAAAAAGCAGATGGGTCGAGGCTGTTCTCGAGTGATGAGTTTCTTACCTCGCAGCAGATACAGTCTTTCTTTTCAAGATTATCGTGCAAGTAGCGTCACGCTGTAGAGGTTAGCGACTCAGATTTACAAGCTTCTCAGGATGAACAAGAGTTTTGCGACACCCGCCAGACTGTGTTAGAGGAAGTACAGCTAGAACATCCCATCGCTTATGACAACCTAAACCTTTGCGAATTGACCAAGAAAGGTAACATGAAAACACTCAGCATTGCAATACTGAAGAACATATCATATTTTGATATCTGCACGGAAGAATTTAACCCAAGGCGCAAGGCATAGTACCTTGCCGCGTTAGGGGATCTTGTAAAGGGGTGCGGCTGAAACGCCTAAAAGTCAAATTACTGTTAACAGTTTGGATAACAGTTGTCAGGAGGGGCCGCATCTCGTTTTGCGCGATGGTTGGAAAAAAAATGTCCCACCTAGTTTATTTTAGCTCGTCAGATTCATCACGTATAGAAAAGCTTCAGTTCCAGTTTTTGTTATTTACACGCTGACGTCTTTCTAAGCTTGTACCTACTGGTGACGTTATACTTTTGCGTATTCCTAATTTTGCGCAATCCCACCTCCCCCATCGCTCCGCGGACCGTGTCGTCGGATTTTAAAATCTATAGTTTTCTTCGAAAATAATTGTATTATTACAATTACTACTTCTAAGTAAAGCGATAACTTGACTCGTATTATAATCACTTAAACTGACGATGTTTATACGTAAAATTAACGGGAAGCGTTATGATCGTATAAGACTAAGAGCAGATGTGAGAGAAACATTGTTAATTTAACGAGCGCTTCCTAAATCTGCGCTCATCTACCCGATGTTATATTTTCCCTTAATTCTTACAGGATTTTGCTGGCAACGAAAGAAAGGAATCGATCCATACAAGTTTTGTTTTAGTTTGTGGGTCCGTAACCGTGGGGTTACTCGACCAATACTAGGGTATATGTGAGCCGCTGAGGATCTAAAATCCTGACCCTGTTTAGGAGAAACAAATTGCAAAATACATGTTTATGATATACCCTGTTTAGAACAGAGAGTTCAAAAATCACCCCCGGGGTCCGTTATTACTGCGCGTCATTTTTACCTTGAGTCCCATGGACCTTACCCAGCACTATTCAGGGTAAGTACGATTATTTAGGAATTATCCTGACACTTAAGTATCTATTATAGAAATATTCCCATGCCTTTTGTCAGTATAGTACAAAACACCCAGTGTTGCTAAAAACATAATGAGACTTGCGGTTCCGGAATACACTTGACTGGGTGTGCTGTGGCGTTTCATGGTCAATTGTTTTTATGCAAATTGTGTTAGCGCCCGAGTTCAATGATCTCTGCGTACTTTTCTAATGAGTGCTGTGCTTTCGATCCAGGAAAAGATCTGTAAGGTAGGAAGTATTTATAAGCAATTGGTGAATTGACTAACCTTGTAGCTGATCACCTATTTGTGTTGTAAGTACAAAGACAATCAATTTCTAATTCACCCGTAAACAAACCGCAAACGCCTGAGCAAACTCATATTTTGACTTTCCAAATTCTCGTTTTTAGGGAATACAGTACCACAAATTGAAAAGACCAGTATCCTTAATTGGTAATATGCTAGAAATGAGGAAATAGGCTTCATCATGCAAGGGAAAATCAGAGCTAAAGAGCTCTGGGTTTCTATTTCCACTGATTTGGAACCGTTCCAAGTTCAAAAGGTCGCTCAAAAATGGCCCAGGTAACCCATTTTGAAAACGCTCTCAGGACTCGCCGTTTCATTTACCCCAATTTTTTTTTTCATCGATGTTTAGTTGAAATGATAATGTTTCCTCGTAGTATAGTTTTGTTGGTCAAAGCGATGTACCAGGGCGCTTTTTTAGGCCTTGAATTTAGCCAAAATGCTGTTGTTGTAATCACCATTGAAAGGTGTAAAATTAGAAAATCCGTCAAATTTTCACGTTTACATTTTATTTGCATAACACCGATAATCTGAGAAAAGACGATAGTTTGATTTGCTTGGATAATCTTTTTATGAAAGGTTTCAAAGTATTAATGGCAGCTTCTGCAAAAGTGCATATTTCGGCGTGATTAAAACCGGCGTTAACGGCCAAAATTTAAAAAATTCACTAAAAAATAAGTAAAATCCCCAAACGACCCGAAAGTTATATTTTCAGAAACAGTTCATCAAGGCCTTCTTTCTGGCAAAGTTTGGGAAAACCGGATTTTTCTATCTTGCATACCCTTAGTCGGTCCTTACAGAAAACCGCTCTTAAACAGCCTTTTTGTTTTTCACGTATGCGCACAAGCCAAAATCTTGACTTTCTTATTTGCGAATCTATTTCGATCTTTTTCTGTCGCTTTCCTTTTTTTCTTTGCCTTTCTTCTTTATTAGCAGTTTTCTGCCCATTTTATCGTCTTGTTTTTTGGCTAGGAATTGTGGCTGGCCAACTTTTAAGGAAAGGGACAAATTTAATCTTCAAAGAGTAGTCGGGTAAACAGCGAAATTGGCAGTGGATTGCTCCTCAAAATGTTACCTTTTTTGTGAGTGTAGCGTTGTTAGGATTAGTCAGAATATCCAAAACGAGGTATCGCTGGAAATCTTTGCTGACTTTGTTGCTTACCAATTAATTAACTTAAACTGAAAGCTAAACGGGTATAAGAAGGAAAACATGCATGATCATGCATCGTTCCATATGGAGCAAGCTCTCTTGATATGGAGAGATAACGACCAAAGCAGTCGTTGAAGGTTTTAGGCCATCGAAATCACAATGCTAGAAGAACATGTTTAGAGCTATTGTAACGCGTTTCCTACGGCAAGTAAAACATACGAGATCACAATGTTATGTTAAATAAGTTATCCCTGTTCGGCTTTAATCTTTCCACCGTACAATAATAATAATAATAATAATGAAAGTGAAGAATGATCATGGCAGTAAATTTTCCAATTTAAGCAATTGGAAAGAAGAAGCCTGGAAAAAAAATCAGGGCGTCAACGGGATTCGAACTAAGGTAGTGTTTTAGGTCCGCTCCTATTTATAATGTATATCAACAATCTTCCGCTTGCGGTAAGAGGGTGCTCCATTTAGCTTTATGTCGATGATACGCTTATTTTTTTGCTGTTAAATCTGTTAGCGAAATTTCGTCTAGAGTTTCAACGGATCTCGATAGATTAATAAGTTGGTTCCGATCCAACTACTCAGTTAATGCTTAATTTTTTCAGGACTAAAATAGTGCTGATAGGTACCCACCAGGGGCTTAACGCAGTTGAAAGTTTTTCGGTTGCGGCTGATAACACTAGTTTAGAGAGGGTAGATACTTTTAAATATCTTGGTGTAACTGTGGAAAAAACGTTCTCCTGGAAAGAGCACGCTAAGCCTATTAGGCAAGAAGGTCTCCTCTAGATTGGCGTTACTGCGCCGCGCTAGGAAAGTCTTACCAAAGTCTACTTGAATTACATTATATAATACGATGGTTCTGCCCTTATTTGACTATCTTGGGAAAATTGTGGTCAGGGTAGTAAACCGTACTTAGACAAGCTAAATGGCCGTGCTGCATGCATAATTGAGGACCATACGGTTAAGTCAGACGCACTTTCTACCATATTTGGCTTGGCACAATTTGCAAGCGTGCCTTAACTTCCTTAAATCTATCCTTGTCTATAAGTGTATCAATGGAGCACTTTCTCATCTGCTGAGAGAATTTAGGCACGCTCACCAACTGGTGATTTATGTAGATTCAATTTCTCGAAGGCAGACGATAATTTAATGCTTAAAGGAGCGTCAGAGGTGGGAGATATTGAGAGGGATGTTGAAGTAACGTCCGCTTTACTGAAAGTGGAGAAAAAGAAGCGGTTGAAAGCCTCAGCTTTGTGCTGGTAAACACCTGGTAGTTGTATATGACGTTTGCTAGAATACTTTGTTTAAGCGAAAGTAGGACCCAAAACGGTTTTGGGTTTTTCCTTACACTTCTTCGCTTAACGTAGTATTGTTTTAAACGTTTGGCTCTCAGCACACTGAATCGTAGTTTAGGCTGTCTGTTCATAAGTAGTTCCCTGGGTGACTTTCCTAAAGCGGTGGGCGTAGCCCTGTGCGTCTATCTGCAAAAACCTGTCCAATTACGTTTGTAAACCCTCCTGTATTCCCACTCAATGTATCCTTGAATTATCACACATACAGGTAGCGTTCCGCTATCCCTTTTGCTGCAGGATGCCCACGAGCGGTGAGAGCATGGAAAATATATTTAGGGTACGTTTATAACCGCTCTTTTCAGCTGACGTTGGTGGGCGACCTAAGAACGTCTGCTTGGGAGGTTAAGCCGAGTACTGAAAGTTTCAACGCTTTTTCCTTGAAGGTTGACAGTCTATAAGGCAATAAAATCCCATTATTTTCCATTCTCCGATGGACCTTAACTTCATTTGTTTTCCTGCAGGTATTTAATAAGAAACAAGATTAAGGAGCTTCCACCAGGGATATTTTCAAACCTCTTTTCCTTGAGAGAACTGTAAGTGAACGAAAGACTCTTTCTTTGTTTATTGATGTTAATCACTAACCCAGTTCAACCCTTGAACATACAAGGGGGTGGATGCAAGCCCCCGATAAGATTATTCTGAGTTTTTTTCCTAGAGGATAAAACATCAGTACATGACGTTTTCAGTAACTGTTTGTTCAGCCCTCACGCACATTTTGAGACAAATTAAATGATGTTGAGTTGCTATGATTACGAGATATGACGTCATGAGTAGCAAGTGGTCAAGCCAATTTTGGGTGAAAATACATGTTTTTCAACTTCTTTCAACTATAAAAGTAAATCTTTTGGCTAAAATCATGCCAAGTGCTTATTTGGGTTATTTTTCATTTAAAGCACAAAAAATGACCATTTCTCGCAGTTTTAACCTGATTTCTAATTCTTGGTAAAATCCAAGATGGCGGCAAAGATGGCGACCATTGTTGGTGACGTCACAGGCCGCCAGCGGCGCCACCACCCCTAAACTATACGTTATCTTGTTAAGAAGATCAAAGACTTTCCCCTAAAGGTAAAATCCTTTCAAAATGCTACAACATATCCAAAACTCCTGGGAGGGGTATGGGTGGGGGTATGAATTTGAAAAATCCATCGTAAACAGCCTGACTGCTCGGTTCTCCTCTTACCCAACTGGCCGCACCCAAAGCATCAGTGTACATGGTACTATCTCTGAACCTATGCCGATTCAGTCTGGGGTCTCTCAAGATAGTGTTTAAGGTCCGCTCCTATTTATAATGTATATCACTGAATCTTCCGCTTGCCGATGATACACTTATTTTTTTGCTGGTAAACCTGTTAGCGAAATTTAGTCTAGACTTTCAACGGATCTCCATAGATTAATAAGTTGGTTCCGATCCAACTACTCAGTTAATGCTTAATGTTTCCAGGACTAAAATAATGCTGATAGGTACCCATCAGAGGCTTAACGCAGTTGAAAGTTTTTCGGTTGCGGCTGATAACACTAGTTTAGAGAGGGTAGATACTTTTAAATATCTTGGTGTAACTATGGAAGAAACTTTCTCTTGGAAAGAGCACGTTAGCCTATTAGGCAAAAAGGTCTCCTCTAGATTGGCGTTACTGGGCCGCGCTCGGAAAGTCTTACCTAAGTCTAGTTGTATTACATTATATAAAACGATAGTTCTGCCCTTATTTGACTATTTGGGGTAGTTGTAGTCAGGGTAGTAAACCGTACTTAGACAAGCTAAATTGCCGTGCGGCATGCATAATTGAGGGCCATACGGTTAAGTCAGACGCACTTTCTACCATATTTGGCTTGGCGCCATTTGCAAGCGTGCCTAAACTTCCTTAAATCTATCCTTGTCTATAAGTGTATCAATGAAATAGCACCTTCTTATCTCATCTGTTCATCCCTCGCGCACATTTTGAGACAAGTTTAGTGATGTTCAGTTGCTATAGTTACGAGATATGACGTTATAAGTAGCAGGTGGTCAAGCCAATTTTGGGTGAAAATACATGTTTTTTCAACTTCTTTCAACAATAAAAGTAAATCTTGCCGCTAAAATCATGCAAAGTGCTTATTTGGGTTTTTTTCATGTAAAGCACAAAAAATTACCTTTTCTCGCAGTTTTAACCTGATTTCTAATTCTTGGTAAAATCTGAGATGGCGACCATTGTTGGTGACGTCACAGGCCTCTAGCAGTGCCACTACCCCTAAAATATACCTCACCTTGTTAAGAAGATCAAAGGCTTTCCACTAAGGGTAAAATCGTTTCAACATACTACAACATATCCAAAATTCCGGGGAGGGGTTCCGTGTACGTCCGAGGGTTAACTCAGAAGACGTTGCGTGTTTCGGGAAAGCATACTTTTTCATTTCAGTGCGAAATTTAAACTGAGAATTTTGCACACAATTTTATTTCATAGCCTGAGAAGCTGGATATATGTTTGACGAATGGGCAAATGAGCGGTAAAGAAAACATGCGAGTGCGAAGTGCGGAAAGAAGTGCGTTCCTCCATACTAATTATGTGCCTAGTCACTGCCTTCCTGCATATTAATTAAGTGTCTAGTCAGTGTCTTCCTTCAGAGTAATTCGGTATAGGTTTACTAATGAGCGTCTCTCTACGTCAATAGAAACAATAGACTTGCCTGGGCTTGGCCAGTAAGTAACTTGAGCTCAGTTTCAGACCGTCTATTAAAAGAGAAATAGGAATAAGAGAAGCGATAGCCCAGCAACGCGAGAAACGGCTTCCTATATCTTATTTAGCGCTTAAACTCAGATATATAAACAAAACACATACACAAAGTGGAGTTGAAAAGTCTTTATTTCAATTTAGTTTATGTCTTCTTATTTAGCTCCAAAACTCGGATATATATATATACAAAACACATATACACAAAGGGGAGCTGAAAACTCTATTTCAATTTTGTCTGACGTTTTCTCCTATCTATCTCGAGGAAATGAAAAACTATTACCGTCTCAGCGTTGCACGCACAGTTAGTCAGTTAATTATGCGAGTTCACAAGCTCAGAGTTGAATACAAATTAGCTCTACAGGAAAGACCCAAGGGAGCACCTTGACGTATTTTTGCATACACAATTTGAAATAACTTAACAAGGATCGATTAAAACACGCAACTATAAATAATTGCTAGCAATAAAAACACAAGAGATATACCGTTTTAAAAACTTTATTAAAAACAATGACAAAAAGAGTCAAATACACAGCGATTTGAAAGGAAGAGGAATGAAAATTAATCTTTTGACTATTAATTACAATTCCGTTTTCTCCGTCCTATTTCGAGGAATAGTAAATAATCCTTCTGTGTCTACAGAATTCCCCTATGGCCTCTAAAACAAGAGTCTGACTTTCTTTGTTTCTTTCGGTTTGTCTTGTTCTTTGTAGTTGTTGTTTTAGCTTTTGCTTTAAAAGAAGCTTCATTTCTTCGTGATCTTGACAGTTTGTACACTGTTTCTTGTGTCTTCACTAGATTGCGATAGTAATTTTTTCCGGAATTATCCGCTTCACTTTCGTAAACGACGACTTTAACTTTAGGTTGTAGTTTCGCCTCTTGTAAATACTGTCTTCGCTGTATGTGGTCTAACTGATGAACATTCGCGAGATGGTTAGCTAATCTGACAAGGTACTTTGCCTCGCACGATGAAATCGGTCAGTTTCTGCAAACTCTCTTGTAAACCATGTTGACAGTTCGATGACTGAATACAAATGACACCTTCATCACAAATAGTCAGGTTATATAGAGTGTCAGAAAGGCCAAACACAGGCCAGAAAGGCCATAACCAGGCCTGAAAGGCCAAAACCAGGCCAAAAGGGACAAAAGGAGACAAACGGGCCATTTCTAGTCTTTCTCAGACACACGCGTGGGTGTCGCGCGTCGCTAGTCACGTAACAGCTCTCAACATTGGAATCATCATCTTTATTAAGTGTCATCAAAAATAACAGTACTTAATTAAAAAAGTTTTGATCGTGAATTAGTAACTGGTATTTCAAATTTCAGATTTTTTAAATTTATTGTACAAGTTTACTATTATTGTTATTATTTTCAAGTCAGCAATAAAAAACTCTCCAGTAAAGTTTGGTTGTTTACATTTTTTATTGAAACGCAGCAATACAAAGGTCAAGAAAAAAAGATAATTTTATAACATTCATATTTGGACTAGTCTTCATCTTGTGGAATGGGCTGCTTTGGATACAGTCGATTGGGTAAGAATTTTCGCTTATCGATCGCTAGTTCTGTCGATTCCAACCAATCGAATCCTTCTGTATGTATTAGTTCTTTTGGGTTTCAATCACTTTTTTGAAGGTCCATGTGGGGTCGATGTGGGGTCGACGTAGGGTCGATGTGGGGTCGATGTGGGGTCGATGTAGGGTCAATGTAGGGTCGATGTGAGGTCGATGAGGGGTCGATGTGGGGTCGATGTGAGGTCGATGTGGGGTCGATGTGGAGTCGATGTGGGGTTGGTGTGGGGTCGATGTGGGGTCGATGTGGGGTCGATGTGAGGTCGATGTAAGATCGATTATTATTTACGAAGGAGAACGCTTAGTAACCCCGCCACACTTCTTCTCTTGTCTTCTTTGGGCATTCAATTATTCATTGCGGTATAGGGCGATGTAGCAGTTCCCGAAGGTTCCGTTTCTACTTTTTTGGCTTTTATCCACTTTCAGCAAAGACCTGTTGATCTCCTTAAACGCAAGAGCATCTGCGTTCTTGCCGATGCTATTTTTTCTGGAGCTAACTTCGATTTACTTCCGTGAAATTTTTGCGGCCGGCACGTATTTCTCTTCGGTATGACCTCTCCGTTTTAACTTCGAATGTGATAAATTGACCATGACCTTACCTCTGGAAAAAGTATTTGCCACTGGAGATAGTTTGTTGGCCTCGATCCGTTTCTTGTTTGCGGGCAGTGGTTCTGCAACCTTCTCACTTTCTGATTCGTGAACCTTTCCATTCTCCTCTCTCTCTTCTGGCATCTTCTGTAGTTCTGGTCCACGAGTCTTCTCATCATATTTCTCCTCTTGTGGCAACTCCTCTCTTTCTGGTACACGAAAGTTCTCATTCTACAATCCTTCCTCCCATTTTCGTCTCTGCCATGCCTTATTTTGCTTTCTTTTCTCTCTTTTTGAATGCGCTCTTGAACGATACTTTCCATCCCTTACTCGGAATACTCGCTCTCCTTTTTTTCATAACTTCTCTACTGTTCCTCTCGCTCGTACGTTTGAGTCCATGTTTTCATTCACGGAAAAACACTTACGTTACGGAAGGTAGCACATGGTACGCGAGAATTGTCTCTAAACAGAATCCATTGTTTCAAGAACACCCGTACTTAACCAACATTGAAAAGTAAATTCCTTTTTCCTGTCCTCACACATTTCCCTCTTAAATGGTTAGGAGAATTTATTTTATATCAAGCGCTGTGTGATCACGTCCTTTATTCTCATAACCTATGTGATTGACAAGGAATGTTACTTGACAAATTTCTAGTTTGCTGCAGGAAAATCGACGGCGAGATATTAACGAATCCGTTATAGCTGACAACGACATGGATCTGCGCTTTACGTTTTCACTGAAATGTTGTTTATGTACTGGAAAGTTTAAAACTTTTAGCGCAATTCAAAAGCACGCGGAACGAAAACACACGGTGGAAGGTGATCTAGCCTTAATAATGTGGTGTTTTTGGACAACAAGGAGAACGATCGAGGCTTCGGTGCCCGACATTGGATTTCTTAACAGGAGATCGCAAGATTTTAAAATAGGATATTTATCGTGGCTGGCAGGGCTTACGGAGCAGATAAACGCTTCCCTTACTCCTCGTTTACGTGGTAAGTGGCGAATTTAAGCGGCACAAAGCCTAATACCACCTAAGTATTTTGCATCGCTTTTATTTAGATCTACGCACTTGAATATTCCTCGTTAAAAGCCACCTAAGGTAGTACCCAATCATCTTTTCAGTTGTGCGTACAGTCTTTACCCTCAAACTTTGCTATTTTCTTTAGCATTTAGTTTCCCAGTTTAGTAGCAAAGTACTTTGCGCGTCATTTAGCCGATTCTCTCACTGGCACGAGGGCACGTTACTCGAGTTTCGCTCGTCACACAATGTTCCCGGCTACGAGAGAAGAGCGTTGCGTGACGAAACAGAACGACTGTGCAAATGAATGAATGAAATCTTTATTTTACTTAGAATGTCAGATGATCTCAGAAAGCTTAAACTTACACTTCTCCTGTCAAAACAATGTGCTGAAGACCCAATTTAATTGTAGCTGGTTTTGTCTACTTTCATTTCTAGGTGGTTGGGTGACTTTACAATTCCCACAAGTTCCTGAAAGGTACTTTGGGCACTTAGCTTGTCAAATGGGATGATGCAGGGTGCATAGCATGAGGCAGGTACCTCATAAGAAGCCTCCATTTTACTGCCCATAAACAAGGTGAGTTTCCTATGAAGTGTATAGCCTCACTTCATTTACTGATGCATTGCATAGACAAACCCTCCTTAAACTAAATGATACGGCCTGGTACAGTGACCTACAGGAAGTGGAGGAAAGATCTGACCTTAGCCCTCAGGAGGAACTCCAGGCTACCAAGAACCGTAGTTTTTGGAGCACTGACAGAAATGAGGAGTCGTCAGGGGATCTATTAACAAAACGTCTAACAGCCAAAGCAAGTTTGGGGGTGGGTCCAGGACAAGGAAGGACTACTTGGGAGGTAGAAGTAATCTGGTAGCCAGATCTATACTCCACCACAAGGAATGGAAAACTTTCAATAAGATTCTATATTAAAAAAGTAACTGTTTGAAACTTCTTTTTATGAACAGTTTTTTTGCAGTCTATTCAATATTGATCAAACATTCAGGCAATGACTTTAAAGTTGACTTCACTTCCCTGAAATATCTGGGAAGTTGTTTCTCTTCCATTTTCTACCTGCAAAGAGCAGTGTTAATTGTCAAACTTCCTTGTTTGACCTGCACAGAGCTTAATTTTGCTTTTTTATTTTTCTCTGCCTCTTTAATTTGAAATGTAAGCTTGACATGGATATCATATTATTCACTAAAGTGTAAGTTGGAAAGAGCATAAAACACTAACCTTGGAAGACAATAGTATCTATGGGAAGGTGTAGTTATTGTTGAAAATATAGAACATCAATTTTTTCTACCAAAACAATGCAACTTCTTCACGCAACTTCAGTAAAACCACAAAAGCAAAGTTTACCTAATATGGACACTAACTAAACAGACATGCTATTTAAATCTACTAAATGATGTTTTTACCTGCTGTTAAAGGAAATTGAAAAGCCTATATGAATTTTATTGTAGCAAGTTAATGTTAATGTTAGTTAACAAATCAGTAGCTGCTTTTACCAGCTAAAAATCAGTTTGTGCTCAACAAAACAGCTTTTAAATCTGTTCAATCTTTGCTGAAAGTAGGGCATAAAGATTAAAATGATACAGTTTAATGACCACTTACTGGTCTACTCTGTGATTGGTCATTATCTTTTAATACATATGATGGCTCCCAAAGGAGCCGTTTGTTTTTTGTCACCTGCAGTCAGTGCAGTGTCAAACTCCCTGGTTTGACCTGCAGGATTTTTTTTTTATTCGGTTCTTCATTGGAATTTTAGCTGGACAACAATGCCATGTCTTTTGCCTGAAAACTTAAACAAGAGCAAACAACATTACTATTGAGACAATAACTTATGTGAAGGTGTTGACCTTGGTAAAATTGAAAAAAAATTAGAATTCAATCTCATTCTTCCTATCATAAGCATCTTATTGAAAGCTTTGAAACATTTAATTTAGTGAAAACTCCGCAGTTTGGGCGTGCCGCCTGTAAACCTTAAGAGGGAGAGGAAACCCTTACAATAACATTGTCAACAGCATTTCCATTCTACTAACAAGTATCTTATTGAAAGATTTGAAAAAATTAATTCAGAACAATAATATTGTCAAAACCAGTTTCATTCACAGTTCAAGAACAGTATCTCAAGGAAAATTCACTTAAAATAGGCAGACAATCTACAATGGTGATATTTATATCGATTACTTATTTCCGTTGTGTAAAACGATAAGAAGTCTCTGGCGATGACCCCCCATATCATGAAAACTCCAATGAAAGTACAAGTGAGGAATTCCATTGTTTGCAGGGTTGTCTATGAAATCAGACTGCCAAGGTCACACAAATGCCACAACTAGCTCAACCTTCTCCAAATAATGGCTGTTTGGGCATTCCAAACCGCTGAATTGGAAAGGTGATATTCCATTGGGTTTCTGATACAGCCTTCAGCAGATTGTCAGCCAATTCAATGATGTTGGTAGGAGGTTGCCATTTACGTGGATTGGAGTAAGGATCCATACAACATCACCAAGATCCATTCTTGAAAGGTAGGGCTTCAACTTTGTTTGTAGAAATTGTACATTTCTGGTTAAAGCCCAGGTTTGTGGAAATGACGGTAGATACATTAAGGAATGGGAATTTTTTCGCATGGGTTCCTCACTGTAGCTCAAACATCCAGCATCAATCAAAAAGCCACTAATGTACCTCTCAGCAGCTAAGGTTGAAAGGTCTTCAGCATCAACCATCACATCACCAATTCTAAGGATTTCTTCTTGAGGTTCACTGTCAAAAAGGAAAGCCCTAATTTCATTAATCTGCTGAGGGGTTAATGTGGTGCTTGTAGTTTTCATCCAATTTTCCTCTTCTTGGACTCTAAACTTAATGGAGGAAGCTTTTGATGCTTTCATCCAAATGCCTAGAGCTCTGCTTTTAAAGACCCCAAGATCTCCAAACTTGACTGCAGTGTCGAAATCCTCATCATAACTGTCTTCTCCAGTTGGGCACGCATCTATCAGTCTATAACCCTTAGAGATTGCTGATTCTGAGGGCCTGACTTGGGACTGCAGAGGATTGTTAAGACACCCAGGATCAACAACCAGCTCAATGTCATCATCTGGAATTTGTATTACAGGCGGAAGATTAAGGGTTGCAAGTTGGCCTCTAGAACAATCATTTGCAGCACAAATTCATAAATCATGAATAGACAAAGGTGCTGATGGTTGAGGAACAAAGGCAGTTTTAGTATCCACTGTGACACTGGACGAAGGGCTGCAACTGGAATTTGAAGGGCTAGTGGCGGGGCTTGATGAGAGGCTTGTGGAAGAGCTGCTGACTGGGTCAGTGTTGCTGGAAGCTGGGCTGCTAGCTGGAATGGCTTGTGCACTTTGTGGCTGTTCCAGCAAGGAAGTAAAACTGGTCAAAACTGTAGGAAGGAGCTGCTCCCACAGTGCATGATCATATTGATAGATAGGTAAACAGTCGGGTGATATTACCACTCGTTTTAAACCTTTGTCAAATTCATAACAAAGAGCATCCTTGCCAAACATTTTGTTGAACAAGTCATTCATGGTGAAACTCCAGGACATGTCATCTTTTGACCATGACACTTCTTTTTCTCTGGACCAACCGCAGCCTCTAAAATGGAATGGTTTGCCTGACATACAAAAAAAAAATTGGCATTGGCAGAATAATGGAACCAGTCACAGTTAAAACGACAACAACAAAAAAAGATTTTAACAGACTGTGTTCAATAAGCTCTAAGCTTACTGCAAGTTTTTATGTGATTAGTTTTCTACTGCTCAAGAGGAACAATGACAAAATATTAATGTTATCTCACCCAGTTCCAGGTAGAAAAAGATAAAGTGCATAGTAATGTTGTCACTGAATATAGTGTATGCTTTTTATGGGAATACGCAACTCTCAGTTTTTTACATGACGTTGTCTCAACAAGGGAGAATACATTTGACTACACATCTAACGGACTGACATAAAAAGAAGTTCCATTATATAATGTTTCTAGCTGGCAAACATTTTAGAAGATAATCACCATTTTCCATGCTCTCTATAGCCATTCTGAAGCAAAGCTGCAGGAACAGCAACTTTTCAGAAACGAAATGTTGCAAAATCTGCTGGACTTAATATAATGAAATAAAGTTGATTATTCAAAAGTGCCAGCAACTTCAATACCAACAAGAACATGTGATTAAACCAGACTGTGCCTTTTTCCCCAATGGATTCTATTTTTCACACAATAAGATGCATAATATTCAAGAACATGTTCAGTGCATGCAGCTCCCAAAAACTGATATTTGACTAATATGGTATGCCTTGAACAATGACTTCAATACTAACTGTAAAATGGCATTTAAAATTTCAATAAAGACCTTTAGCATTAGGTTTTCCATGCATGGAACTGCAAACAGGTCTCAGATATGAGAACGTCAAGTGGTCTTCTGGTCGCGTTTGCAGTTTGCAGTTCAAGTTTGAATGGCAGGAAGGGCTTACAGCAGTAGGTGACTTACAGCAATGTTTTTGCCACGATAACAATTAATACTATTGTTCAGCCTTACATTTAAAAGCACAAAGCAGCTTTCTACACCACCCTCTGATGTGCTAGTTAGAGCTGGTGATAAACAATGAATGTCTGCCTCAAGTTTAAAATCCAGGCAAAGTGAAACTGCAAAAGGGTGACTGCAGACTGCAGTTTACAGTTTGCAGTATCCCATGAAAAACTTATGCTAAAGGTATTTTTAATACCTATGGATGTTCTCCAACAGGAAATTATTTTGCTAACAATGAAAGCTCTCAAGATTAAAGGATATTCAAAACAAGATTTAAAGTTCCAGGATTTTCCATTGACTCAACTTTGATTCAAGAGCTTTTAAGAGGGTATCTAAAATTCAAGAGCTTTTCATATCTTTATGAACTCTACGCATCATCTGTGGTAATCACAAAACAATGTGATTAAATGACATGATGAGCTTCCTAACCTTTCTATAAAAGGAGTTGTTAGTTTAGTTCTAACAATATTTAAGTAGCTGACAATATTAGTTTCAAGTACTGTAGTGTTGAGATGTATGATAATATAAAAAATAAAGTAATAAAAAGTAAAATATAAAACTAACTTGATGTAGCATGACCATGCCTGTCATGGGAAGTAGCCTTTGAATATAACTGATGCTGTAATGAGTGTGCTGCCTCAAATCCTTGATTTGAATACTCCCTTAAGCTGAGGTGGTTTCTAAACAGCATGCTGGCATGTTCAGTGGTAATGTGGCCATAATCACCAGTGCCCAGGTTGCAGCCAAACACTTCCCTTAAAAGGAATCCCCATTCTTTGCACTAAAAGAAAAAAGAGGGATATTTCCATTGGTGTTAAACAGTTGTCAAAATCAACATTGCAGACTGTGCAGTTAAACTGACAGCGGCCGGGTCTAAAATACAGGTAACTTTTCCACACTGTCAGAGTACAGTTCACCATGATACAGCCAAATGAATAGCATTAAAAGTGTTTGCAAGCCCTAAACTCTTAACAAAATGCTCTATTAGATAGTGAGGAATCTGTGTGGTTTCAGGCAATTCATCTATGGAGCAGTGACAAGTACTTATTACCTGGGGAATGTGACCTGTACTTCGTGAATTACTTAAACATTTTAGGAGAGATAAACATGATTTTACAAGTTTAAATAATAATGTATGTGCCTCATTCTATAATCAAACTTGAAGTACTGTTTAAAAGACCAGCCTGAGTGTATTTCCAGGTTCTGATTATACATGACTGCAAATTTTTTGAACAGCGTCAAAATCTCTGATATAGATCTTGTACTAATATTTAGATCTTTTTTTTTAATCTAAAAAATTCACTTATGTCCAGGATCGATCTTGTTAGCAAAATTTGCTAGCAAACTGCTTTCGCAATTGTCGCAAAAGAAATAATTGAGAAAAAATTATGTAAGAAAATCACTTACAAAAATCGCAAAAATAACAAATCTAACAAAAATCAAGACTTAGAAAAAAAAAGAAACCAAGAAGGACCCCGAAATGCCCACAAATATCGCAAAAGTAACAAGGATTTTTCTTGCTAGCTAAAAACACCCGTGACAAACATCGCAAAAGTCGCAAAAATAACAAATCTAAAAAGAATCAAGACTTGGAAACAGAAGAAGCCAAGAAGGGCCCCGACATGTCCGCAAATATCGCAAAAATCGCAAAAGTAACAAGGATTTTTGTTTGCTAGCTAAAAACACCCGTGACTGAATATCGCAAAAATCGCAAAAATAACAAATCTAACAAGAATCAAGACTTGGAAACAGAAGAAGCCAAGAAGGGCCCTGAAATGTCCGCAAATGTCGCAAAAATTGCAAAAGTAACAAGGTTTTTTATGTTAGCTAAAAACACTCATGACAAATATCTCAAATATCGCAAAAATACCAAATGTAACAAAATTCCAGACTTAAAAAGAAAAGAAGCCAAGAAGGGCCCCGAAATGTCCGCAAATATGGCAAAAATCGCAAAAGTAACAAGGTTTTTTATGTTAGCGAAAAACACCCATGACAAATATCTCAAATATCGCAAAAATACCAAATGTAACAAAATTCCAGACTTACAAGGAAATGAAGCCAAGAAGGGCCCCGAAATGTCCGCAAATATCGCAAAAATCGCAAAAGTAACAAGGATTTTTCATGCTAGCTGAAAACACCCTCGACAAATATCGCAAAAATCGCAAAAATAACAAATCTAAAAAGAATCAAGACTTGGAAACAGAAGAAGCCAAGAAGGGCCCTGAAATGTCCGCAAATATCGCAAAAATCGCAAAAGTAACAAGGATTTTTCATGCTAGCTGAAAACGCCCATAACAAATATCGCAAACATCGCAAAAATAACAAATGTAACAAAATTCCTGACTTGAAAAAATAAAAAAGCCAAGAAGGGCCCCGAAATGTCCCCAAATATCGCAAAAATTGCAAAAGTAACAAGGATTTTTCTTGCTATGTGAAAAGATTGAGCAACAAATATGGCAAAAATAGCAAGAATAACAAATTTAACGAAAAACTTCACTTAGAAAGAGAAAAGGTCAAGAAGGGCTTGGAGATGTCCGCAAATTTCGCAAAAACCGCAAAAGTAACAAGAATTTTTCTTACTATGTGAAAAGACTGAGCAACAAATATGGCAGAAATTGCAAGAATAACAAATTTCACAAAATTCTACACTTGGAAAGAGGAAAGGTCAAGAAGGGCTTCGAGATGTCCGCAAATTTCGCAACGTTCTTGTCCAGTAATTTTGTAATGCTTTCCATTTTCGCGAAAATGAAATCATCAGTTACAAAGGTGACACTATTTATAATTACTGACTGTAGCAAAATACTATAATATCAATCTGTGCATGCTTCGTTCTTCCATCAACATACAGCTACAATGCATAGAAAGGAGTGTCGCTCACAGAAGGGGGCAAATTTTCAGCAGTAAAAGGGGGAGGTTAACAATCGTTCCAAAATATCAAGAAAAGCAGATTGGGGGAAAAGTAAACGGGTGATAAGGTTCGCGCATTCTACATGAATGTTGCGGTGCAATACCCATGGTTTTTTAAACAGGGATTGCCGAAAGTAACAAGATTTTACTGCCATGTGAGACGATTTAAAACCAAATATGGCAAAATGCCACAAATTGCGCTAGAGTAACAAGAATAGGCAAGAATTGTTGAAGGGCAAGAAAGGGGCCAAGAACACCCGCGCATAACTGTTTTTCCCTAATAGTAATGGTTATCTTAACTGGGATACGTTCTTGCCCAGTAATTTTGTAATGCGTTCCATTTTCGCGAAAATGAAATCATCAGTTACAAACGTGACACTATTAATAATTACTGACAGTACCAAAATACTGTAATATCAATCTGTGTATGCTTCGTTCTTCCATCAACACACAGCTATAATGCATAAAAAAGAGTGCCGCCCATACAAGGGGGCAAATTTTAAGCACTAAAAGGGGTGGTAGCAGAACTTTCATGCCCAAGAACCCACCGCAACCATCGTTCAAAATATCAAGAATAGCACATTGAGGGAAAGAAAGCAGGCATTAAACATGAATGTTGTTGTGCAATTATGTGTCCTTCGTTCTTATTACTCATGAATCATGAACAAAAAAAACAAAACACTTTTGCGATTTTTGCGATATTCGCGGACATTTTGGACCCCTTGTTGGTTTCTTCTTTTTTCTAGGTCTAGAATTTTGTTAAATTTTTTATTTTTGCGATATTTGTCACGGGTGTTTTCAGCTCGCAAGAAAAATCCTTGTTACTTTTGCGATTTTTGCGATAATCGCGGACATTTTGGACCCCTTCTTGGCTTCTTTGCTTTCTAAGTCTGGAATTTTGTTTTTAGCTAGCAAGAAAAATTCTTGTTATATTTGCGATTTTTGCGATAATTGCGGACATTTCGGGGCCTTTCTTGGTTTCTTCTTTTTCTAAGACTAGAATTTTGTTACATTTGTTATTTTTGCGATTTTTGGGATATTTGTGACGGGTGTTTTAAGCTAGCAAGAAACATCCTTGTTACTTTTGCGACTTTTGCGATATTTGCGGACATTTTGGAGCCCGTCTTGATTTCTTCCTTTGCAAAGTCTAGAATTTTGTTAAATTTGTTATTTTTGAGATTTTTGCGATATTTGTCATGGGTGTTTTTAGCTAGCAAGAAAAACCCTTGTTATATTTGCGATTTTTGCGATAATTGCGGACATTTCGGGGTCCTTCTTGGGTTCTTCTTTTTCTAAGTCTAGAATTTTGTTAAATTTGTTATTTTTGCGATTTTTGCGATATTTGTCATGGGTGTTTTTAGCTAGCAAGAAAAATCCTTGTTACTTTTGCGATTTTTGCGATAATTGCGGACATTTCGGGGCGCTTCTTGGTTTCGTCTTCTTCTATGACTAGAATTTTGTTAAATTTGTTATTTTTGGCGATTTTTGCAAAATTTGTCATGGGTGTTTTTAGCTCGCAAGAAAAATACTTGTTACTTTTGCGATTTTTGCGATAATTGCGGACATTTCGGGGCCCTTCTTGGCTTCTTTTCTTTCTAAATCAGGAATTTTGTTAAATTTGTTATTTTTGTCATTTTTGCGATATTTATCACGGGCAGGACACGGGTGTTTTCAGCTCGAAAGAAAAAACCTTGTTACTTTTGCGATTTTTGCGGACATTTTGGGGCCCTTCTTAGCTTCTTTGCTTTCTAAGTCTGGAATTTTGTCACATTTGTTATTTTTACGATTTGTGCGATATTTGTTACGGGTGTTTTTAGCTAGCAAGAAAAATCATTGTTACTTTTGCGACTTTTGCGATATTTGCAGACATTTCGGGTCCCTTCCTGGCTTCTTTTCTTTCTAAGTCAGGAATTTTGTTACATTTGTTATTTTTGCGATTTTTGGGATATTTGTGACGGGTGTTTTAAGCTAGCAAGAAACATCCTTGTTACTTTTGCGACTTTTGCGATATTTGCGGACATTTTGGGGCCCTTCTTGATTTCTTCCTTTGAAAAGTCTAGAATTTTGTTACATTTGTTACTTTTGCGATATTTGCGGACATTTTGGGGCCCTTCTTGGCTTCTTTGCTTTCTAAGTCTGGAATTTTGTTACATTTGTTATTTTTGCGATATTTGTCATGGGTGTTTTAAGCTAGCAAGAAAAATCCTTGTTACTTTTGCGATTTTTGCGATAATTGCGGACATTTTGGGGTCCTTCTTGGGTTCTTCTTTTTCTAAGCCTAGAATTTTGTTAAATTTGTTATTTTTGCGATTTTTGCGATATTTGTCATGGGTGTTTTTAGCTAGCAAGAAAATTCCTTGTTATATCTGCGATTTTTGTGATAATTGCGGACATTTCGGGGCCCTTCTTGGTTTCTTCTTTTCCTAAGACTAGAATTTTGCTAAATTTGTTCTTTTTTGCGATTTTTGCGATATTTGTCACGGGTGTTTTTAGCTCGCAAGAAAAATCCTTGTTACCTTTGCGATTTTTGCGATAATTGCGGACATTTCGGGGTCCTTCCTGGCTTCTTTTCTTTCTAAGTCAGGGATTTTGTTACAGTTGTTATTTTTGCGATTTTTTCGATATTCGTCACGGGTGTTTTCAGCTCACAAGAAAAAACCTTGTTACTTTTGCGATTTTTGCGACAATTGCGGACATTTCGGGGCCCTTCTTGGCTTCTTTTCTTTCTAAGTCTAGAATTTTGTTAAATTTGTTATTTTTGCGATTTTTGCGATATTTGTCACGGTTGTTTTAAGCTACCTACGAAAAATTCTTGTTACTTTTGGGATTTTTGCGATATTTGCGGACATTTCGGGGCCCTTCTCGGCTTCTTTGCTTTCTAAGTCTGGAATTTTGTTACATTTGTTATTTTTGCGATTTTTGGGATATTTGTCACGGGTGTTTTACGCTAGCAAGAAACATCCTTGTTACTTTGCGACTTTTGCGATATTTGCGGACATTTTGGAGCCCTTCTTGATTTCTTCCTTTGCAAAGTCTAGAATTTTGTTAAATTTGTTATTTTTGGCGATTTTTGCGAAATTTGTCATGGGTGTTTTTAGCTCGCAAGAAAAATACTTGTTACTTTTGCGATTTTTGCGATAATTGCGGACATTTCGGGGCCCTTCTTGGTTTCTTCTTTTTCTAAGTCTAGAATTTTGTTAAATTTTTGTTATATTTGCGATTTTTGCGGACATTTCGTGGTTTTTCTTGGCTTCTTTTTTTCAAGTCTTGATTCTTGTTAGATTTGTTATTCTTGCGATTTTTGCGATATTTGTTAGTGATTTTCTGACATAATTTTATTTCTTTTGCGACAATTGCGAAAAACATTTGAGATCGATCCTGGACATATCTCAAAAAATTGGATGTAAAGTTTTGCCCTTTGTCAGATAGACACTCATTAAGCATTTCTTTCTTTCTTTCTTTTATGTTTTTGAATGTCAGTTGAAGAGACTGGAAATTATTTTTGAATTTCCCGGCATGCAATGGCTTTTAATTGTTGCGCGGTCTCTGGTAAAAGATTTACAAGAAAATCCACAACAGCTGTATTTAACCTTCTCGACTAAATTTATTATTGTAATAGTTTTAGACAGTATGCATGTTTTCCATTGACAGGACTCCATTTCCAAATGGTACTTTGGGCAATTCCACATGAGAGGTGAAAAATCAATCATTTTTAAAAGAAGGATATTGGAATTAATTTCTGTGCCATTAAAGAGAAGACACATCACTGTATTAAAAACATACATGTCATTTCTGTTTTCACCCTTCTGCACTCTGCAGGGAGTCTACTACTCAATAGGTCATATAAACAAAGAAAACATGGGACCCACAGGAGCAAGTTGAGGAACAATTTGCCAAAATATCAAAATCAATCCAGTCCACTGAAATTGAGGTATAATTAGCGCATAAGCCTTTTTTTCACATAAGAAAAAAATGTGATTGTTTTCGATAATTTTTCCCCATTTTTTGGTTAGTAGAAAATATCTAAGTAGATGAGTAATGTCCGCAACAAAATTTCACTTCTTTCTTTGTGTCAGACAGGATTTCACTCTTTAATCAATTGAAAATAACTTCTCCTACTCCTTGGATTTGTTAGTAACATCATTTGTCTCATAAGCTTTTTATTTCTAGTAGGCTTTTTAAGCATAGAAACTATTTCAAAGATAGGTAATGTCTGTAACGTAATGTCCATAACAATACAAGTCTCTAAGGCAAAAATGAAATATAAGTATTCTTAAGTGTCTTTATACAAATATCCAAAGGTATTGAACCAAGTGACAGTTAGGGTACCAACTGAGTTCTATAATTTATCCACAATAAATGAAATAATGCTAAAGCTAAACAAAAGTTTCAGATTTGCATAACAAGAAATTCAAACAATGCTGAGTAAGAAAACATGTTCTTCTTAAAAGACCAGAGTTATTTTATTCACCTAAAAACTGATCAGCCATGTAGTATCTTAGTGAGACTCTCTTTGCTTTTTAATTTCTTTAAACCTTTTTTTCAATGTTTTGCTGTTTTGGAACAGCAAATGGGCCAGCACTGTCTAGGGTGACGGGGCCATAAAACACACAAGAGACGTGAACATCATCAATGTCATCCCGGCTGGGCCAGTCAAAACTCTGCACCTACTCGATGGAGGAACTTGAATCTTACAAAGCTATCAGCTTGACTGAGTGCATGTCCAATGTAGTAAGTTTCCACATATTCAACAGCATAATACTGCTCAGGTAGGATGCCTTCTGGTGGGATTGGGTCACAGTAGCTTTCTTTGATGCAATTCCAGCAGCATGATTTTCCTGAAATCTGAGACGCTGGCATCACTGATTATCTCACCATAACCAACCCTGCAAGCATCTTGCATACAAGCAAGTGAACACTCCACAGTCATAGGCATTGGTCTGTTCAGGAACATCTCCCTTTTTGTTCACTATAAGCTTGCACTGATTCAGGTCTACATTGCTGTTGATCTCTTTGAGAAGGCCACACATCTTAGAAATAGCATCAAGACTTGTATGTTTAATGTGGTTACTTGGCATACTGTCTAAGACAACAACAGATTTCTCCTTTGGCAGAACTGCTAGAAGAGTCCAGTACTCAGACTCTGGGGTATTGCATGGCACAAGGACTACATCCTGAAGCAGAAGTGGATTTCTCTATTTCAACAAGCGATGCACTGGTAATGAACCAACTGCTCTCTCAAACAACTCCCATGGCAAGGTTTCAATTGCCAAACTGTTGTTAGCTGCACAAGTCACTTGAATTATATAAGCCTCAGGTATTCATCAATAATAAAGTTGGACAACCATTTATCTTGGATTTTCTTCCCCCTGCCAAGTAAACCATTAGGATCATCAGATCCTTCAGAGCTGATCCAGCCATCAGAAACTGCATTTACTTGGCAGTCTTAATGATGTGGAAGGCTGAACAAAGCACATCCTTTGAATATATCGGTGATAGTAGCTTGTCAGGAAGGCCCTGCTGAACTTTGATATCTTTCTTCTCTGACATCTCTTCCTCATCACTTGAACTTTTATTTGCATTGCTGGCTCTTTTCCTGAACCTTTGTTTCCAGTCAAACCTTTTTCTTCACTCGAGTCACCCTCTTCATCATGACTTTCACTGTCTTCCTTACTGCTCTCACTTGAAACTTCGTTGTATGCGTAATGGCTGAAGTCTCCTTTCTCTTCACTGGACTCGTCTTCATCAGCACTGCTGGTACTGTTGCTTCCCTTGCTTAGAGAGGAAGAGTCTTGATCATCACTATCATTTTGATCCAGGTCTTCATTTTCTGAACCAAAAAACTGGACACCCATTTCAATGCAGGTACTCTGGTAAGAGTATGTACGGCAACAAATAAGGCCATTCCTGAGTGGTTCTAAGCTGTGAAATTTGGCGATACCTGGGATTACTGGTGCAACAGAGAAGAATTTCTTTAATCCAAGTAAGTCTGCAGTAGCTTCTAATTCTTTAGATCCAACAAAGGTGACCGCAACAGACGTGCTCAACTTATTTGCAACACTTGCAAATGAGCAAGCATCTTTGACTGCTTCCACCTTTCTTGTGGATACAGCATTCCAAACCATGCACTTCACAGTTCCCCCGATACCATCAACAGCCCCTTTCCCATGTCATGTGGCAAAGTACGTAGTTCCACTGGATGTTAAGACCTTGACCTTGAAGTAAATGGAGAAAATGGGTAATGTACCTGTTCTTCAACTGCGAGCTTGGTCCATCTGAAAATATCCAAACTCAAGTTATGTTTGGGTGTCTCCCCTTCACAAGGTCGTTGACAACTTTGCACACGCACCCGGCAACAGATGTTTTGTCATGCTTCAAATCATCTGAAACAATGATGTGAGATTCACAACAGCTGTTTTTGTCTCCAGACTTTGTCCAGATTGCAACAGTGAACAGGGTAACTTCGTCTTGGCTCCAGTGTGCCGACTGCACTTCTCCCTTGTACTTACAGCTGAAATTTTCAGCAAAATCAACTTGCACCACTGCCTCTTCCTCGGTCAGATGTTCTATCTTCTCTTAGAAAAATCTTGCCTCTTGTCGCTTTACAAACATATGTTCTAAGAATGATGGCAGCTGAACTTCTAGATCTTCCAGTAAATCATCAACAGTACCCTCTTTCAGAACTTTCTGAATTTTCTTTACCCTTTTCATGCTTTTTCCTTTCTTTGCCTGCACCATTAAATTTTTGTTCCACATGCTCCCACTGATACCATGTTGCATGCTCATCAAGGTTTCCTGCACTTGACCTTATTTTTTGCAACAAGCTGGGGCATTTTGCACACTTTTTACATTATTTTGCCAAGCATGCAAAGTTCTGACTCAGGGTTGCAAACAAAATTTTCTGCAAAACTTCCTGAGTACAGTGGAATATCATCTATTTCTTTATGCAGGCTCTCACAAAGCATTTTGACAAACATCTCTAGGCATGTCAGCAGAAAGCAAGACATTCACTGGCCTTAAGGAACAAAACTTACTAAAGCGAATCTCAGTGGTGGGGTTTTCTTTCATGAATATGCTATAACATTCCCTTAGGGGCCACAACAAGTGCCTTTTCTGGATATGATGTTTTGTGTTGTTTTCCCGAACAGTGACAAAATCTTTTCTGCCTGGTGCTTGGCGAGAGATGGAGTCAAGCTAAAAGAAAACTTTAACAAGATTTACTGTCTCTTTTGGAAGACCCCTGTCACCTCTAGTGCACTTCTTTTTCCTGAGAAAACCTGAAGCATGTGCTAGTTTGAAAACCACAGCCTTTCATTTTCTGGGGCTTTGGGGAAGCACTCTGCTGCTGACCTTACCAAGAGCCTTTCCTAGAGCTTGAGGTGTTTGGTAAGCTTGTGATATATATTGGTCCTGGGAAGAGTTTTTTGCTTTCTTCTCTTTTTGTTTTTGCTTGCATTTTCTGACCCTTTCACGGATGAGTTTCTTCCTTCTTGCAACTGCACTTGGACTAAGGGCTTGACCTTTTCTTTGCACTCTTTTCCTTTCTTTGTCTTTGTTCTTATAGGCCTTATACCTCTCAACATCTACTTTGAGTCTTGTTCTAAAAGTTCTGGCCCTTTCAGCCCCTGTTTTGACATTTTTTTTAGAAAAGACAACCATCTTGTTTATGTAACTTTCAGAGTACAATGAGATGTCATAATTTGATTAAAACTACTGGTCAGTCGTTTTCTTTCAAAGAATGTTCAGAGCATGCTCTGAAAAGGAATGTGCTGACCAGCTATAATTACAAAACAGCTTTTGTGCGCTTTTGTTTTCATTTAATTTTCAAGGCTTCTATACATTGCTGATGGTAAACTTAACACATAAAAATAAATGAAATAAGCAATTTGTTAGCATCATAATGCACATAATATAATTTTCAAGAAAAAATTCACAGACAGTAATGTCCGTAACACTTGGTGTAATGTCCATAACACAACATTTTAGGAAACCAAAGCAGTTAAGATAGACCTCAGAGAAATTTAATGTGACTGAAGAAAACTTTGAGCATTTGCCAATAAAAAATATGCATTAAATTGCTGTTTTGTATCAACCACATTGCACTATAATGGCTTACCTTTTGCACAATAAAAAAATACTCAGAGAACAAATTTTTAGCTCCCTCTGATTTTGACTGAAAGGCCTGTTACAGACATTACAGCTAAAACAACCGTCAATTTTAATCACGACTTTTAAGGCTCAGTTCCTGTGATTTATGAAACGTTTGAAGGAAACAAATTATACTGCATATTGTGAACAGGACAGGAGATCAAAGTTAAAAAATGCTCTCTGAGTGTAATGTCCGTAACGGTGGAATTTCCCCTTTACACTCTTTCTAAAAGTGAATTACCTGACACATACCTGTATGCCAACAATGTCAATTAAATCTTGCTAATCGTCCTCGAAGACAGTACTTCTAATAACTTCAGAAATGTCTTTCCAGTCGGTGTAAACCTGAAATCAAAATGAATAATAACGAAAAGCCCAAATTACAATCTGAAATGAGGTGTTTTAAGTTAAGGGGAAACTGCCTATCTCAGTTTTTTTTATAAGAGCATGCAGTGACCTTCCCTTGTGACCTGTGTTCTGTAACTGCCACTTGTTAAATTAAAGTTAAGAATTTTGTTCAAAAAAGCAAAATCAGCTTGACTAGTTTTAACTTAACGTGTCTGGATTTTGCCCCATATCTTACTTCTCATAAAACTGTCCAATGTGTCTTCCAATTAAGTAAAAAAAGACTTGTTTATTTGATTACCTATAAAAAAAATTGGTAGAACACTTCTGCTGCATAATCAGATAGCTGAGAAAGATCAGCATTGTCCACCTTCTGCCTTTTCTTTCCTCGTTTCCCTTTAGCAACCGACCCACCAACACACTTCTCTGACAGCTCCACATATCTTTCCTCGATTTCACGTAGCTTACCCTGCCAGAATTCCAGTCTTCTTTGAACTTCTTTTCCAGCATCTTCACTGTTATTCTGCTGCTAAAATTCTCAGGGCCATAATTTGCCAATTCGGCATTACATTCATCAAGTGAACCCACTTTGTACGAAAACAAACCCAATGATGACAACAACTCGTCGGTATTTCTAAGTTCGCAGAGAAGGGCGCAGAGGTTAATAGACGATAAATCCTCTTTAAGAAGGAACTCTAAGTCAGCACGGATGCCTTTGAAACTAGAAAAAAGAAGATTCATTATTCTGTTAGTTGTGGGGGATATCTCCCCTGAAGTGGTACTTAACTATAAAAAATTGCGATAAAACATTTCTTAAAATTATTTTAAGATTAAAAAATTGCTAAAATGCGACGACGTTTCGACGTTAGCTGAACGTCATTATCAAGTCAAAATAAGTTAGTGATTTTTGGTCTATAAATACTAAAAAAAAACAACAATAGCTGATTGAAAAATTGTAACGTGAGAAAATATTAAACAAAGAGTTTCGCACGTATGGAGTCCGTCTGAATATTTAAATTGGGCTTAAGCTTCTTCATCAAGAAGCTTAAGCCCAATTTAAATATTCAGACGGACTCCATACGTGCGAAACTCTTTGTTTAATATTTTCTCACGTTACAATTTTTCAATCAGCTATTGTTGTTTTTTTTAGTATTTATAGACCAAAAATCACTAACTTATTTTGACTTGATAATGACGTTCAGCTAACGTCGAAACGTCGTCGCTTTTTAGCAATTTTTTAATCTTAAAATGATTTTAAGAAATGTTTTATCGCAATTTTTTATAGTTAAATGCTTTTCAAAATCACTTCTTGTTCGAAGTGGTACTTAACAGTTTTATAGATTTCAAACTCAAGTATTTTACTCGACAGGTTTTCAGTCTTTTATGACAGTGCCCCTACAACATTGACACACCTACAGTAAAGGAAGACTGTGGTATATTATTATGGGAAAATAATATGTGCTCTCTAGGAAAACAAGACAAGGATGATTGCCAAGATTTTATAGACAGGGGCATTAAACATCATGTTTTTCCAAAAAAATCTTGTTGCTTCCTTTTCCATGCCGTGGAACTTTCCCTTTTGCAAAAGGCAAGGCTTAATTTACAAAATATTATTGCTAAAATGAGGTCTATATAAAAAGTGAGTCTTTTATAGAAAACATACTTGTTAAGCTATAAATGCTGGGATGAAGGGATTCACTCAATATACAAGGGAATTTAATTTTTTGAATAGAGGTTAACCGTATTGAGATAACCCTAATGTTTTGAATGCCTTTTATAATTAGAAGTTACTGTGAATTCAAAATGACAACTACAAATGCTGATATTCATGAATAATCAAGGGCTGCATGCCTCAACAAGTATAATCGGAGAATTCTTAGTAAACCAAAATTATAACTAAATTACCCTCCAATATTGGCCTTGGACATGCTAAAGTGTTTCAAACAAACTGTATGTGGACCAAGATCGCAACATCCCATAAAAATAGCCATTATTCATGGCTAGTTTTTTCTAAGAAATTTTACCCAGCACAACTGAAAATCTAATAGTACTATATTAGTAAGTTAGTCATTGGTAAGGTCAAAACCTGCATAGTAGAATTTGTTGACTCAGAGATTTTGAATATATCCACATACTCTCAATGCTTTGCATATAAAGCAACACTCTACTTCAGTTCCTTGTTTCCCAAGCTGAAAGTTCGCTTTCCCTATTTGTTCCAGCAAAAAATAGAGGGTCTTCAGGTCAAGTATAACTGTAGATATAAATTTTAAAAACAGGTCAATGTGCATGCAGGCATTTGGATTGAAAATTATGGTACTAAAAAATACCTAATATTAATTATTATGTGAAACTTACCTTTAAATCTCACAGCATTAATGCACTCCATCCACTGTGATTCCATTCTTCTTTAGTGCATCCTTTGTTTGTTGACATTAACAATCAGCTTTTTTAGGTTTTTTTCCTAATACTAATCAAAAGTAAAGTTACCAGTAAACTGAAGTTATTACTCAAATGAAAAAAAAAAGGAAAATGAAATACCATACTGCTAGTCTAGTCTACAGCAGATAGTTCCTAAGACTTGAAAACATATAAAGGTCGGGTTTGAGTGGCCCACTAATAAATTAAGACCTTTCCGGTAAATTAATTTTCAAAAATGATCGTTTACTGGGGCCTTTAGGCCTCATATGATAAATTTGTTGTAAATCCACAAATTATTTCAGCTTGCATGTATAACTGGTCGACAACCAAAAATTACACAGTCAAAAAGGTACAATAAAAATTTTCACTAACAAAACCAGTTATTTTGGAAACAAATAACTATTTGACTAATGAATCAAATTTAAATACAACATACCTGTCTTCCTTACAATTAGCAATATCTAAAGGGGACACTGATTTGCAGCTCTGATTACACACGAATGGTGTGTCTTTGGAGACTACACCCATTAGGACCTGACTGTGCCTTGGAAATGAGAGGAAACAAAAAAAAAAGGCATTTCAAAAATTTAAGCACCACTTCATGACCTAGAGTTCAAAGTGTTTGGTTATGTTTACCCTGCCACTTTGATGTAACCCCCCCCCCCCCCAACTTAATACAGACACCTGTATTCAACAGATTTGTCGCAACAAAAAGCACATGTATTTTCTCTAAAATTTACTCCCTAATACAGACAACAATAATATGGACAACAAGTTTTAAACTCCCATATGTTATATACCCTGATTTACATTATTTTATCTCTGCACTGTCTATGACTGAATATCTTTTAAGTGAAAATAATGGATAAGGAACGGTAATTGTTTAAGAATACTGATGAAAAAGACTATTTCAGTCCAAGACTACATCCATGATAAAAGATCACAGGGTTTCATTAGGATGAACTTGTTTCAGTCACAGTTAAGAAATAATTTGGACACTATTGTATGTCCCTTGGTGTCATAATTTTTAACCCAATTTCACTGTTGATTTCGTTTCTGTGTTTTTCTTTCTTAAGTGCAACACAGTTGTTGCCAAATACAATAAAGAAATCTGGAAATAAGTTACACTGTATTTAGTAAAGATTGCGTTCTCACCTGCAAATGGCCTACCATCAAGCTTGAGGTTTAGGTCAATTATTTCTTTCTGCACACCATGTAATCTCAACTCCCTGATAATCCATGTTACGGCACTTTCAAGAGAAACTTCATAACCAGGAAAATCTTGTATTTGGGTGATGTCAAAGAGGCTTCAAACTTTATCAAACACCACAGACCGAAGTGCCTTTACGTTGCGTTTGGAAAGCAAGATCGGAGTGTCTGATGAGTTCTAAAAGAAAAGAAAGAAAGATCAAAGGTACTGACACAGTACCCCTGCCTATCCCCCAGAAATATTCCAAAGATCAAAGGCCCGCATTGAGCGCCTGACCGCAAAGCTCGTTCGTTACCATGGAAAAGGGGTCTCCTGGTGTGAGCAATAAAATCGGGCCTCTAACTTATGATGAATTAAGTCAAGTGTTACAGGAGGTACAAGGGTGTCGAGCAAAAACTGCAATTTCTGGGATTTCTCCAAAAATTGTGAAAAATTGGAGAAATCGCTGTTTTTGCTAAAATTCATTAAGTCAAGTGTTACAGGAGGTAGAAGGGTGTCCAGCAAAAACTGAGACTTCTGCAATTTCTACGATTTCTCCAAAAATTGCAAAAAAATGGGAGAAATCGCTGTTTTTGCTAAAATTAGTTAAGTCAGCCGGAGGTAGAAGGGTTTCCAACAAAAACTGCAATTTCTCCAAGAATTGCGAAAATTTGGAGAAATTGCAGTTTTTGCTAAAATTAATTACGACAAGAGTTAGAGGAGGTACAAGGGTGCCCAGCAAAAACTGCGATTTCTGCAATTTCTCCAAAAATTGCAAAAAATTGGAGAAATCGCAGTTTTTGCTAAAATTAATTAAGTCAAGTGTTACAGGAGGTAGAAGGGTGCCCAGCAAAAACTGGGATTTCTACAATTTTCGGGATTTCTCAAAAAAATTGTGAAACATAAGGAATAATTGCAATGATCCATGGTAGGCATTCTGTCTTTTTTGTTATCATCCAAGCACAAAGGTTGACAGGTTTTTGTCAATGAGGTATTAGGGAAATACTTGCCACTGTATGATTCAACCTTGCATCCTCTATTCATTGTTGACTAATCCTGACTAATCCCATACGAATTCCAGTATCCATAAAAAAAATTTGCTCTCAAAATCTGCTCTTTAGCATTGTAGACAATTATTTCCTTCTTCTCGGAGTAAACAATAAGCTTTGCCTCTCTTGTTCCTTTACCAAGTTGCTTTCTAAACCCACCACAATCTTGGAACTGGTCGTAGAGATAGGATAATCTTATCAGGTTTGAAAATGTTATAGTCACTGAACCTAGTGTATCTATCCCAAATCTTGTCAGACCAAGAATCTCCTTGTTCAAGAGATCAAAGACCTCATGAGGCATGGGAAGGTCAAAGCAAATCATCCACGGATGCACTATGCTCATTTTTGGACTAAGATGGTGAATAATTGCGGTCTTTGCGCGATCCATGCTTCGTTAAAGCATAGGACATAATCTCGCCGATCCTGTAGTAATTGCGGTGCGAAGCGCGCCAAAGTTCCCTTTCACAACTGACTCAGCCAGCTTATTCAGTTCGTGGAATCTCTTGCCTAAATCCTTTAGGGTATTTGCGTTCCAAATTCACCGCTGAAATTTTGATTTCTCTCGCTTCAGTGCATCTTTTTAAAAGAAATGGAAATTTAGTTCACCTTCGGTAGCTGCAGACCTGCCAACTCTCACGGTTCTGCGTGAGTCTCACGATTTTTTGTCATTTCTCACGGTCTCACGACAAGGCTCACGGGTTTTGGGAAAAATCATTCTGAAATGATTTAAGTTGTTGAATCAGAATAAAAATGGGAAATTAACGAGGAATGTTCCTGTTTAGGCCTTGATGGCACCTTGTCTAACATTTTGGCCATGAAGTTGGCTTATCCAGAAGAAATGACACCTTGCTATAAGTTTCGTCCTGGTGATGACCTATTAGAATCATCAAAGAAAGCTGCGTCTTCTTACAACAGGGAACACAAATAAAACATTTAAATAAACTGTTAATGACTTTCCTCGATGGAAAAGGAGTTTGTTTAATCTTGATCGGGAAAAAAAGAGAATCTCACTATTTTTTTTATAGAATCTCCAGATTTTTTTTCATGGGTCTCCAGATTTTCCTTTATCAGGGGTTGGCAGGTCTGTAGCTGCACATTGATGCGCCATCTTGAATTTTGCAAAACTAAACTAAACCCGAGGTCGCGCTCGGCCAAAATGAATTGTAAAATCGACGCTGTTCAAAGGAGTTTTACCCTTGGTACCAGAGGTTGCTTCTCGCGTGCGGCGGGAATTTTCGGTGTTGGCTATAAAGACTTGACAGAAACCGGAAACCGCGCTAGAAAAGTCTCTGGGACCCAGGGTAAAGGAGTTTTAAACCGACGTATTTTCAATGCTATATTTTTCAGGGTACAAAAATAGTCTTATTTAGTCTTGTACCCCTAAGAAGGCAGCATTGCCGAAACGTCGGTTAAAACTCTTTTCAACTGCGTCGATTTTACAATTTTCAAATTAACATTAAGTAGCTACGTTGGGCAGGGAATTTAATTTTTTTTCACAAAGTGAAAGTTGGCCACATTCCAAGCGTTGCAAATTTTAAAATGGACTAGGTACGTGAAAGTGTGCTGCTCAAGCGGTGAGCAGTCCGTTAGTCGCCAAAAATTTTAAATTGCAATGGTTGCTTCGTATTCAACAGCTTTGTTGTGATTTGTGGATTAAAGAACGAAGTATATTACATTTATAGTGTTGTTGTTTTGGTCCATGAGCATTAAAGAACATCTATTACATGTGGATTCGCCCGACATTGATTTTTCCTTAGTTGAACTTAAGAAAAAATAGCAAAAAGTGTTCAAGTTTAAATCCAAAAACCTGTTCGAATCCTGTAATTATTGACCAGTTCTCATTTTTATTACATCGTCATTATTACAATTAGTTAATATTTAAAAGTTCTTTTAAAATTAAGTACTTTTTGGGCACTATCAGATAGAGGCCACGAAAGAAGAAATTTAGGTGCTACAGGGGCACCCAACGAGAATATAGTTAAAAACCACTTAAACATAGCATTGTTGAACGTATTTTAGTAATTAAACGGTAGATATAGGCATATTTTTATCCCCTAAAAATTTTTCATCTGTTCGGATTTCCTAGCTGAAAGTCTAGTGATCCGAAAATTATAGGGATCAAAACTTACCTTTTCGAAAATTTCAGCCAGAAAAAAGGCTCCCAAAAATTCTAGGTGACCTTTTTAGGCTAAAAATCCATTAAAAATGGCCAATTCTACCATTTTATAGATGTTCAAAAATCCTAGGAGAGGCAGACAAGCAAGAAATTTTGGAAAAAATGTTCCGAAAATTGTAGATCTCAAATCGTCTTCCAAACAGATATTTTCCGAAAATTGTCGTTGGGTGCCCCTGGTGCTAGTAAGTTAAAGCAATCAGGTTTAACCATATATGACCATTTTTCGGTGTCTCAGTCAGATTTAATGGCACCCACAACCGACCTAGCTACTGTTCGCCGTCCATAGTCCCCAATGAAGTAAATTGGGGCTGGACTAGGTGTAAAAATGTTCTTAGTCTTCGGTGGCAGTCCTGAAGTCGCCGAATACTGTAAAACAAGAATGGCTGATTCGAATTAAGAAGGCTTAGCTGGGGTTGGTGGATAAAGAACGAAGTATATGACATGTATAGTGTTGTTGTTGGGGCATGAGCATTAAAGACCCGAGGTATATATATTATTTTTGGATTTGCACGACGTGGATTTGTCAAGGAATAAGCGTCAAAGTGAAAGTGACACCATATAGTGATCCACAACATTTTTCAGGGACGACTTTATACAAAATATATTCAAGATCGACGTAGCAATCGTCGAGATTTCTAAGATCGTGCAGAACGCTAGCTTGACCTATTTAAGTAATGGCGGCAAAATAATCAAAGCGAAAAGCATCTTTAAAAAGCGGTGTTGTAGAGTGTTGTTTGTCATCGGGCGAATCCACTTTAGGGCGAAACGACCACATAACTTAGATGTACTAGTGAAAATAATTGTTACATTGCAGTGATAATGATGCTGTATTCAAGATGTAATGTGAATAAATAACTTTGACCAGTTGAAAAAATACGTTAATGATGTTGATCCCTTGTTCGAAAACTCCTAGTTTAAAGAAGGTATAAAATACAGTTAAAATGATGAAACTTGAAATACAATGGAATCTCACGAATATCACTCGAACCTTTAGATAACAAACCTTTATTTAAAGATTGGCTGCGTTGACTTTTGCGTGTAGAAATGCTTTAATTGCGCTGACAGGGAAATGCCAAAATGGCAAGTAAAGCGGAAACTTTTCGGACAAAAAAATCGGCAAACGGCTTTATTTTAGGTGATCATAAACACGAGAAAAGTGAACTGATTAACATGACAATAGCCTGCGTAGCAAGCGTTTCCGCATGGTTTCGGAGCAAAGAAAGACCAAGGAACGGGATTCTTGGTTTTGGCCGCGCGAGAAATGAAACAAGAGCCATTTTCGACCGGTCTTTGACTATCGTTCCTCGTTCGTTGCTCCTAAACCGCACGGTAACGCTTGCTACGCAGGCTACATGACAAAGAACTGCGAGAAATCGCAAGTGACAAAAATCGTCAGACTTACGATTTTTCGCAATTTTCGCAAATTTTGTTAAATCGACAACTCGCTCTGAACTTCAGTGATTAACATGACAAACAACTGCGAAAAATCGCAACTAGGGCGAAAAATCGTCAGACTTGCGATTTTTCGCAACACACGAAAAATCGCACTTTTTGCTGCTGCGTGCAAACCTGGACATAAGTGACAGACAACGCAGCAAACTTATGATGCCTTGCTATCTTCAGATGGCAGCAATAAAGCTCCTGTCCCAAGAAAACTGTTTTCTTCAAATGCAATGACCATTTTTTGATTTCATCGAATAAAAGTCGAGTTACTTCCTAAATAGTTTATTACAAGAGAGCAAAACCCTTCCTAGCAAATAAGAGATACTATAACATGATCCCCGCAAAAATCAAGATGGGTCATTGAGAAACTCTTTAAAAAAAAACAGGGATATTTCTTACTTCGGCCTCTCCGTCCCTGTACACAGCTTGTAGGATGCAATTTACTTTGCGGTTAAAAGATACTTCCGGACCCAATAACAGCTTACTAAAATTAATTAGTAATGGATGACGAGAGGCAGGTCGTGTATGCAAGTGCAATCGTTCCCATTTTTGTTGTTGTACCAAAATAAAAAGTGTCTTATTTTTGCCAGAGGAAAAAAAGGCAACACATAGACCTGAAGGTGCGAGTTGGATTCCATCTTCGTGGCCTAGTCAATTCTAAGCGTACTGTGACGTTAGGTTTTTAGGGTGTTCTTCGTCTTTAACTGTCATAAAATACGCGGCGTTGCGCTGGACAAGTAGAAGGATAATCGAAGGGACGATTCGGAATAACTGAAGGACGGAATGGGACTAAAGCTCGGTAGAACACTTCGCTGGACTGCGCGGCCAACGTCCCAAACAATGCCAGAGGTACAGGCTCGTTAGTAACTTGTCCGTAGAACAAAGCAGAAATGACTTCAACAGGATTGGAACTCTTCAAGTGTGTTTGATCTTCTCACGTAGTTAACTTGTAGACAACTCAAGTAATTCAGCATGGCTCTGTGTCTTAACGGGAGGTAATTCAGTTCTGTTGGTTCGAGGTAATTCAAATTGTACAGTGTACAAGCTTGCTTATATGTGGTCTGGCTGTGCTAATACTGTTCAAATATTATGTTCGGCAAGTCTTTCAAGTAAAATTACATTCATGGCAGCATAAACAACTAACATCCTCCTAGTTAAAAACGAGCTCGTACAAAGGATGGTAAAGCGGCTGAGAACACTTCAATTGCTCTAGATTATTGTGCTGAATATTACTAATATCCTCATTCTAGTTTGTGTTTACACTAAGTTTGGTAGAGACGGAAACTTCAAGGAAGTTATGTTTAAGCAGCCTTCGTTTTCCCATCTAAGGTTAAATACCATCGGACCTTCTTACTGCTTATGAATCTTGGTAAAACAAATTGCAAGACGGCTGAATAAACATTTATCTGTACACTACAGAGTTTTCTGCGATCTTAAACTTCAATGTTTTAAAATCATATTTGAAATGCTGAAATGTTAACTCTGATAAAACTGAGTTCCGTTCTAAAGATAACATTGAAATATCGGCTGTTGAGACAGTACCCCTGCCCCTCCCCGGTGCATTTGCCGGTCATTTCTGTAAAGTGCTAAGTTCCCATAAAGAGGCATTTTTTCGTACATCTGCCCAGTGCTGGGCATTTGTTTTCGTACCTTTTGAATTTCCATTGGTTCTTTTTAATTAAGCGTTGGCATGAGACTATGTACAGTGACTAGGTTGTGTTGGTTCTGGGCACCTTCAATGTTTGTTTTGGTTACTCGAGGCGCCTTCGATAAATTAAAATTCCCATTTTCATTCTCATTTTTTCTCATTGATCATTTATATGTTAAAAGACACTTAAGCAAATTACTAGATTATCATTATTTATAACATTATCATTAATTGCTGCATTCATAATACAAATATGGGGTTGTAAAGAATCATATTGGGCTGTCCAATAGAGGCCAACGAAACGATAATATTTAAATCTTGTCTTACTGACAGCGCCATTTGTACACACAGTGTTAAAATTTTTATGATGTCTGTGTTATACATGACATTATGACATGACCTGGAATTTTTACGGCATCAAATGCTCTCTCACCAAGTGTGCATAGTTAAACGGTCACAAATACACAGTTTTTCTAACACAATTGCCTCAAAATACTAAAATAATTATCACCTTCGTCTTGTAGAATGGGATACTTAAGAACATCACATCACAACGTGCTGTACATGAATGTAAATAAGGCCCAGTTCAGACGTCGTGCTTCTGCCGTGCCGAACTAAATTCAGGAATTAAGTTCGACAAAAGCACGGCAGAAGCACGGCGTCTGAACCAAACTTTTGAATTAAGTTCGGCAAGCAATTAAGTTCGACAAGCGCTGCCTGGCTACATGGCTCTGGCACGGCAGCGATTCAAACGTCGTGCTTCTGCCGCGCTAAACAAAATTCCTAAATTATATTAATGTATTTTGGCAAGATTGCGTTCCCACGGGGAGTTGGGAGAAGAATTGTTACGAGGCATCGTTAAATCCTGAATTTGGTTCGACTCTGGCACGACGTCTGAATCAAAGTTGTTTTCCTGCCGTGCTACAGTCGAACCAAATTACAATTAAGTTCGGCACGGCAGAAGCACGACGTCTGAACTGGGCCTAACTCTGAATAACAGTACCATTCTGCATTTGCATTCGCATTCAAAGCGGAGCTCTACGTACGCGCGAACGCAACAAAACCCGAATAGAGAAACAGCGTGGGGTAAGGGTGAAAGATCACAAAACTTCCTGAGGAAATTTCTGAACGTATTTACTTCAATGATATATCGTCGCTTTCATAGCAACCATTGATGGAGGAAATGAATCATACGCTCACGCTTTAAGCCATCCAAAGAGTCCTTAGAAGCATAAGATTCTTCTTCCAAAACCGGCGGCTCAAACTGGTACGGCTCACTGCTGCCTAACACATTATATCAATCGTTTTGGTCATTCAAGAGTCTTCGTAATAACCACTCTAGTTTTGATCTTTTAAGTGTCTATAAAAAAGGCTTTGAAGGAAAAATCTTTGCCCAAATCTCACTTAGGATGCTTCCTTTCAGTGTTTACCGGGTAAAGCTAAAACGACAAAAGGAAAAATGTTAATTTCTTTTTTGTTCATTTGATTTTTAAACCAATTTCTAGTTTTCAACTAAATTAATCAATGACAATTAAAGCGTGCAAACCATGGACTGGTGGAAATTACTTTAGTATATCTTGTTGCTCGTTATGTTAATCTAAAATTAAAACCTAGCTTACCAGAGGGCGAGAAACAGTGCAAGTAGGTGCATGCAAAATAGTGTTTATAGCATAGCTGCAACGAGAAACAAACAAATAATAAATAAATAAATAAACAAGGATGAGGTCGTCTTTCACTGATAATTCTTACTTAACCTTAACCTTATTCTTGCAGGTATCTGTTCAAAAACCAAATTGAACAGCTTCCATTTGAGATATTTTACGGTCTATCTAAGCTACAGAGGTTGTAAGTTTGTATTTTTTTTGTAATTGTCTGTTGCTTGTTATCGAGATTAGACAGATTACAATCACCATAATTATTACGGAAGCAACCAGTCCATAAAGGGAACCTACACGGCTTAGCATACAAGGTACATAAAGCGGGAGAGTTAAAATAAAAGTGCCAAGCACAGATGTATCTAATACGCATTTAAGAAAATGTTTCAGTCTATTCCCAAGTCTCTCACCAGTTAATTTTAAAGACAAGAAAAGAAGGCACTCTTTAGTCACGCAGCACTGATCAAGATTTAATAAGTAGCCTAATTTTCTATGTAGTATGGCTATGTCAACCTATTTTCATTCGAGGCAGTGGATCAGATAATTATTTTTAGTTTAAGCGGAGCTCTCGGGCGCCCCTGCCGAGTACCATGGGTAAGCAAATCTACCCATCCCAGAAACATTTTGTAATCACTTGACCGTACACCGACCGACCGAACGATTGTAAGTCTGCACCACAGGGAAACCAATGTTTACTCCGACACTTTCTTGACTTTTGGAAGCCAGGAGAAAAAATCCCAGTCTCTTTGATAATACCAGAGTACGAATCCAGTAAAATTATAGTGTTTGTATGCGGTAAAAAGTACGATCCTAAAATTTGAAAATGCTTCCGAAGGAAAAGACGGGCCAACATAACGGGCTTAGAGCTACAAAAACACTTTACAAAAGTGAGCTTACGGTGATTTGAAACCACCCTTAGCCAATTATTACATGTAACTAAAGAACACATTTCGCAATTTTAGGTGTCGCACACATCGCTTCGGAAGCTGCTTTTTTAAATTATTCGTTTGCTCTTTATGTCACCTTTTAAGTCACAAGAGACACTAAATGTCAATTAGTGAACGTTTTCAAGAAAACAGTCCTTCCTTTAGCTTGCGTGGCTAGCAGCAATTTTCGCCTGGATTTTGAAGTAATTCTTCCTTGCGTATTTAAAAAATCTGGGGCAAATACGCTTGTAATCTTTGCGTTAATGCATAATTTTTCTGTGTGAAAGGCTATCCTAGCTTAGATAGCAATGCAGAAGCGCCAAGTTTCATGAGTGAAATCCTGAATAGCTCCGTTTTCCAAAATCAGCCAGTCTTATACCATACAACCCTTTTGTGAGTACATAGCACTCTTTATGTGGGTCGACAGAGCCGCTTGCAGTGAAAGCCTTATAAGGGACAAAGGTTGGAACAGAGGCACATGTGCCTCCGATGGTTGCTTCACCAAGAGGGTCGGCCGGAGTATGACTGAACAACAAAATACATGGTGTTTTCTAAATTCGAAAGTCTCCGGTCGCCAAAGTAGAATATTAGCTCGTTTGTTAGAATTTAACTTTCAACAAAGGCTCCCACAATGCAACAGCCTCGATCTTTACCAGCTACCGTACATTTCTTGAACCCCCCTTTACGGACAGCCACTTAACAGGGAGACCTTGTTAATTATTATTGACATGTTTCCCTTGTCCCTGGGTAAAGACCTCACATTTTGTCTAAACCTAACACGCTTAATACGGACAACCGTTAATGCGGACAATGGACCCTTGCTTCTTGCCCTATTAAAAGATTGTTAATTTATAGATTTAGCCAGGGCTAAAAGCGAGGCTTCCATTAATAAATTTATAATTAAATCAAACAATAAACTTGTATTCCACAATTCAGTTAACTTTAGAGCACATTCGTGTGACTTTTCAGGGAAAGGCTAAGTGATTTTACAAAAAATAATTTGCAAGCAGCCCAAGAGTGAACCAAATCTCACATCGAGTTGATAGCCTCATAAGAACACCCAAAAACTAGCAATCATCTTCGATCACATTTATTAAGAGCCATAATGGCTCTTGATCGCCGTAGATTAATTAGGCCTGGAAAAAAATTCCGGCCGAATATTTTGCGCGTTCGACAAGTTTATTTTACAAAATCTTGCCAACAAATCTGGGTGCGACTGTAAACCAACCTTTTATATCATTTATACATCACATCTGAGGTGAAACAGTACTATAAGGCACTGTTTTTATCATACAGACCTCGGACAACAGAATGCAGTATTTCACAATATTGCGATACAAATTGCTATCATTCAATATTCAGGACGATCGCAGCACGCGTGGGCTTTAGCTAAATCGTTAAAAAAATTTTCAAAATCATATATACGGCCAGCCGGTTCTGACTTTTGCAGCGCTAGTAGTGGCGAGTGTTTGAATGAACATTAACAGAGTTACGCTCGAACATAATAAAGAATGTATTATGTTTATTTTTTATTTTAAAACGGTTTAACGCGCGGCAGTTTGAGTACTCTGGGAACCGTTGTTCACTGAACGACTGAAAACAATCGGCAGAGCGATTAAAATTACAAGAGACAGTACTAACAATTAATAAAAGAAATATAATTGGTGAAACATATACAGAGACGACAATTTTCATTCAGGAAGACAAGTATTAAAGTGTCTCTAAAAATCCTGAGTCTTCGAGCTTAAAGCTGAATTTTGTGTTTTAAGCCGGCTTCCCGGTGTTTGCTTTTTTCAAAGACGAACTCGAGGCAAGGAAATCGCTCAAACCTTTCTTTTACAGCCAGAATTGTAACTAAATATTCCTTGAAACGTTTTCTTTCTATTTGCGGTGAGAAAATGTCTAAAGGCTTTTTAAAGATCTGTAAGCTTATAACAAACCTGATACTCGGTCAGATCATTGTCTCAAATCTTACAAACGTGCGTAAATAGAGAATACTTCATGGAAAGTGCTGGCGTACGGTATGTACGCACGAGTTGTTGACGTATCAGAAATCGAACGAGTGAGCGCAGCGAACGAGTAAGATTTTTGATACAAAAACAACGAGTGCGTAAATACCGTACAAAGCACTTTCCATGTAGTATTGTGTTTATTACATACATACTGAGACATTCATCATTTTGGCGGCCGTTTTATTTTAAATCATTCAAAAATGCTAAAATTTGCCGCTACACACTTACCGCAAAATGACAACGAAAGCGAAGTATCAGCTTTTTAGTAAAAACGTTTGTTAAAAACATAAATTACGGTGAGGATATGAGGTAATCCAAGAACTATAAGTAATCTTAACTGTTTGTTCTCAATGCACAATAGAAAATGAGTGAATTTAAGTAAAATGGCCGGTTTCACCCGGGGGGGGGGGGGGGGGTACTCGCAGAAAAATTGGATAGGGGTGTGCGGCCCGCTTCCCAAAACCCTTACCCTATTTATGACCAAAATCTGCGATTTTCCCTACCCTATTTATGACCTAACCAAAAATTTGATACCCTATTTATGACCTGACCCTTAAATCAATACCCTGTTTGAGACCTGCCTTATAATTATTTCCCTAGTTCAGACCAATGTTAAAGGCAATGTTTATCTGCTTTTATTAGGTTAGGGGGAGATGATAAGGAAATAGCTTCTTCTAAAAAAGTGCATTCAAGACTACAGTGCAAAAATCGTTACCCTATTTATGACCAAAATGGCGGCAAAATAGTCAAAATCGATACCCAATTTATGACCAAAACGGCTGAAAAACCCTACCCTTTGGGGCCGCACATACCTATATAGCCCATATTAGGGAGTACCCCCCCGCGGTTTCAATATAGGCGTAAGCTTTAAATGAAAGGCAAAGTAGCTCCGACAAAAAGCACAACAAAAGCTTACGTCTCGTTCTTTTTATCCCTTTCCGCTGTTGTTTCGCCGGCTCTCTACCGTTTCTTTATCGACAGTGAAACAAACGAAACTATTCCACTCCATTTCCGAAATGTTTTTCACTTTTTTAGCGAGAAAAACTCTTGGAGTAAAACTTTTCTTGTTGAATGTGTGCGAAGCGGCGCTGCAAGCTGCAATAAGAGGTGGGAATTTTGGCGCGAAACTCACACACCTCTGTGGCCTCTGATTGGACGTATCATTTTTCTCACACGTGAAAAAACATCGTTCGCGATTCTGATTGGACGTATCATTTTTTTCACGTGTGAAAACCATCGTTTGCTCCTCTGATTGGCTAGAACTAGTTTGCGTACGAAAATTTACGACATAGCTTTTTGGTGAGTATTTCTCAGTATGTATATAATAAACAAAATAGCCGCATAAACTACGCTCGACTTCATTAAATTAGGAATAAAAAACAAACATCAAATACAATAATTACTTAGGCTTACCACTCGAGATGCAGCTCCTGAAAGGTATCAAGGAAGGCCAGTATCGCTTCAGACTTTGCAACCCTCTTACGCATTAGGCAAGGTGAAAACGAAAACGATGCCATCCGAAATCGGATTTCCGACTTTGACTCAACCAAAAACCCAATAAACAAACTAGCCATGAATAACAGAAGACTCTTGATAGAATCTGAATTTCATTTTGTACATCCATTGGAAAAAGAAAGTTAAAAACATCACAAGTTGACACAAAACTCTGTCAGCTTCAGCTGTCAAAGTAAACAAGTTTCAAGATGCTGCATAAATTTTCCGCATGAACTCACCTGTCAAATTTTGACCAATCAGAGCATAAAAATTGGACGTAGAGCGTGACCAACGCGTGAACATGGCGAGAAAAGTCAAAAGCAACTGTCTTCCCTGCCTGTAGCAGCTGGCTGAATTTTTGCGTCCGAGGTCAGTTTGAAATCAAAATTTTAATTGTGCAGCACATAAACACAACATATTTCATATGAATTTAAAAAAAAATTAAACTTGAGCCTGCGATCATTTGGAAACAAGTACCTTGTCAGCGGATAACTTCAAAAAATACTCGACCTCGATGGGTCGACACCTGAGACCGCGATACAGTCAAGTGATACTGGTCAGCGGATGCCTTGTTTTGACAGCTGTCAATTGATCACAACATTGATGTCCAATATGTGTATCTATTTTCCTGTGCTCCGATCCCAAACTAGCTAGAAAGTATGAGACTGAACATTGATCGCGATCTAGTAAAATAATTAACTGGTCAGCGGACAGCTTCCAAATAAATCACGTCTACTCAATGAGTTGACACATGAGCCCGCGATATGGTCTTGGGATACTGGTCAGAGGCTATCCTGTTTTGACAACAGTCAATTGACCATATTGTGAATGTCCAATGTAAAAGATGAGGACTTGGCAAGACACGCCTGAGACACCCCTCCCTTCCTTTTGATAGTCTCCCCTACCCCACCCGTACAATCCGTAGACGGGTACGTACGTACGTACGTACGCTCGGTCAACCACGTGACAACCAAACGAAAAGAGGTTGACCATGGGCCTGATAATCTAATACATAGATTTAGCCAGGGCTAAAAGCGAAGCTCCTATTAACTCGAATTTATAATTCAAATCAAACAATAAACTTGTATTCCACAAATCAGTTAACTTTAGAGCACATTCATGTGACTTTTGAGGGAAAGACTACGTGATTTTCGAGAAAAATAATTTGCAAACAGTCCAAGCCAAGAGTGAACTTAATCTTACATCGAGTTGATAGCCTTTATATGTACACCCAAAAAATAGCAATCATCTTCTATCACATTTAAGAGCTATCATGGCTCTTGATCACAGTAGATTAGGCCTGGAAAACAAATGAGGCCGAATTTTTTGCGTTCGACATGTTTACTTTACAAAATTTTGCCAACAAGTCTGGGGACGTGTAAACCAACCTTTTATACTTTTTGTACATCACATCTGAGGTGAAACAGTACCATGAGGCGCCGTTTTCATCGTACAGACCTCGGACAGAATGCAGTGTTTCACACTTTTGCAATACAAATTGCACTCATTCAATATTCAGGACGATCGAAGCACGCGTGGGCTTTTACCGAAACCGTCAAAAAATTTCCAACATCACCTATACGGCTGACCGGTTCTCACTTTTGACAAGTCGACTGTTTAAATTAAGATTAATATAGTTATGCGCTTCAACACAATAAAGAATTTATTTTATTATATAAACTGCAGTGTTTTACAAGGATTTCTACTACCGAGAAATGTGGTATCTGAACACACGTAAAAATACGATATTTTTACATGTGAAATTATTGATATTTGATAGTATGAGAACATTTTAACCATTTATCTTGTCTTTTATATTTTGAACCAGATACCGGACACTTTTAATATTTGTATTTATTTTTTACTGTACTTTGTAGAGCTCCGAGTTTACACTGGAGTATTTTAAACAATGATTTACATTTATCGGGTTCTCGACTATATGGCATGGTTTTGGTTTATGGAATGGCTGATTCTTATTTATATAATAAACAGAATAATACATGGACGCTTGGAGATATGGAATTTAGCTTCTCGTGTTCACATTCGACATCTCACTCGTTCGCTGCGCTCACTCGTCCGATATCGATGTGAACACTCGAAGATAAATTCCATATCTCCGCGCGACCATGTATTATTCTCTATATGTTTATTTGTTATTTAATGATTCTATAACGATCTGTAATCTTCAAAAGCGTTTGATACGCGCGGCATTTTGACTACTCCTGCAAGCGATGTTCATGAGCGACTGAAAACAAACGGCACAGCGATTAAAATTGCAAAAGAGACTACTAACAATCAATAAAGAAAGGGAAAATAATTCGGTGAAACATATACAGAGACAACAATTTTCATTCAAGAAGACAAGTATTAAAGTGTCTCTGAAAATCCTTGTTTACGTTTTAAGCCGGCTTTCCGGTGTTTGCTTTTTTCAAAGATGAACTCGAGGCAACAAAATCGCTCAAAGCTTTCTTTTACAGCCAGAATTATAACCAAATATTCTTTGGAATGTTTTCTTTTTTTTTCTTTCTAAAGCCTTTTTAAAGTTCCATAAGCTTATAATCAAACCTGATACTCGGTATCTCTCGGTCAGATCATTGTCTCAAACGCACAAACGTGCATAAACCAAATAGCCGCATAAACTACGCTCGACTTCATTAAATTAGATATAAAAAACAAACATCAAATGCAATAATTACTCAGGCTTACCTTTCGGGATGCACTGAAAACTATCAAGTAAGGACAGAATGGCTTCAGACTTTTCAACCGTCTTACGCATCAAGCAAGGTGAAAAACGAAAACGATGCCATCCGAAATCGGATTTCCGACTTTGCCAAAGCGACGTATTTCTCAACCAAAAACCCAATAAACAAACTAGCCATGAATAACAGAAGACTCTTGATAGCAGCTGAATTTCACTTTGTACATTCCGTGGAAAAAGACAGTTAAAAACATCACAAGTTGACACAAAACTCTGTCAGCTTCAGCTGTCAAAGTAAACAGGTTTCAAGATGCTGCATAAATTTTCCGCATGAACTCACCTGTCAAATTTTGACCAATCAGAGTATAAAAATTGGACGTAGAGCGTGACCAACGCGTGACCTTGGTGAGAAAAGTCAATAGCAACTAGCATGTCCTCCCTGCCTGTAAAAACTGGCTTAATTTTTAGCTTCCGAGGTCAGTTTGAAATCAAAATTTTAATTGTGCGGCACATATAAAACACAACATAATTCATATGAATTGAAAAATTAAACTTGAGACTGCAATCATTTGAAAACTAGTAACTTGTCAGCGGATAACTTCAAAAAGATACTCGACCTCGATGGGTCGACACCTGAGCCGGCGATACTATCAGGTTATACTGGTCAGCGGATACCCTGTTTTGACAGCTGTCAATTGATCACAAGATTGATGTGCAATATGTCTGCAATATCAGTCTTCCTGTGCTCCCAAACTAGCGAGAAAGTGTGAGATTGAACATTGGTTGCCCTGTGGTGCGGGCGGACGGGCGGACGGGCTGAGGGCGGTGTACGGTCACGTGATTACCAAATTTTCTGGGATGGGTAGATTTACTTACCCATGGTGCTCCGCAGGCGCGCTTCGCGCGCCAGAGCTCCGCTATGAGTATGGGGCTCTGTCCCAGGCGCGCTTCGCGCGCGCGGGAGCCCGCTATAAAAAATCAATCTCGTGTTGTTAATTAATGACATGTTATTGCCAGCATATCCTATAACGGTGTAGTGAACTAAGGAAGACGTTTGCCGGAAATATCAGGCTTTAATCACCAAATCTCATTCCATGCAACATGGCGGTAAAACTACAACCACGAGGATTGCAGGCTCTTATATAAGGACAAATCTCACTACATATACACTACACGAATTATCACAAAACTAGCAGTTCGAATGTTCCTAGTTCATAGCTCAGTTCGCAATGTCATTTACCACATTCACCCTGTCGTTAAAGATCGAGTCTAACTACTGGACGACGAATTCGTTGGGAGCGACGAACAGGTGCAGGTTCCACATTCCGTGCAGGTGTAAGTTCAGGTTGAGGTTCAGGTGGAGGTTCGGGCTCAGACGATGGTTCTGCATCAAGCGAAACACCCACAGATGTGTCAACTGGCAAGTTCTCTGCTTCCACAGGAATACATTCTGGTGCTGGCTGGGTCTCAACAACTTGGCCCTTCGGCGCAAGGTGCTTCGTGGCTACTGTTGTCTCCCTACCATCAGGATAACGCACATGCGCGTAGTGAGGGTTTGCTTGGAGTAGTTCCACCTCTTCCACCAGAGGGTCCATCTTGCTTGTGCGTACCTGACGTTTCATGTACAGTGGCCCAGGTGTCGCTAGCCAGGTAGGAATGGAGGCGCCAGCGGACGATCGGCATGAGAAACCAAAGAATCGCTCATGTGGAGTTTCATTGGTGGCAGTACACAAAAGAGAGCGGACGGAGTGTAGCACATCCGGGAGGACATCTTGCCAGTTCCTGAGAGGTAGGTTCTTGGATTTCAAACTCATAGTAACTGCTTTCCATATCACACCATTGCATCTCTCCGCTTGACCATTTTCTTCTGGGTTGTAACTGGTAGTTCGACTTGAAGCCACCCCTTTCGAAGTCAGGAATTCGCGCAACTCTCTGCTCATAAATGAAGCTCCGCGGTCTGAATGGACATATGCTGGCATTCCAACAAGTGAGAACAGCGATGTAAGGCACTTAATAACTGTGTTCGTAGACACATCAGGGTGTGGGAAAACAAACGGGAACCTGGAGTATTCATCCACAACCATAAGGAAGTACTTGTTTCCGTTATTAGTGGGAAGGGGGCCTTTGAAATCGATGTTGATTCTCTCGAATGGCTGAGTGGCTTTGATAAGGGGAACCTTCTCCGGGCGATGGAACTGAGGTCTGCATTCACAGCATACAGGGCACCGGCTTGTCATCTTAATCTCCTCAAGGGAGTAAGGTAAGTTCTTGGTTCTCACGAAGTGATTTAGTCTGGTGATGCCTGGATGGCAGAGAGCCTCATGAAGCTTGAAGAGGGAATCTTCAGTGGCCATGGCACACATAGCCCTGGATAGTGTATCTGCTGGAACATTATCTCTACCTGGCAGATAGACGATATCAAAGCTGAAGCAGGAGAGTTCCAGTACTCCAGGTTCCCGTTTGTTTTCCCACACCCTTATGTGTCTACGAACACAGTTATTAAGTGCCTTACATCGCTGTTCTCACTTGTTGGAATGCCAGCATATGTCCATTCAGACCGCGGAGCTTCATTTATGAGCAGAGAGTTGCGCGAATTCCTGACTTCGAAAGGGGTGGCTTCAAGTCGAACTACCAGTTACAACCCGGAAGGAAATGGTCAAGCGGAGAGATGCAATGGTGTGATATGGAAAGCAGTTACTATGAGTTTGAAATCCAAGAACCTACCTCTCAGGAACTGGCAAGATGTCCTCCCGGATGTGCTACACTCCGTCCGCTCTCTCTGAAAACAGGCTACTCCATTGGTGACCCCGAAGGGCAGGCGAGTGAACTGATAGAGGTTGCCTCGAGCTTCAAAGGCTGTGTAAGGCTTGTCTTCTTCCTTGAGCGGCACTTGATGATACGCACTTCGAAGATCAATGGTGCTGAAGACTCTGTACTGGGCGATCTTGTTGACCATGTCGGTTATTCTGGGCAATGGGAAAGCATCTAGAAGTGTGAATCGGTTAATTGTTTGTGAGTAGTCGATTGCTAGCCTCTTCCTGTGATTTTCATCCTTAGTCACAACGACCTGAGCACGCCATGGTGAAAGGCTCGGCTCTATGATGCCTTCTTTGAGTAGTCGTTTCACTTCTTCATCAATAAAGGCGGAATCCTCCCGACTATATCTTCGAGACTTCGAAGCAATTGGATGGCCGTTTGCCGCCAGATTCGCAAATGGCTCAGGTGGATCTATATTCAACGTACTAAAACCACAGATGGCCAAAGGTGGTTCGGAGCCCCCGTAATGGAAAGTGACACTCGAATGCTGGGATTGGAAATCAAGACCAAGGATTAGGTCAGCACAAAGTCCAGGCAAGACGGAAAGACAGTAACCTGCATATTCACGTCCTTGGTAGGTGAGGTTAGCGGTACACGTACCAGTGATACTGACTGTACTAGACACTGAGGTAGCCATGGATACTGTACCAGATGAAGGATGAATGGTGAGAGCGGCCTTCTCCACCAACCTTGGATGAATAAAACTTTCAGTGCTACCACTGTCAAATAGAGCTTTGACTTCCAAGCCTTCGACAGTAACAGTTCCCAAAGACTTTGACAGGGATTCAGGGGCACCCACTGTGGCAAGTGTGGGAGACCAGGCTGCAGCCGAAACTTTGTTCTTGCTGATCTTCTTCGAACGGCAAACTTTTGCAAAATGGCCCTTTTTCTGACATTTAGAGCAAACTGCATCTCGGGCAGGACATCTTGAACGAGGGTGGTTACTGTTTCCACAGAAGAAACAAGTAGAGGCATCTGATCCTACTGCAGCTAGTGTGCCAGAATCTATCTGCTCCTGATCCTCCGTAGCGGTGAGTGGAACTGCTGCATTTACAGACAAAGGAGGACTAGCGTAGGATTCGGAATTACGCATAGCCAACTCTAGAGACCGAGCTTGATCAAACATCGTCTTTAAATCTAGCGTATTGTTCTCCAATAACCTCTGGCGTATCGAAGGTGAACGTAGCCCAGTAATGAAAGCGTCCCGGATGCTTTCCTCGCGGTATTTAGAGGCAGTAACACTTTGGAAATTGCAATCCTTGCTAAGTGTCTTCAGAGATTGAAGAAATTCATCCAGCGTTTCGTGAGGTTGTTGGCACCTCGTCGCAAGTAAATGGCGGGCAAATATTTCATTTCGAGGCTTCACAAAAAGTGCTTGTAATATTCCCACCGCTGCTTCATACTCTGTGCACTCCTCGATGTGTTGAAAAATTGAGGGAGACACAAAGTTCGCCAATACCGAAAGCTTATCGAGGTCATCCTGCGGTAGGACAGCCAAGAAGTTATCGAACGTTCGTTTCCAATGTAGCCATTCTTTCGAAGCTTCGCCACTGTTAGGGTCCGTTTCCAAGCGCTCCGGTCTGAGTACTTTGTCCATTGAGATTGGTGATTAAATTGTAGTGAACTAAGGAAGACGTTTGCCGGAAAAATCAGGCTTTAATCACCAAATCTCATTCCATGCAACATGGCGGTAAAACTACAACCACGAGGATTGCAGGCTCTTATATAAGGACAAATCTCACTACATATACACTACACGAATTATCACAAAACTAGCAGTTCGAATGTTCCTAGTTCATAGCTCAGTTCGCAATGTCATTTACCACAAACGGCATTGTGGCAAAGAATTGTGTTAACGAACGATACTATTTTTGTCGTTTTTGATATTTATCTTGTCAGTCATGCATTATGTTATACTAAAATTATAACGTATTTACAATCCTCGCCAAACGTCCTTGAAACACCTATGCACGTGCCTTTTCCTCTGCAATGTTAAGATGTGATTACAATGTTACGTGGCTACAACAACATTGCAAAAGGGAAGAGAAGGTGGGGGGGGGGATGGGGACAAAGGTAGTAGAATTTTCCAAAGTGTTTCAAGGTTTTTGTCTGAGATTGTAGCTTACCAGAGGGCGAGAAAGTAGTAGATGCATGCAAAATAGTATATAGAGCACCCATAATTTAGTTTTCTTTAATGGTTAGTGTGACCATGTTCCTGTGCATACAGAGGTCAGCTACAAGTAATGATCAGGGGTCAATTTGATAAAACTCCTGAAGCGAATAGTGTAATTTACAAGTGTAGCTATCGTTTTCAGACTCAAAAACAATGGCTACATTTGTAAATTAAATGTTTTATTAAATTGGACCAAAATTTAAAATGGGTTTTGATGAGGCTGTCTTATTTCATGAACCATTTGTTTCATGAAGATACGCTAACTAACTCATTTTTGCAGGGTGATGCACACCAACAAAATTGAGCAGCTTCCACCTGGGATCTTCTCCGATCTGTCTGAACTAAGAGAGTTGTAAGTTTTTTTCTCTCTTTGTTGCTAATAATCAAGACTAAAACAATAGGCTTGTTCAACCACGTATACATACGATTCCGTACGAGTAACCTACGCCGCTAGCATACAAGCAACATTAAGATACTAACATCACCCAAAAGCGTTGTAGGATACTGTAGCTGACGTCTTTTCCAGTAATAGGGTTGGCTCCATCAAAATACTCAAATGTCTCATTTTTAATACTAATTGCACCATCCCGTGTGAAACACGAGCGAAATATAGTTTTTGCAAGAACGCCGTGCAAAGCATACAAACTGGCATCGTAAATTGCCCGCTTTAAGGGACATGAACATATTCCCTTTTGTCATTGAACCGACTATAAATGTGACGACTATGGACGTGATTCTGGTTATTTCCCCCGCAGGGATTTCGCCCAGAGGCGAAATCCCGAGGAGGCACCCTAGTAACTCGAGCGTATATTTAGGACAGTACTTACAGTTCAAATATACAGTCGGTATACGAGAAAAAATCTCGATTTGCTCGAACTGGGGCCGCGAGGAATCGGTAGGTAATGATGGCGTTTCTATTGTTTGCGCCCGCAAGTACGAAATGGTTAGGATGACGTAAAGACAGAAAATCCCGAAGGGACCGCTCAGGTAGATTTTGTGACATTTATTGTACAGTCACACTTCGATACTCTTTTGCGTTACGCATTGACATTCTGTGGAGCAGTTGTTTTGAAGTGTTATGGACCAAAATACACTCGTTAAGCGTAGGCGAGGTTATAAGGTGCGTTTAAGTGTGTATATATAAACACTTGGAGAGTTTGCCACACACGAGTTCACAAATCTTTGATTTATATTGGAAACTTTGCCAGACACTCTTTCTCTCTCCTTGACCGGAATAAGACTCAACCCCAAACAAGCAAGACGAGTGAACAACGGCTAGCTTATCACTAGCAGACTGTGATGGACATTTACAGAATTCGCCGACAATCAAATTCTATGCTGACTTATTCCCTGCTCACAGATGTCCTTCCGTTATAAAGTTTGCAAATAAGACTAGAATGCGCTAGCGTGAATCGATCAACGTCCTTTTAATTTCGAAGGCTTAATTTCCGGCAAATAAAATGAACTGAATCTAAAAAGGGAAAGAGAAATAGCGAAAAATTCAACTTCTAATTAAATCTTTTCTTATGGTTTAGAATAAACTATTCTCGAAACTGGGAATTTTTTGATCAAAGCTGTGTAAATCGAGCTGAAACTGTGCTTGGTGCCTTGCGTTTCCTGTATTTATCTCACCTGTTGTATGGAATATGTGTGAAAATCTTCATTATGAATCGGTATATTTCAAAGAGCTACACAACAGGCAAGAATACTATTGACCGACAATATACAGAACGGGGGCAGCTGTAGTGTCAACTATTACTAGTTGTAAACATTGTAGTGAAAGTGCTTTTGATAAATCTCATGACGAAGAGATGTCGGAGATGTCGGGGAAATCAGGGAAATCAGGGAAAGGAGGGTGGAAAATTACCGCCACCAGTGACAAAAAATAATGGCAAATGCAATTAGTTGATGAAGATATTTGTCCTTTTTTACTGGCACTGAAGAAAGAGACGAGCCTACAAACTACACAGTCATCCCATTTCTGAGTATACTGCCATGCCGAGAGATAAATATTTTATTCCTTTTATTCCTCTTCATGATTTTTTTAAGTCACATCTGGAGATACATCGTGTACATATTTCTATCTAAGGTATCGCCGTTTTTCGTTAGTTTTCGAGATCCCGAAAAATTTAAGAAATAACGAAGGAAATGCTTAGATAATACAGCCCAAATGAGCTGCGAGGAGATAGTTGAAATAAGTAGAAGTTTTTTTTCTTTGAATAAAAATAGCAACGCTTGAAGCGTAGCAAAGCTGTTGTGGATTTCTCTTCTTATGTGGATGGAAAAATACGGATAATATATATTTAATACTAGATATGACATAGGCGTATATTACATATGAGATATGAAGCACTTGGAAAGTTTAAAGTTCACTTACGGAAAGTTACAAGAAGGTCGCCCAAAAACTGAAACTCCATGAGGGCCTGTCAAATTTGCGGGTCCCCTCGCGAGTTAGTGACGTTGAGAGTGGCTCAATTCTTGCTTAAAATAGCGCAATTAGCCATGGAACCACGTGGACATGGCGCTTGCGATTTCTACTCCGATTATTGCTTTAGTACAAATCAATTAAAAAACAAACAGTTGTGGGTAATACGTATTTTAAAGTCTTTTTTTTTATCATTGCCAGTTTTAAATCTTATAGGTAACAGTATTATTGTGCTAAGCCTCATGTGCTGGAAATGCCATATGGTTAAATTACGGAATTAAACTGTTACTTTCTTGTACAAGGCCTATGTCAGGCATAACCGTCTTTTAGTCCTAATGGTACATATTAGGGAGCCGGTGACCAGGCTCCTAATGCCTAAAATGTTTGTTACAGATGAGAGATATGTCCAAGTTTGCACGCACTAGCAAAAATTGCGATAAATTGGAGAAATCACAGTTTTCGCTAAAATTACTAAATTCAAGTGGTAAAGGTTGTAGAAGGGTGTCCAGCAAAAACTGCCATTTCTGCAATTTCTGCGATTTCTCAAAAAATTGCGAAAAATTGGAGAAATCGCCGCTTTTGCTAAACTTAATTAAGTCAAGTGTTACAGGAGGTACAAGGGTGTCCAGGAAAAACTGCAATATCTCCAAAAATTGCGAAAAATTGGAGAAATCGCAGTTTTTGCTAAAATTAATTAAGTCAAGTGTTAGAGGAGGTGCAAGGGTGCCCGGCAAAAACTGCGATTTCTGCAATTTCTCCAAAAATTGCAAAAATCACAATCAGCTTTGCGTCTCCTTTTCCTTTACCAAGTTGCTTTCTAAACCCACCACAATCTTGGAACTGGTCGTAGAGATACGATAATCTTCTCAGGTTTGAAAATGTTATAGTCACTGAACCTGGTGTATCTATCCCAAATCTTGTCAGACCAAGAATCCTTGTTCAAGAGATCAAAGACCTCATGAGACATGAAAAGGTCGAAGCAAATCATCCACGGATGTACTATGCTCATTTTTGGACTAACACGGTGAATAATTGCGCCCTTTGCTCGAGGGGACATAATCTCGCCGATCCTGTAGTAATATGTGCGCTCGCGAAAATTCCCTTTCACGACTGATTCAGCCAGCTTATTCACTGAGTTCGTGGAATGTCTTGCCTAAATCCTTTCGGGTATGTGCGTTTCAAATTCCCCGCTGAAATTTTGATTTCTCTCGCTTCGGTGCATCTTTTATGGAAATTTAGTTCACCTTCGGTATAGCTTCATATTGATCTGCAATCTTGAATTTTGCAAAACTAGGTCGCGCTCGGCCAGAATGAAAGTTGATTTAAAAATTGTAAAAACGATGCTCTTCAAAGGAGTTTTAACCAAGTATTACAAAATGCTGTCTTTTTCAGAGTACAAAAATAGTCTCATTTAGTCTTGTACCCCTAAGAAGGCAGCATTGGCAAATCGTCGGTTAAAACCCTTTTGAACTGCGTCGATTTTACAATTTTCAAATTAAATTAAGTAGCTACGTTGGGCAGGGAATTTAATTTTTTTTTCACAAAATGGAAGTTGGCCACATTCCAAGCATTGCAAATTTTGATAAGGACTAGGTACGTGAAAGTGTACCGCTACCGCGGTGAGCAGTCCGTTGGTCTCCAAAAATTTTAATAGAATTGCAATGGTTGCTTTGTATTTAACAGCTTTGTTGGGATTTGTGGATTAAAGAACGAAGTATATTACATGTATAGTGTTTTTGTTTGGGTCCATGAGCATTAAAGAACGTCGATTACATGTGGATTCGCCCTGCATTGATCTTTCCGTAGTTGAACTTAAGAAAAAATAGCAAAAAGTGTTCAAGTTTAAACCCAAAAACCTGTTCGAACCCTGTAATTACTTGTAAAATCAAACACAGACTACAATGTTTGGGCAAAAAAGTTTATTGACTAGCAGAACGAGACGCTGGCGAGAGGTCAATGAACAAAACCGCCAAGGGTGGAGTGGGCTGGTAAGCGATGACTTGCTCAAAGCTAACGTGTAGCGATCTGAAAGCCGATACACTAAACCCGCGGAAGACTGGCCCGAAAGGGGCATCTTCTCTATAGCAATTAGCAATCATCACCGGTGGTGATCCTTGTACAATTATTGACCAGTTCTCATTTTTAAGACATTGTCAGTACTAATTTAAAAGTTTTTTTAGAATTAAGTACTTTTTGGGCAATCAGATACAGGCCACGAAAGAAGAAATTAAGGTGCTAGTAAGTTAAAGCAATTAGGTTTAACTATGACCATTTTTCGGTGTCTCAGTCAGATTTAATAACCCGCAACCGACCAAGCTATGTTCGCCGTCCATAGTCCCCAATGAAGTAAATTGGCGCTGGACTAGGCGTGAAATTGTACTTAGTCTTCGGTGCCAGTCCCGAGGTCGCCGAATACTGTAAAACAAGAATGGCTAATTACTGGGCTGCCCGGCAAGCCCAGTCATAAAATGGGTTTTCGGTCGTCGGTGTCACAAAGTGGTCATCCGGGGGAGGGAAAACACGAGGGTCTGGTACGTAGAAACGATGTTCTCACAAATGGTGTCATAGGGTTTTCTCTTGCATGAACCCTTGCACGGATACTTTTTGTACCTTGTCTGCGCTCCCCCTGAAAAACCCACAAGGCGTTGCGAACCTCAAGAAGGCTATTTGCGTTGTTCGAAGCTATTCGACCATGGGAGTAACTCTATAATGTTTTTATTATTCGAGTTTAAGTCAGTTAGATGATGTTGGCGCTGGGAAACTCAGAGAAATGCTCGCGTTGCATTCAAACCGACACGCCGTTCATGGTAGGTTCACACTAAAAGACTGTGAGCGTCAGGTTCGGAACGCCGTGGCTGCTTCGTGAACTATCGATCAATGTAGTACATGAGCAATTAAGAAGCACAATTTATGAGCAAAGTATTTCACCAGTTGACGACACTATGGCTGAAGACTTGATTGTAAGCCGTCATAGTCAGTGAAGCGAACAACTCAGTTGCCGATGAATGGCAGATGAATCCTGATGTGACGCACGTCCATAAGCGAGGGACGTGACAACTTTTCCATGTTAGAAGACTGGCTTTTCCTTTAAATATTTCCTTCTATTTAATGCAACACACGCCACTTTGGAGATCTAAATTTCGGATACTGAGGATAAAGAAGACACGGACAAAAATAGGAACTCTGAGAATTTCGCACACAAGTTTAAAGCTTCTCCGGGACATTCCATCCGGGAGCTTCACAGAGAGCGACTTGAGGAAAATAGGAGCTATTACCGACAAGGTTTGGTGACTGAGTAGAGCATACAAGTGTAGCCCACGTCGAGGTTTCAGGGGGTTTGCTTTTGTTTGTATCTGTATCTTGCTAAGCTTTTGTCATTAAATTTGTACAAGATCTTGTGATCACAATTCTGTGTTTTCGCCCATTCAGCAAACACGCTTTATTATTGATGTCAGCATTAGCGAGTTTCAGAAACATGCCTTTGAAAATTTTCAGCTCTCGTGATGTTTCTTGATATTTCTTTTACCATTTTATGGAGATGTAAACTGAAGTCACCGCAAAATGGAAACTTAAAAAAGCGTATAATCCATTTATCTCGAAACATAACACACATGACTTATACGACCTTTATTTTCGTAAAGGTGTTTTGAATACGAACGAACACAGTCAATGTGAGGGGCAAAAACAGCATTAATATAAGTGAACCATAGGATTTTAACTAATATAAGGGTCAATTATTGTGCATTGAGATGAATCGCTTGAAAAGAGTGACTTCGCTTGAAGATGTGATCAGAAGTAAACAAAGGCATAATAGTGCGTCACGTTCAGTGTTTTTAATATCCAAGGAGTCACTGTGAATAGTGTTTCCATATTGTTTAGCTGGCACAAAAACCTCGGACGAGTTATAAAGCGGCATAGTTTGCATGAAGAAAAGTTAGTCTTGGGTGAGACAAACAGAACTGGAGCGAATTTTTAACTCACATCGGTATCAGGTAAAAAATATGTTATCGATCGTTTCATCTATTTACATTGTTTGAAGTGCGTGCTGGTGAACGCAACATGCGAGCGAGAAATCTTTAAACTTTTTTTAGGTCTCAAAATGCAAAGGATTTTATTCCTTTAAGTTAGAGAAAAATACCGTGAGGAAAATCTTAAAACTGAATACTTTTCATCTTGTGGAAAAAATGGTGCGTTTAATTTTCATGTAGACTGTGGACCGCAAATTAGGATCGCACTTTTCACAAACATTCGAATTCTGGAGTTCAGAACCCAACCGACGATTGCGATTTTCGCTGCTGTCAATTATCTTAACGGACCTCTTAGGAAACAAAACTTTACTTCACGGGTTCAAAAGGTCATGGTTTGTGATTTGTGGATTTCGATCCGTTTTGTGTGTTTCTCTGTTTCAAGGTTCGTTGCTTGTGATCGTAATTATGATTGACGGCAGCGATAAACACAATTGTGAAGGTGGCTTTTGAACTTTAGAGTTCGCATGTTTGTGAAAAGCGCAGTAAAGTCTCCGTGAAGTCAATGAGACCCCTGGATCAGGCGGGATCAATGGGCAGTTAACTGCCTGTTTTAGTATACTTCTGGTTTTCATACAATACAATATTTCTGTCTAGTGTAAATCAGCTCAGTCTGTCGCATTTTATGCTCGTAGAACGACAACAATTTTTGGAATTTTCGGTTACGTCAAATTAGTCACGTTATACTGTCACGCTATATTTTGGGGCACAGAGGGATTGGGGGAGGGGTGCGTGGAAATAATGAAAATTGTTTCCTGTTTAGAATTAATGGCTAACTTGTTTATTTTTATTCATAATGGTGGAATTTAAAAGTTATTATACAGCCCCCACTTAAAAATGGTACTCTTTTTTTTTGGTTACGAAAGTCTTTCAAAAGGGTACAATGTTCTGAATGAGTTTATGTTTCAGTCTCACATGAGATTCTGTTGCATGCAATGGTTGCCGACAAGGTTTTATGGTAGCCTGAGTGTGTATAGCCGCCCCCTCCCCTCAGAAAAAATAGCCCCTTTGCAGCCCAGTTAAAAATCGCCTTTCGGCGATTCTTGTTCCAATTAAGAAGGCTTAGCTGGGGTTCGTGGATAAACAACGAAGTATATGACATGTATAGTGTTGTTGTTGGAGCATGAGCATTAAAGACCCAAGCTATATTACTTTTGGATTTGCACGACGTTTATTTGTCAATGAATAAGCGTGAAAGTGAAAGTGACAGCATAAAGTGATCCACAACATTTTGCAGTGAGGACCTTAACTTATACAAAATATATTCAAGATCGACGTAGCAATCGTCGACATTTCTAAGATCGTGCAGAACGCTTGACCTGTTTAAGTAATGGCGACAAAATAATCAAAGCAAAAAGCATCTTTAATAAGCGGTGTTGTAGAGTGTTGTTTGTCATTGGTCGAATCGACTTTAACAAGTGCGGGCGAAGCAACCTCGGGCGAATCCACTTTAGGGCGAAACGACCACATAATTTAGATGTACTAGTGAAAAAAATTGTTACATTGAAGTGAATGATGTTGTATTGAAGATGTAATGTGAATAAATAACTTTCACCATCAATGATGTTGATTCCTTGTTCGAAAACTCCTAGTTTAAAGAAGGCATAAAATGATGAAACTTTAAAGACAATGGAATTCCACGAATATCACTCGAACCTTTAGATAACAAACCTTTATTTAAAGATTGGCTGCGTTGGCTTTTGCGTGTAGATATGCTTAAATTGCGCTGACAGGGAAATGCCAAAATGGCAAGTAAAGCAAAAACTTTTTGGACAAACAAGTGAACTGATTAACATGACAAAGAACTGCGAAAAATCGCAAGTAACACAAAAAATTAAATTGTCAGACTTAAGATTTTTCGCAATTTTCGCAAATTTTGTTAAATCGACAACTCGCTCTGAACTTCAGTGATTATTAACACGATAAAGGACTGCGAAAAATCTTAACTAGCGCCAAAAATAGACAGACTTGCGATTTTTCGCAACACACGAAAAATCGCAATTTTTGCAGCTGCGTGCAAACCTGGAAATAAGTGGAGATGATATGTCCAAGTTTGCACGCAGTATTTATACTAAACTATTAAGTTAAGCAGTTTCTAAGAAACAATCGGCGACAAAATTGTTGAGACATTGTATTTAAATAGGGTATTTTCGGAGAACAAAAGAATCCGCACCCCTCCCCTGTCCCCCCCATTCAAAGTTGGGGTGTTTGTTGTTTTCTACAGGTAGCTAGAACAAGGGCACAACATTGCACGGAGGGGATGGGGGAGGAAAGCTATATTTCCTCCTTTTGAAGTTAATAAAACGTAAAAAAGGCCAGTTTTGGGCGAAGTGTCTCAACTCATTTTGTCGCCGATTGTCTGAATCGAAATCTACGCGCTGTTGTCTTATTAGCACCGGTTAGGAGACGGTAACTAGTTGAGATTACTATATACACCGGGTCGTTTTTCAGAAGATAGATAAGATACCCATATAATCCCTTACCTGTGTTTTTTGAGGGAAAATTAGTTTTGACAATCTTTGTACTCGGTAGAGTTTTCAAGTAATTACGCAGCATACCCACGTACCGAATGATTGATTTTCCTCTGGTAACTAAGTGTGATCGGTAGGAATCAATGGCAGGTAATATATTGTATCTGAATATATCCCTAGTAAGTTCGAAGTGTTTATTCAAAGTTTGGCTATTTGATAAGGGTGGGATGGACGATAAAATAGCCGTGATTGCTAAGCGCAGGAGAATTTTCAGGAAAAATGTTCCAACTTCTAACGCACAGCAAAGCTGCATAGCATCGCTAAATCTGTGCAGCAGATTCGTTGCCCATATACCCATAAGGGTCTTTGAAGAATGTACTTTACTGTAGAAACTATCAGGTCAGGAGGGGACTGGCTACGAGTAACCACAAGTAACCAACTTTGTTCTTAAAAGACAATTAAATTATTTTTCTTTTATACTCATCGTGGTTACTCGTGGTTACTCGTTGAAATTCCTCCTAAAGAGCAATTTTAGCCATTATAACTACTTTAATGCCTAGAAATCTATTAAGTTTCCTATCCCTTTCACTTTGTTCTTTGTTTCGATGCGTTTCGATAAAGGAGAGAATAAAAAATGGTGAGCGACGCGCCACATTGCGCGATGTCAAGGCACGGTTAAGCGTGACACGAAATGTCACGCACTGAAAATAACGAAATCGCTTTATTCTAAATGTTCGACAATAGGTATGATGAAGTCGAACACAACAAATAAAAAGCCACCAGGGGTCTTACATCCCAACATAAAGAAATGAATTCAATTACCTTTCTAAAGGACGTACGGCCACTTTTGAGATTCAGACAATCGGCGACAAAATTGTTGAGACATTGTACTTAAATAGGGTATTTTCGGAGAACAAAAGAATGCGCACCCCTCCCCTGTCCCCTCCATTCAAAGTTGGGGTGTTTGTTGTTTTCTACAGGTAGCTAGAACAAGGGCACAACATCGCACGGAGGGGATGGGGGAGGAAAGCTATATTTCCTCCTTTTGAAGTTAATAAAACGTAAAAAAGCCCAGTTTTGGGCGAAGTGTCTCAACTAATTTTGTCGCCGATTGAAGGTCAATACTATTCTTATGCGTAAAAATAGGCGTTATGAGGTAGTAGGACTGACAGAACAAAAGATACTGAATTAAGTTGAATTCAGCTGCGTGTGGAAAAAATTTGCAAAACTGAAAATATATCTGTGAAAGGTTTGAACCCAGGAGTCATTTCAAAAGTAGGTTGAGTTTGATCGCCCAGGTGAACGTAGTCCTGAATAGGACTGTTGTTGTTGATAGTGACTGACGTTTCGACAACCTATGCGGTAGTCATCTTCAGAGTCAACGTGAGTTGTATCACGTCAGTTGATGATATTATACTCTGGTTATTGATTTGATTGGTCAATTACGTCGGCATGTTATTGGTCGTCTGCCAGTTAAACCGTGATGTTATTGACTATGAAGACTCGTAATCAGTAATTGGTGCCTTTCGATCCGTCTATTGTCACAGTTAAACAGTCAGCTATTGTTAGTCAAACTGTCAGTTCTCCAGTCTTTCTCTCGTAGTTAGTTTTGCTTGATCTCGTCAATAAGTCGTTTGTACGGCGCTGGTAACTGTTTGCTACGATTCAGTGGCGTTTTTTCTAAGTTAGTAAACCAGCTTTCTAAAGTAAGACGTTGATAGTAGTCTGTAGAATACGTTATACATGTCGCAGAGTCCCAGTCAATTTGATGTTTCGTCTTTAAATGGTGCTCAGCAATGTGATTGTTGACGTCACCATTCCTCGTCGCGCGTTTGTGTTCGGTCAGTCGCGTGCTTAGGTTTCTGCCGGTTTCAACAGTGTAAGAAGCCTGGCAGTCGCAGCATTTGATCTTGTATACCGCTTCCCGTCTGTCTTCCGGTTTGTCTTTGTCCTTGACATTTGTAAGCAGTCGCCGTAAAGTGGTTATCGGTTTGTGTGCAACACGTACATTGTAAGGTTGTAATATACGTGCAATAGTTGAAAATATATCTGAAAATGTCTGAAAATATATCTATAGCCAAATTCCTATGCAGGAAGGTAAAACGATGGTTCGAAAGAAAGCAAATTTTCCTAAGATTTTGTCGAAAGAAATTTTAGTTTGAAAGTAAGAAAGTAAGTGAATTTTCGATGAAAATAGCCCAACTGAGAACAAAGGACTAAAAAGGTGTTAGGTCGCGTGGCCCCAACAAGATTTTAATGAGATACGGAAATCTGATTATGATTCAAGTTTGGAAAGGAAAGTGAGAACTAACTTCAGGTTTAAATAAACGAACTTCGTTAACAGGAAACGCTTATTTTCCCATTCCACAGCTGAATACATCTACCAAGGGAAGTAATAATTTTTATCTTTCGAAACCTGTTTCTGTGTTTCTTAAATAAGCTTGAAGAAGTGTTTCTTAACCTCAGTTAAACCTTTAATTGTGAAAGACTGAAACTACACTTATGTTACCTACAATTAACTGTGCGTCCAACTTTTTTTCCTGATTGATCCCAACATCAAAGAGGTCGGTGCAAAAATCTTTAGTCAGACTTAACTGACCAGCAAAGGTTTGCTAGTAGAATCTAAAATGTGTCCAGCTGTTCTGACCGAGCTTGTAAACACCATCCGTTGTCTCTTAAAAAAATATATTTGAGATATTGTGGAACTTTTGATTTCCGAACCGACCTAAAAGCAAATTTATTTATACAATATTTAACAGTTAATGAATGAGGCTGAGTATCTTATGAAGAATTATGGAGATCGAGGAGGGTGTTATTCGTTGAGGCCGTAGGCCGAGGCGGATAACACCCTCCGAGATCTCCATAATTCTTCGTATGATACGAAAGCCGAATTCAATAACTGTTTTATTATTCATTCAAAATAATTCCAAGTTTAAAAACATAGCTAAAACATACTTACCTCCATCGATCCATCGATGTTCAGTTCATCTTCGATAGTGTACGTTTAGGTTTGTCCAGCTCCGCAAATATTCTCCAAATAGCAGATGTCGCCCTTCGAGTTGTCTTCTTGCTGTTCTTGCCGTGTTTTTAGCTATTTTTTCGCCTAGTTCTTACTCTTGAAACGAGTGAAATGTCCGCCATTTTTTTAAGTTCACAACCAAGACAACTCAACCTCGTCCCCAGGTCTTCTCGGTTAACGGTGTGAAAAAGCTGCATTTTTGACGTCATTTCCTCGTTAAAGTCAAAATTCCTCCAAATTTGGTCATCAGTAACTGGTTATGGTGAATTAAACATGTCCTTTTAGCCAATCAGAATTGGGGAAATATTTTGAATGAATAATAAATATCCCTGAATAAAGTTAAAATGCCCAACACCAAAATAAATAGAATAAACTGAATAAATATTAATGATACGAAGAGAAGGGCATACAATGAAGCAGACTAAGCAAAAATGAATCCTAACATATTATTCCCCCCTTTTAAGTGTTGCCTCCCGGCCAAAAAAATATAGGAATCAACTTAGGCAGTGTAAGCGCTAAAACTAACGAAAACAGTAACAGTAATGATAATAGTTTAAAAAGTTTCCGTAATTGAGAGAAGAAACTTGTTAGAACCAGACATGTTTCCCGCAGATTGTGTCAAGGAGATTTCCAAAGATCATTCGCACACGTTATTGTAGCACTCTCTAGTCACTTGTATCAGGAGGTCCAGTGTTTTTAGCCAATTCAACATGGGTGAGATATCTTGTCCTCGAATTCTCAAATTGTAGTGGTTTATCAAGGTACCAGGGAAGAAGTTAAACCAGAGTTGCTGACCATAGCAATGAAGGAGTTTCCTGTCGTCATTTCTTGGCCAAAACTTTTCTCCGTAACAGTTTTCAAGTAACACCAGTGTTTCTCGAATAGAAGGTAGTTTTACAACTTGCTTCCTCACACTGTGTACAAAGTGTAAGTCCATATAGAGACCATGGCAATATATCTCCCTGTTATATTAACGGAACGGTTCAGTCATGATTATTCTCTCTTGTCCACTTGAAGTCTTGAAATTGAGTGAGGGCAGTTAAAGGTTAAGGAACACCAGCCAATTTTACGATTATCTCCGCTTAACAACTATCTGAATAAATTATACTAGCATAGCTTAGCCTTTAACATAATTTAATCTTTTCTTAATTCTAATGTTAAGTTCTGTTTGTTTATTTATTTTCCGCTTGGTGTCCTATCTCAGCTTCAGTTCAACTCAAGGTTACAATTTTACATCGTATATTTATCTCTCGTAAGCACGTAATAATAAAAATTGTGTCAACCCAAACCACGAATTATAAGAGAAATTTATCAAGAGGTTTCCGTTTTCAAGGAGTTTTGTAAGAGTGGGGAGGCATTTCCCTTATAACGCCTCTCTGAACAAAGTCAAGACGTTTTTCAGTGGCAGGGATACAAGTGAGACTATTGCAGTGAAGCTTTTGTAAACCATTTATGATATTCATGCGCAATGCAGGCTGTTCCACTTTGTTACACTCTATATACGATTCTATTTGGTAACATGAAATTTTGGGTCTCTCAAGAACAAAAAGATTTGTTTCGAAGATAATTTCGCTCTCTTGTGGCTCTACTGTTTGAAACTTTTGCTCCAGTTCTTTGGCAATTACTACAGACGTTTCTTTCTCAGTTGTCCAACCACTAAAATTTCCAGTTTCGATTTCACTAGTCCGTTTGTGTCGTGAGGGTTTACTTATCGTGAAACAAATTTTAATTTTCTTGGGCACAACATTTGAATAATTTTCAACAATAGCGCTCCTTGGCGTTACCAATTCTTCATCAGATTTCAAAATATTAGCGTCAGGTTGTCGTATGTTAGAAAATGTTTCATTTATTCGTTTTTCAAGACTATCAATTTCTTTACGAGCACGGGGAATACCGCTATAAATGTAACTGAAATGTTTATTCTCAGTGACACTTATAGCATTTACTTTTGTCTGAACTGCCTTGCGTTTGCACTAATTTGCAACTGAATTTAGCGATAAAATCCTGTTCTCTGGAGGAACTTTCACTGACTGGTAATTGCTGTTTTGCTCCAGTTTATTTTGTCAATTACATTTTAAAAGTTCTTGTGCTGGTTTCAACGGACAAAATTTCAGTGCACTTTAAGTTTTTTCATTCTCACTGGAGTTTTTCGTGGGTCTCTTCGCGACAACAGACCCACGCGCAGTCCATTCAGCTTGGGTTTTCTTAATTTTTGGTTGTGGAGATAACCGCATAGGCCATGAGTCATTAACAGCCTTAGTTGAGGTAAAATTGAATTCATTGACACTAGCGGCGTTATCGTTTAATTTTGCAAAAGATTTATCGGTTTTCTCGATAACTCCTTTGTCCCGATCAAGGGAGATCGAATTTAGGTGTATTGTTGGGCGCCACCCAAATCGTCTTGGCGCTTCCGACAAAAACGTAAAATATGGCCGTTTTTGCCACAATAATAGCAAATTTTATTTGCTTCTTTAATTTTACCAGAGAAACGTTGCGACTGCAGTTCTTGTCTAATTATCTGAGTGATTTCTTCTCTTCCTAAACACGTCTCTGAACTTTTTTCTGTGTTATCGGTCGCAAACTGCTCATTATATGCAGCTACTTTAAGTTCACCAGTTGATTTTAATTTTGATAACGCGCTTAAAATTTCCGCTGTCCTGTATTGAGGATTTTCGTAGAGGGGTATTGCCTCCGTAAGTTTTGCACACGTCTCGGCTTCGAAAAATGTTTTTGGTCGCTGTAAAACTACGTAGCTTTTTAATTCAGGTTTTAGGCCGTTTATAAAGAAATGTGCGCTTTCCTCGACTAATAGATCTAAGCGCAAGCAGAGTTTTCGTATTTGGGATGCAAACTGTGCTACGCTCTCATTTTCAGTTTGCCTTTTATTTAGAAGTTGTTGTCTTAACAGCCAGATATCTGATTCTGAAAGAAATTGCCTGATCAGTGCTTCACAGAGTTGCTCATAGGTTTTGCCCGCCAAATGCGGCGATGCTGAGAACCAAACATTTGCGTTGCCAGTTAACAAGAGCGGAAGAGCTTCAGCCTTTTGGAGATTTGTAAATTTATTAAAGGTTGCCGTTTGATCAAGCTGTCTCAGGTACTGTTTTACATCTTCACCTGAATCTCCCGAGAATTTTGGTGAGTGAATGTCTTCGCCCTTAGAAAGGAAGGATGTTGCACCTTTCCTATACATTTTGCTAGGTCCTGAATCAGCTCCTGACATTTTATAAAATTCAGTTTGTTTTATTCTGTAATCAATTTAGAAACGTTCTCATAAGTCAACGTCAGTTGTCAGTACGTACACAATTATTATCACAGTTCACAATTTACTAACAGAAAAAATACCCAAGATTTTCCGAAAACAGAAAAAAAAACGATACTCAACACTTGGTAAATTGAAATCCGCAGTTGCGTACTAAAAGAACTCAAGATGAAATAGAACAAACAATTAACTTCAATATGGACATCTAAATAAATATAAGTAGCAAGAAAAAGATGCAAGCACAATAAATTTCTCCTCCTTTACAAATCGTCTCTACCTAAGTTAAAAATTGCTGGCTTTGTCCCTTAACCATGTCCACTCACTTTAAGTTCACATATGCACGTTCTGACTTCTATGAGAACCTCACTCAAGAAAATAATTCGGATCAAGGGAAGCTCTTTAAGATCTCAAAGCAGTTGTTAAATCAAAGCTTCAATGTTCCGTTTCCTCCGCACGTAAGTAAATCGATGTTAGCAAATGATATGGCTAATTTCTTCGTTGAAAAGATCAGTAATATGAGATCTAAATTCCATGAGTGTACAATTCAGGATTGTCAAGATTGTGCCCCCATCATGTAACTACTTTGTCCGTCATTTGGTAGCCTTAAAGCAATTAGAGAAGATGAAACTTACAGCATTATCATGAATTTGGCCAAGAAATCGTCTGCTCTCGATCCCATACCTACACCCCTGCTGGTCAAGTGCATTGATGTCCTCTTTACTGGTCATAACTGAAATGGTTAGTATTTTACTTGAAAGTGGCCATTTTCCCTCAGCATGGAAAGAGGCTTTGGTTCGACCGATTCTTAATTGAGAAGAATGGTCTTGACACTGTTTTCAAGAATTATTGGCCATCTCAAAAGTAACCGAGAGAGCTGTGTTTCTTCTAATTGACAACCACATGAAGAAACTGCAGTCTGCCTACAGAAAGAACCATGTTACAGAAACAGCAATCTTGAAAGCTACTAACGACATTCTGGTGAAAATGAATTCTCAGCATGGTGTCTACTTGTGTTACTTGACTTGAGCGCTGCCTTTGACACTGATGATCATAATGTTTTGTTGTGTAGACTTCAAACTTCATTTGGAATTTCTGGAGTACCATTAGATTGGTTTAAGTACTACTTGTCAGCAAGAGGTCAACGTGTTTCCCTTCCCGGTACCCTCTCTGACAGTATTCCTTTTGACTGGGGCGTTCCACAAAGGTCCTGTCTTGGTCCCTTGTTGTATATCATCTACTCTTCAAAGCTATTTAACATCATTGAACGTCACCTTCCAAATTCTCACTGTTATGCGGATGATTCACAAATATATTTCTCCTTCAACCCCAGTGACTTGTCAAGTCAACAAGATGCTATAACTGCCATGCAAAATTGCATTGACGACATTTGCTCATAGATTGAACAGTACAAACTCCATCTCAATGATGACGGAATTTCTCGTCATTGGCACCCGGCAATAGTAATCTAAAGTTAAGATTTGTTCGATCACCGTGGGAAACTCTGCTATAATGGAACCTTGGCTCGTACATTGATGACAAGCTGTCAATGAACTCCCACATCAACAAAGTCTGTAATGCATTATTTTACTATCTCCACAACATTAGGCGGATAAGAAAACACCTATCGCGTGACTCCTCAGAGACTTTGATTCACGCGTTTGTCTCCAGCCGATTAGATTACTGTAACAGTTTACTCTATGAATTGCCACTGGTAAAAATCGATAAGATACAAAGAGTTCAAAGCGCAGCTGCAAGACTTATTTTTAAGCAACCTAAGTTTTGCCATATAACACCATTCTTATCTCAGCTTCAATGGCTTCCCATCAAGTATCGAACTGAGTATAAGATTTTACCTATGACGTTTAAAGCTATTCACGGCATAGCACCAGATTATATTTGCAAATTGATCAGCCGAAGGAAATCAACAGGGTATTCCCTAAGATCCAGCAAAAAAGTTATGCTTGAGGTTCCAAGCGGTAAGATACTCCCAACACTTGGTGGTAGAGCATTCTGTTATGCGGGCCTAAAGCTCTGGAACAACCTACCTAGCGAAATATCCAGCCTTGACTCTCTGTCAAATTTTAAATGCCATGTGAAAACATATCTTTTTAAACAAGCTTTTAATTTGTAGTAGTGCATTTGTTTCGTTTATTTTATTATTTATCACTTATTGTTATTTTCTTTCATTTTTAAATATTTCTACCTGCTTGTAAATTTTATTCATTTTTAGTCTTTCTTTTTAACTTATTGTAAAGCGCATTTGATCATGTCCCATGGAAAGTTGCGCTTTACAAGTTTTAATTATTATTATATTATTATTAAAGGTGTCAACCAATTAATTAATGTTTATTCTTAATTTAAAAGAACCTAAAGGGATTTTAGAGAAGTTGGCCTAAGCCAAACTAGCCTGCAGTGCGGGCGTATTTTGGGCGGGCGAGAGCCGCTTGTTTATGTTCGTACTACTGTAACCGCCATCTTTGTTATGACGGAGGAAGATAAGGGAGAGTAAAAATAATAACCTTAAGGGTATGTGCTAGGGCAAAAGAAGGAAAGAGGGGAGGGGGAGGGGAGAAAAAAATACGCCTGCCCGATATCATTGTTCCGTTAGGAAGCTCCGTTCGTTGGCAAACGGAGTCCCTGATTGGTGCGGCTTAGGGGAAGTAGATTGATGCCCGTCAATCAATTGTAAGTCTATATGGTTTATTCCGTTTTCGTTTGCATGCAACCGCGGGAAAGAATTATTCTGAATTCAGAAATGGCGGGCATAACAGCGATTTTTAACTCTGCTGTCGAAACAAGTCTTTTGGAATTGCTGGGAATGTCGCGTGTATTAAGCAGTGAGAAAGTCAAAGCAATTTCTACACCGTCTCGCATCAAGACAAGATTTGCTTGCAGTACTGAAACGCTACCCCACTTTTACCTCATGCCATAATGCTGCTTGTTCCAATACGTTTTTCTCTCTGGCGCGTAGATTATGCTCAGGGGGGTTCTATGTTTTGACTAAGCAAATGTCATTTTAGCCGTTTGTTTCACACTGAGAGGTCATGACACGCTTGTTGATTTCCTGTGGTTTTTAAATTTCTGGTCGGCATGATTTGCCCTCTGATGCAAAGAGCATTTTCTTTGACCTCTTTCGAAACGTAAAGCTCTTTCTTGTGGCTCAACACCCAGAAGCCCAGAAGCGGGACACCTAACGCCCCACAAGCGGCAATATAATAGTTCAACCAAAAAACCGGGCAGACACAGGAGGTATCTATTGAGAGGAGAAAGCACAGAGCCTTCGATTATAAGCCCGCGAAGATAGGCAATTAAACGGGTGAATTTGTCATAGAAAGAACAAAGGGACAGCCTAACACAAGGATGCGCCAACGGGTTACAAAACCCTGTACGGCCTAACCTGGCGTATTGAAAATCTCTCTAAGCTTCCCTATATATGAATCGACAGTTCCAGCCGCCAGACGCTTAGGGCAACTGCAGGTCTTAGTAGAGCATGAGCGTAAATGGAGTTTTTGGTTTCCCGCGGCATCCATGCTAATCAAAACCTTTACGGTGTCTTCCGCGATGGCAGCAGAAACTTTCTTTGGCGGTATAAGAGAGCGTAAGAAACTCGATAGCTGTACGTCTTATGGATCCTTTCGCCGTTCATAACGTTTATTTCTGAGCGATTCTTGGAATTCTGTAAGAGCTTCCAAGTTCATCAAAGGCATGTCTGCATGTGGAGGGGTCCCTTGCGTTGGCTCACGCGACTTAGGTTCACCGCAGGCTTGGCAAAAGTTCGCGTTACTCTCGTTTGAATAAGAGCAGGCGGGACATCTGTAGGCAGGCTTCCACGTACTTTCGATCTATAGAGACAAGCATAAATACACAGCTTACAAAGAGCAGATACAACGAAAAGCCCACAGATCTCATGGTAAGGGTCTAGCAATGAGGGTAGCCTACGTGTAGCAGCACCCTCCCCCCGACAAAGGAAAAACGGAGAGAGGGAGCGTCTACGAAAGGCTGGCACGAATCGTGTTATGTGACGTCACTCCTAATTTATGCAATTTATGCAAAGTTTTGTACTTTTCCGCGAAGGAGGCGGGTTTGTTTAAGTAAACAAAGTAGAAAGTACAAAGGATAATAATCTATTGTTGTGTATTGGGCTATTTTTTCGAGCGTATTTGCAATTCAATTAATGAATTTAAGTGCACACTGTGTTTTAAAGAGATAACGAAAGCCAAAGAGCGATTTTTAGTGAAGGCCCACTCTTGGACCTTAAGTCACCGTAATTTTAGGCAACTTAAAGCAATTTAAGGCGACTTTAGGAAAATTTAGTCAAAATGTTGTGCGACTTAAGGCGACTTAAGGAGAAAAAGGTGGCATTTAGGTGAATTAAATGTTAGTGAATATGTTGCAGTTAACTTTTTATTTCAGTTAACTTTGGGGTTTCCTTTGTTTTAACTTCATTAGCATACATTAACCGTACCCAGAAACAATGGAAAAATAAAAAAATACTGTAAGCTGGTTTGTAGCAAAAACTTTATATTTAAGTGTCTTTTTTCATAATTTGACAACAACCATTTAAGGAATTAATTTGAAACATCTAAAATCACTTATCGATATCGCACATCGTGGAAATGACCATTCCCATTGTATGTCTCGGTAGTTGCTCTGCCAATGTTTGTCCTCACACGTTTGGCAAAGAGGGTGTTTTTCCAAGTGAATTCTAAATATAAAGTTTGTAGCAAGAGAGGATAAAGGGGACAGAGAAGGCATCCCCCATACACACCCTATTCCATAGGTAATTCGTCTCGAGTTATTTTTAGAATGTTACCTCGCGTGCTGCGTGGATGTTTCGTGGAGGTTTCGCATGACTAAACGCCGTGCAAAACATGTCGGGCGAAAGGCAATGAAAGCGTAAAGAGATCGAGAGCATTCCTGAATATTGACGCGAAATGAGTCGGCGCTCACCTGGGGAAAGGGAATCGCTAGACTCTTTGACGACCCGTGAAATCACTTGAACTCGAAGTTGTCGTAACCTCAGTGCTTTAATAAAATGAGAAATCTCGCCGGTCTATTGAAACTGGTCGTTTGTACAATAAAGCAAGTAGGACGCCAAGTGTTATTTTTGTTGAATAATAAAAGACTAATAAAAGAATAAATATCAAACCAGAAATTGCTCTCTTCAAACTGTAACTTATAAGTTATCCTCAGAGAATATTCAGTGTGTTAAGGATTTCCCTGCTATACTGTTAGCTCCATACAAGAGAGGAAGGGCGATTCTTTTTTAATTTCCGTTTCGCTGACACAGCTTTAGCAGAAATCTCTCTGTAGTCGTTTTCGGCGACAAAACGGATTTCCCTGCTGTACTGTTAGCTCTATACAAGAGAGGAAGGGCGACTCTTTTTTAATTTCCGTTTCGCTGACACAGCTTTAGCAGAAATCTCTCTGTAGTCGTTTTCGTCGACAAGACGAATAGCAATATCGCTCTCCGCGTCTTTCACCATTTTGTTCTGCGTCAATTCGTGAAGGACGCGTGGCTCTGAGCGTGGGTCATCCACGCGGAACACATTCGCGCTATGTGATTGGCTGTTGTCTAACCCCCCTTGGGATCTGTGGTCTTAAAAATAACTCGAGACGAATTACCTGTGGAATAGGGTGTGTATGAGGGATGCCTTCTCTGTCCCCTTTATCCTCTCTTGGTTTGTAGTTTTCGCCGTATATATTGCTCCTTTCATGTCTCAGTCAAACAAAACACTTCCAAATACATGCTTCGCTAGTGAACCGTACTCTCTTCTCATGGTCTCTTTTGAAACTTTCCAGTCGGGGCAATTTCATGAGTGCATTTATGCACCAGGAGAAACAACTAAGCTTAGCTTCAACCAACCTCGTTCTCAGCACAAAAGGAAGCATTATGCGTCGTGTTTAAACCAATGGCAGTACCAAGTGTAAACTTTTTCATTATTATTTCAGAAATTTCCATTTAAAAGGAGATCGAAAACGCAACGTACAATTGACAACCAGAAGAGCGCATTTCTATCCGCCATTATGCTTCTCCCAGAATTCCAGTGCATTCGCAAGCTAATTTCCATTGTTTGTCCCGCCCTCTCCCCGCCTCCAGACCAGTTAGTCACGCGACCAAAGCACATAACGTGGAGGAAAGAGCTGTATTATTTCGCTTTTCTATGGTCTTCATCAATAATGATCGATTACATGAAATCGTTTGGTAGGGAGCAATCTCGACTACGAAAATAAGGCGCAGTTTTACGCACCTTCGATGTGCAAAGCTTGAATTTCTGTCTGGAAGGGAAGACCTAAAGAGACGACTGTACAAGCTGAGCTAAGTGTTCAAGTTTATAAGAGTTATTTTGTTTTTGTCAATGATAGATGGATATAATTCGACGGTAAATACAGATCGGAGCTTGTGTGTTGGGGAAATAACTCATCATTGGTTCCTCTTAAAATCTGGGTCGGTAATTTACATGGATATTATTTGCGATAGACCTTTAGGCTTGAATTAACTTGTTTGCCCTACTTACCACAAAATTTAGATTATTGTTGCGGTGGCTATAATTGTTTTTCTTTTTTCTCCCTTCAACCTACCTGTTTTCATAATGTTACTTGGAATGTCTTTCAAAGTTGGACTCTCACAAAGCAGTAGAAAAGAGACTTGCTTTCTAAATTATATCTTGTTTAGGGTGCAAAGAAATTCAGCATTACAGCTTGCTATTCCGGCAAGCTGTACCTAGCATGCACTGGCCTGACAGCCATTTTGACAAGCCCCATTTTTTTATGAATGGGATTGATTCCAGTTCTTCTGTAATCTGAATTCCCTAAAAAGCTTTACTTGCCAGCCAGGCAAGTTAAAAACACAGTTCACCAGCCCAATCATAAAACCCACTACCCTGTGGCTAATATTATTGAACATGGGTTATTACACACTTAATCAGAAATCATGCGTTCTGGAAACAGAAAACTAAAAAAGTACACTTGAACTACGAGACAATTTGAACTTCTTTAAGATTTTAATGATTTAAAGCGACTTAAGGCGACTAAAGGCGACCTAAGGTGACTTTAGGCGACTTAAGGCGATTTTAGGCGACTTAAGGTCCCAGAGTAGGCCTTAGTGACAACCAACAAGAAGAGTGCCTTCGACGTGCAGGTCGCTCTCGCGAATTTGGATTTCGCAGTGTACGGTGTGTCCAAATACATTTGTCGCCATTGTCTTGGAATTCTAAAGAAAAGACAAAACTTAAAACAGAACCTTAAAGATCTTGAAGAATGCATGCGAAGGGATTATGCTGCAAGCGTGGAGTAAGCCAGATTTGCTTTTTCTCGAAAGAGTTGCAATCGAGCTCGGATTTTTCCCTGAAGCGGCCAAGGCTTGTAGGTCTTAATGTAAGCTCACTGCAGCAAGATGTTTTATCGCTGCCATCATCTCCGCTGTACGTATTCATCGACGCCAAAAAAGCCAGCAAGTTCAACCGAGAGGCCGTCGTCAACATCTGTGAAAGTACAAATAGAGTGGCCATCAAACAGGATGAATCAAAAAGTACCTGAGCAGCTGGAATCTCTTGCCAAAATGCTTATTAGGGGTACCTATAAGCAGATTGCAAGTGCTACTTGGCGATCGCGAATTTTTAAAGAAAGAACTTCAGCTTCTTGTTCTAAAAGGCATCGATCGAGAATGCACTGCAATGTGTTCCAAAAAGGACAGTAGCTGTGTCAGGACAAAAACAAATTGTTGAAGTTTTCCTTTGACAAATTCAACGAAGAATTGTCCTCAAAAGCCCCATTTCTTCACGCAATTCTCTTGGTCGGTTGTGTTAACGGCAGACGGAAAAATTGTTTGTGGAAGCAAGCAGTTGGTATGGCAGCAGCCATTTGCCTTAGAAATCGCTCCCATTATATGAATGGTGCACAGCTACTTCTTAGTATATTTGGATATCACTCCAACTGGATGGTAAGGAATGGCACGTTTTGAAATCGAGTTCTAGTAACCGAGAATTGAGAGTTGTTGTCAATTGCTTGTATTAAGATGCTTACGCATTATTCTATATTATTTTAGTAGTATATGATTTTTTGGTTGTGTATTACAGTTAAAAAGTCAAAGTGGAGCATCAAAGACTAATTGCCTAGTGAATTTTTTATTAAAAATGTGGTGCTGTTTTCTATTTTGTTTTTGTCAGTATAAAGTTATTTTAACCTTTTAAGGATCTTTAAGTGTTTTTGCTGATATACAGTTTGTGTAGCTTGCTTGTTTAATTTAACATTGTGTTCCTTTTTCATGATACTTTCAAAGGCTACAATGCGAAGATTCAGCCCCTTACGCCTGATGACTTCCCATACCCACTTGTATGCTAAGTTGGAAGAGTTCGGGAAAGACTACGATGTGGCTACAACGAACCGAGTTGCTGATGAGTGCCAGTACCTGAACATGCACCACAGTCCTACTGCTCCTTTGGCACAGAACTCCTATCTCGTGGTAACCGAGCAGTAGGCACGTATAAGGCGGTGGATACAATTGCGAGTCTTATTACACAAGAAAAAGTAGCCCCTTAAATATCAACTTAAAACTTCATTCCAAAACTTAAGCAATGGGGAACAGTTAAAGTTGTAAGAAAGGCTGCTGCTCCAGGTAACGGGGAGAAGCTCCTCGAGTCAATGTCTGTACAAAGGGAAATATTTGATGGATCAGCCCCCGATGATCTTGTGGTACTCATGACTGCTTATAAGAACGCGAAGACCAAGAATTTAAAGAAACAGATTCTGAGCCTTTACGCTAATAGATACCCTATGACCAAGCTGAAGAAAATTCACCAACCTTATGAAAAGCAAGCACGTTCTCGTGCTAAAATGCACGGTCCCGGGGACCATCCCTGAAATCAAGACGAAGTATCGTGCACGCCTTCATAGTCCATATTTTTATCAGCATGTTTCATATGGTAACAAGGTACTCACCCCAAATAATGGTGACAGAATGGAGATGCCTAACGTTGTAGGGATCCTGACCAGGTCTACAATGATTGAGCAATACTTGGAGTATTGCAAAGAGCAGTGTCACAAGCCACTTAGTAGGTCTACTCTGTTTAAAATATTAGAAGTTCGAGAAGCGTCTCAGCGTAAAACGCTTCAGGGCTTAGACAATACAGCGGCAAATGGTGCTGAGGGCTTTCAGACTATCGAGACGCTGGTTAAAACTCTTGAGAAAGGAGGAATGGAAGAAAAGCGG
>OZ037775.1:46096148-46128648 GCA_964035525.1 Porites cylindrica
GCCTCCGTCTGACCGCATTTACTTCAGTTTGTAAGCGGTAGCTCAGCTCTGCTAGTTTTCAGCTTTTTCCCGTTTCTTTTTTTATGTACTTGTACAGTTACGTCAGTTTTGCACCTGCTCCTTTACTTGATATATTTAGTTTCTTTGTATGCCTAGGTCACCTGTCCCGGAACCGCTCTATAGGAGGCGACATAAGTCTCGTTTGACGCAGTTAGGTTGCAGGCAACGTTACAGACCTCTAGCCAGGCTCGTTATCCATTTGTTTACCCTCAATGTCCTGCTCTAGCCTTTTATGGCAGCCTTACTGGTTATTGGGCTACGTGCCTTGTTGGGTACATTAGTGGAGATAATTCCCAGTTTTCCTGGCAGTCAGCCTCTGTGCTCCTGAAGTGTTCCCGGTCCCAGTTATCCGTTGATCAGAGTTTTATTAAATTTCCCCAGCCTAACTGGCACTAAGCCTGCGTGCTTCTTTGGGGGATTCAGGTCGAGATCGACCAGTTGTAGCAGTTCTTTCTTTTTGCTTAGCCTCTATGCTCCTACCGTGTTCCCTGTGCCAGTTATGCGTTGTCAGAGTTTTATTATTTAGTTTCCCCAGAATAACTGGCAGCCTAATTGGCACTAAGCCTGTGTGCTTAACTGCCGAGAGATTCAGGTCAAGAGCGACCATTTGTAGCACGATTTTTTTCTTTTTGTGAAAGCTAGTTTACAAGTGTTGTACATTAGGTATTCACCAGTAATCACCTATTATTGTATTTACATAAGTACGTTGTACTTTGTAGGGTTCGCCAAGCCGTCCCAAAATAAACTTATTTGCAATTACGTTTTGTCTGTTGATGTTGTGTTGTGTAGTCAAAATATGTTGGTTATGATATAATCGCCCGTCCGTCGGTATGTTCCACTTAGGCGTAAGCAGACGTAACTACAATCATGGACAAAAGTCTTGGGTCACATTTGCATTTTTGGGGCTTTCTTCACAGTCATACATGCCCAGCCCCTCACTCCAACCCACAAACAAGGTTGGACGCGTGTATCCAGAATTTTTCTTGAGTTTCAACTTTGCATAGGCATGTCATTAAATAACCTTGCAGCAATTGCATCACGTAGCAGTCTTTTAGCATCTATAACCTTCATGCCAGGTTTATCTCTTGATTCATGGGGGAGAGCTGGGCATGAGCCGTTGGAAGTAGACGCACATTTGAAAGCTCAGCAAACTCGGCTTTGAGAAATCAACAGAACACAGTGAATATTGCCGTTCTTGTACGTTTCCACCGTACTAACAGCTACCAACATGGGAAACAAAGATTTAGAAAAAAAAACGACCGAGGATAAGCAGTTCTGGCACCGACACGGAATCCATCGAAGCAGCCCAAGATGGCGCCTACATCAAAATGACGCTAAAAGAATATCAAAGTTTCTTATTAAGACTTACAGCTATCGAAGACAACACTAAAATCCGTGAAGAACGAATTCTTAATCTGGAGGCTAAACTTCACGAAGCCCAAGTTGAAATACAAGCCTTAAAGAAACAACTCCGTGGAGTCGATAAGACAGTGAACAACACTAAAGATTCCCTTGAGTTCACCCAAGGTGAGCATGACGACCTTGTGGAACGCGTCGCGAACTGCGAAAACGAGCAGTCAAATTGTTGGGATGAGCTTACTCATTTAAACATCTATAGTCGTCGATCTAATTTTCTACAGAGTCAATGAGTCCAAAGAAGAGGATTGCTTCTCGCTGGTACGTGACGTTTTAACCCGAAATTTAAACCTACCACAAGACGAAGTCTCGAATATGAAGCTTTGAGGGGCACACCGTCTTGGCAAGCCAAACGGAAACAGAGCCCGACCTCTCATTGCTCGCTTCAGAGACATCGTGCCTGGAAAGCTCGCTACAGGCCGAAAAACTCGCGTATTTCAATGGGTGAAGACCTACCGAAGCACATACAAGAAATCAGGAAAAACGTCCTTATCCCTGCGATGAAGAACATAAAACAAGAAACACCTAGCCACAAAGCTACCGTCATAGGAGATAAGTTAGTTGTTAATGGAAAAGTTTTTTTCATGATGACGTGCCGAAGAAATGGCTCCTTTTCAACTCTTCAGTGAATACCCGTGAGGATTATGGCAATGGGTACAGCCGAATATCAAGAACCACTTGCAAAATCAAGAAGAATCCTCTGATGTTATGGTCCAATCCCAAGAACTGCTTAGTCGAAGAGAATAGGTGACGCTTTTTCTAAGTCCAATCCTTTCACAAAACTTTAAAATTAACTCTCAGTTGAAAACCAGTTTTATTTTTACTCCGTTGTTTCTTGCCTTTAAAATCACGCTCTATTTTTGTGTTTCCAAATACGGGGACTTAATTTCGACCCTGAAATGGGACTCGCTATTTTCATGCTTCCCTTACGGGAACCAAATTTTCACATGCACCTTACAAAATGGCAAATCTGTTTATTTTACATTCAGAGTCAAAGTCGTTGTTATTGCGGATGCTTTCTACGTCCCTTGTTATGCTACCCTCTCAAGTACGCCAAACCACTTTCGTGTGGTGCGTTCGAAGGCTTTTTTCAGCGCCTTTTCTATTTTTCTGTTTATGTTTCTTAAGTAATGTTTGTCTAAGTCCTTTGATAATTTATTTTATTTCTACTAGTATAGTTTGAACACTTTAATCACCAAAACACTGCATTCACATTCACACTTCGGCCAAAAGACAGCTGTGAAAGTCCGCCTTTGCCAGCACAATTTTCTTACTTTTTCCTTTTGTCCCGTAGACGCCTTTAAAACCTAGTTTTGATGTTAAATTCCAGTCCTTAAACGTAAGAGGATTGAATAAGTCAATCAAACGTCGATCAATCTTCCCTTGGTTACATAATCAAAAATTCCATTTCACAGTCTTACTAGAAACCTACGGCTCTAAAGAATGTGCCCAAATTTGGGAAGCTGAATGGGGTGGGAAGGTTTATTTTAGTCACGGCAGTTCACACAGCAGAGGCGTCATGATTCTCGTTAATCCGAACTTAGATGTCAACGTCGAAAAATGCATCCAAGACACGAATGGCAGGTTTCTTATACTTGACCTATTAATTGATGAGTTAAATCTAATTCTAGTGAACATTTAGGCCCCGAATGACGCGAACCAGCAGGTCACGTTTTTTAAAAAACTCGAAAATTAGCTTGAAGATTTTGCCCGAGAGAATATTATTAGCGCAGGTGACTTTAACTGTGCTCTGTCTGAAAATGACAAAAAAGGTGGAAATCCAGTTTGGACAAAATCCATAGTAATTAAAGAAGGTTTGTTCTTTAGAAAAAACGCTCAACAACTGGAAAAAAAGAAAGCCAACTTTAATTGGCAAAATCAATATTGTCAAGACATTAGGTTTGTCGAGACTCATATACTGCAGTTCCTTACTGACCGTATCTAAATCCCTCTTAGACAAAATTAATCAGATTATTTTCAGCTTCATTTGGGAGGGTAAGCCTCTCAAAATTAAGAAAAAGACTATCATTGGTGAAAAACACTGCGGGGGCCTAAAAATGATTGACTTTGAAATCATGGAGCGGTCGCTAAAGATTGCTTGGATAAAGCGTATCGCTGAATCAAGTAATGCATCGTGGAAAATAATCCCAAACCAAGCTCTTAACCAATACGGAGATTTAGAGTTCCTCATCGAATGCGACTACGATCGTAAGCTACTCAACTTAGAGAAGCTCCCGAAGTTTTACCACACCATTTTAAATTACTGGCATGACTTCAGAAGACTACCAGTGACAAGCAAATTTCCATTAACAAAAAAAAAAAAATTGGAACAACCATAACATATGTATTGATGGAAAACCGATTTATATTAAATCCTGGTGTGCAAGTGGAATTCGTTGCATCGAAGACCTTTTAAATGTTAACCTTAAATTTCTTACCTTATCAGAAATGAAAGAGAAATATAACTTTGAATTTCCTTTTACCACTTATTACGGCCTTTTAAGAGCCATACCAACTAAGTCGAAAAGTGCAGTACGAGTTAAAGCAGGCGTGCATGATGAATCTGAAAAGTGCGAAACATCCTTGAAGCTTTTTTCCACAAAAGAAGTCTATTCTTCCATACTTGACAAAAGCCTCTCAGCACCCACTGCTGAAGGCAGAATTCTATATCATGGGTTCACCAAAGAGGAAATTCCTTACATCTACAACCTCCCATTCAAAATCTTGAAAGAACCAAAACTGATCATGTTCCAAGTCAAAACTATTCACAATATTTTACCTAGCCAATCTAGCCTCTTCCTCGCGCGCATAACAGATACTGATGTTTGTCCTTTATGCAACCTTGAAAGTCAATCTCTAAAACATATGTTAATTACCTGTAGTGTATCCTCTTGTTTTTCTAACTGGTGGCACGAAAAATTTAATCACAGACTGACTTTATCTGAAAGCACTATTTTGTATGGTTGGCACAAAGAGTCAAATAACTGGGAAGTCCTTAATTACTGTTTGATTGTCGCGAAATATAATGTTTTTTTGCTACAAGCTTACGCAACGGCGTCCTGGACTTTGACAGTTTTCTACTGCGTCTCAACAACACCAGCACCATAGCTTATAGATCTAACCGCTTATCGCCATTCAAAAAAACATGGGACAAACTTCTTTAGATAAATGAATGCTAGTGTCATTTCCATAATACTTATTCCTTCAAGCTACACTTTACTGCTGTACTGTTTCACTTATTAGGTCTGCGTCTTTTTCCTTTTAATTAATTTTTTTTCCTTTACAAATTTAAATTGTTGAGTTTGATCGTCCGGGTGAACGTAGTCCTGAATAGGACTGTTGTTGTTGACAGTGACTGACGTTTCGACAACCTATGCGGTAGTCATCTTCAGAGTCAAAGTGAGTTGTATCACGTCAGTTGATGGTATTATACTTTGGTTATTGATCTGATTGGTCAATTATGTCGCGATGTTATTGGTCGTCTGTCAGTTAAGCCGTCATGTTATTGGCTGTGAAGACTCGTAATCAGTGATTTTGTGCGTTTCGATCCGTCTATTGTCACAGTTAAACAGTCGTCTATTGTTGGTCAAATTGTCAGTTCTCCAGTTGTTCTCTCGTAGTTAGTTTTGCTTAATCTTGTCAATAAGTCGTTTGTACGGCGCTGGTAACTGTTGGCTACGATTCAGTGGCGTTTGTTCTAAGTTAGTAAACCAGCTTTCTAAAGTAAGACGTTGATAGTAGTCTGTAGAATACGTTATACATATCGCAGAGTCCCAGTCAATTTGATGTTTCGTCTTTAAATAGTGCTCAGCAATGTGATTGTTGACGTCACCATTCCCCGTCGCGTGTTTGTGTTAAAATAAAAAAAATTCTTGATTCATGCCAAACACTGATAATCTGTGGGAAGGCAGAACTGCAAGTTATTTTGAAAACGCTGCACTGTTTTATGAGAACATCCAGAAATGAGAGAAAATTAGGAAAACTACTTCTCTGTCCCAAGGACTTTTGTCCAGGACTGTAGGAATCTAAGGTATACAAGAATATCCATGTTGTGGTCAAATGGTGGCTGTCAAAACAGGGAATCCACTGACCACTATCATATGACCGTATTGGGAGCTCAGCGCTTAACTCATCAAGCTGGCTCACTTAGTTTTTTTATGATCTCCGCTTATCACCAGTTGACAGTTTTCAATTGATTGCAAGCTCCTATTTTTTCCTAGGAAAGAAATTTAAAAAGTAACCGTGACAGGTTAAAGAAACCAGCGGTGACAAGTAAAGGCCCGCGAAAATGGGAAACGTTTATAAAGAAGGGAAACAATGAGATCAAAAAAGGGAAACCCGATTTTTATAAATCTCAAGTTCGAAAACAACATTGATAACCCAAACGAAATTTGGAAATCTATTTATCAGAGCACGGACTGTAAATTGACTGAATAGTAGAGTAGTGCCATAAATAAACTGAGAATGAACAATACACTAGTTACTGAACCTTCGACATTTGCGAAATCCTGAACAATTGAACAATTGTTTTACCTCGATCGGTCCTACTCTAGCCTAGGCGTTACCAAATGGATATGCATAACTCCAGCAACATACTACAGCAGTGGAAGTTTTTAAAATCCTAAATAAGGCCCCTGGACTTCATAATATTTCCTGCATACTTCATAGAGAAGAAGCATGACAGTCATTTCCGCTTCTTTGTCAGCTATCATCAATAAATTCCACATATTGACGTTTTTCCTTTAAAATGGAGGAAGAACAAAAATCTACCCTGTATTTAAGGTAAATTACCATACAGACCCGCAGAATGACAGGTCAATCTCGGTCTTATCTGCTCTATCAAAAGTATGTGAAAGGATCGTGTACGACCATCTTTACGTCCATGTAAAGGAACACGATCTTTTACCAAAATACTAGTCTGTATTTTTCTGTTCACTTCACATTAACAACTTTGACAGATGTAACAAATGAATGGTATCTTAACCCTCGTACGTACAAGGAAGGGGGGAGGGCGGTGGTTGACACTCCCTCTGAGATTTTTGTAATTTTTTCCTAGACGATAAAACATCAGCAATGGAAGTTTTCAGTAGCTGTTCGTTTATCCCTTGCGCGCATTTTGAGACAAGTTTAGTGATGGTCAGTTACTATGGTTTCGAGACATGACGTCATAAGTAGCAGGTGGTAAAGCCATTTTGAGTGAAAATGCATGTTTTAAAGTCTTTCAGCAATAAAAGTAAAGCTTGTGGATAAAATGATGCAAATTGCTTATGTGTTATTTAACAAGGAAGGCAAAATCGTCTCGAAATACTGCAATATATCGAAAACTCAGGGAAGGGGTTCTGTCAACCCCCCCCTGTACCACGGTGGGGGTATGACTTTCCTTGTACGTCCGAGGTTTTACATTGATTAGGCATGACTACTTCGGCCGTAATTTTATTAGATCTCATTTAAGCCTTTAATACCGTCTCCCACGCAATATTAGGGCCTCAGGGTAAATAAGGGGTTGAATGACTGAAACAATGGAATACAGTTAGGATTAACATTTTATATAAAGAAAACTAACAAACATGAAATTTTATATAAAACGGTCCACGTGCACGTGCATATGAAACTTGAAAACAATGCCAGTGAATAATGAGGACGCTCACTTGTAAACACAAAATCTGGGGGGAAAATTGCTTATATTTGAGTCCCTATTTAAAAGCCTTTCCTGTTTTCAATGTCCTTGAAACTTGCAGGGAATATTTCTTGACGATTGATCTCGGAATTATCGAATTTATAAAAAAATTTAGCGAGCGGTTTTTGGAAAAATGCGACATTTTTAGGCATGGACCAAATTACCTCCAAAAACTGTATCAAAAGCAGCTGAATGCAAGTTAATAAAATCCTTCTTACTCGCGATCGCCCAGAGCAATTCCCCTCTTTTTTTGTATGCAGTTTTCAATGGAATCAAACCACTATGAGATGAAGCCGCGTTCCCAAAGCTTATCATTTTCTTAATATATTAGCGAATTGAGCGGCTGGCATGCTATTTCACTGCTTTGATGATTCTTAAAACTGCATTTCGAAATATTTCTAAAACGCTCTCATAGAATTTCTTCAAACTTTGCCATAATGGAGGCAATTATGGCAGGTACATACTCCCTTAAGCGATTTCTTCAAAAAACTCCTGGTACAGAGAAACACAAGGATAAATGAAAAACGTAATGGCGTCATTACGTTGCCATGGCGACTCCGATTGCAATAAACCCAGATCATAAGAAATTTTCATCTTTATGTAATACAGTTGTGGTAACCTTTTTTCGATATCTTTACTCATGCCGACGTAGTTAATGCTCAAACTTGGGAGGTATCGCCCTAAAAAAATCCAGTCGAGCCACCTTAAAACAATTGCAGAACAGATCGAGAGCAGCCTGCATAGTTCCCTCCTTAGGCTATGAAACGAGATCAAAAGATCTCCTTAAATTTCGTAATCAAGATAACCTAAGATAAGGCTTTGCCTTCTTATGCGAATATTATAGACAAAAACGTGCACAATATCTGAGGGAACTCTTTTCAAATATCGAGCAGCGAAAGCAAACCCTACAACTCTCGCCTTTGATGAAGTAACCTCAATATTGGAATGGTTTGTGTTCCACAAACGGAATGCTACAAAGGTTTGATTTTCCACACACAAATGTAAAACTCCCTTTACCAGAACTTGAAATCAGCTAAATCTGCAAGCATTTTGAAAACGGACTTATCGGTCTCTGTCAAATGGTCACTTAATCCCTAAATTTAGCTGTTATTGTCCCTTTTTTATTTTTAACTATTTTTAGTAGCTATGTAATAGGTAGAGATTTGTTACCAAATTTTATGGCCGTTCTCCTTTGTACCTTAATAGTCTTGTACTTACAGTGTATATTTACATTTATGAACTGCTTTCACGTTAAGACGTCTTTAACTTATTGGGTTTTACTGTATTCAAATTATAGTAATATTTACTGCTGTTTTTGTATTTGAGCTAAAGGGATAAGAACAATAGAGAAACAATCCTCGCGTGCACTAAATGTTCCTATAGTCCTTATATTATTTTGAGCATTGTACGAGGAACGAGATTTCCATTTCCATTACCAAATGGTTTATACCTTGCCCGAGACCATGTGCACCAGCACCTCTTCTGTGACCTATACTGTATCTCGACCAAAGCAAACTCATGGCATATGATGAGAGGGCACGTCCATTTCATGAACTTCTACTAATCAATCATGACAAACGTATTTTCCTGAATACTCTAATATTTTTTTTATGGAAAGGATAAAATATGAATAGGGTGTACAAACTGGCGTCTGAAAATGCGTTTTTTCTGTTTATCTGACACAAATTAATGTAATTTGTTTTCCCGCAGGTATTTGGACGTAAACAATCTCAAGAAGCTCCCGCCAGGGCTTTTTTCAAATCTCGTTTCGCTGCAGCTATTGTGAGTAAACGACGCGTTTCTTCAAGTATTATTTTATAAACACGTTACGGCTACATTTCATGACAATGATTCGCTGCGATTTGCACAAGAAACTTATAGGTCCTAGAAGGTATTATTGATTTTTCCGTTTTTTATAAAAATGAAAGAATTGGGAAGAATTGATTAAAGGAAGCAAGGAAAATTTTAAACAATGATTCGTTTGGGTCTTCTTTTAACAATCTTAGGCCTAGTCCAAACGTTGAACTTTTCATAAGACGAGCCAAATTTAGTGAGTTAATTTCATGAAAAGTTCGACGTCTGTCTAAGTCAACTTCGTCTGCGCAATGAGTTTGGATCATCCAACACGTTCTATCCGCATTACACTTAAAAACGTCGCCCATGAAAAGTGAAGTTTTCATTAGGCTTTGCGAAGAAAAACGAGGTTTTTATCACCGTTTTTGGACTCTTATGAAATTTATAGTGAGCAGCAATTGTCACACTTCCAAGAGAAAATACAGAAAGAAAAGGAGTAGTTTAGCATTATTTTATGTGCTGGAATGTTTTTGTCACTGCTACAGAGAAGAAAATAATTATGCAACAAGAAGTATTTGTTCACGAGAATGAACTATATTCAAAAATTGTACACAAACTCTTAGCTACGAATTTTACAATTTGACCGAATTCAAATTCACAAAAAACTACCAAGCGAATTCAAAAACTATTAATCGAATAAACGAAAATTAAGCACAAATGATGTGTTATAAAAGAGCATGGCAAAACCAAAGTGCTCTACTGTGTAATATCACAAAAACAAATAAAAAACAATACAGACAATAAGTATTTGCTGCACATTCGACATAGCTTCATCATAAAATGAGGTAAAAAAGTAAAAAGTAAGTAGAATTTATTTACACCGGGCTGTGCATTCAGTGACAAGTCTAGTACCCTGTGAGGTAATCGAACAATAAAAAAATACAAGTTAAAAAAAACCTAGAGCTAGTTTTGTGGTTGTTTTTCCTGTAAGTACATTAACTTACATTGTCGAGCAAATGATACACAATGCGAAATCCTGAGACAAAAATTTAACAGATTTATTATCTATTTAATAACATAACTTAGAGGTCTTGAGACTAGACTGGTTTGATGCCTTTTCGAGTACTCAAGATACAGCGTGCAGTAAATAGTATTAAAGCTTTACAAAATATTTGGCTTCATTTGGTTGTTACAACAATTCTCAGCTCGCCATTTTTCACTTCGACTGAAGAGATCGTTTTATCATTGGTGAGCTTAACAGAAACGATTACTAACTTACTAACTTTCCTGACCAGCTGTTACCTTGGCGTGCGGCAGTTTCATTAAATTAAAGGCAGTACTGTCCCGTCCGCGGCTAGTAGTTTTTCGATTTAAAGTTCGGTAGTAAACATTTATGATGCTTGAGTCCAATGTGTGGGGTGAAAACATACACACGACGTGGATAGGCAATGATTTGCTCAAAATTCGCAAAATGAACAGGGCCGAACTGATTTTAAAAATTGCATATTCGTCCGCCATTACTCTTGCCGCCATCTTGAAAACGAGATCTGCCAGACGTCTCGCCCGTTGTCTCCTTCCCGCCTTCCTTTGCGCGCACATTTTCATCAAAAGAGAGACATATGGGTACAAGGAAGTCTTGGTAATGTTAAGGTCCATACTCAAATAAGAGTCTAGCCACGTGCCCAAGATACGGACTTATGGGGAAGGACTTAGTTTATAGTCGCCGACTCTAACACCATCTATTGACACTTTTTCTGGCTGCTTGCACGACCCAATAAGCAAGAACTCAGTCTTCTCATCTTTCAGCAATAATTTCTTCTCGTACATCCACTGGTGGATGTCTCGAATGCAGCTTTCAATGGCTATGACGACACGTGCCTCTCCGGTGCTAAAGTTAGAACTACATGACAAATACAATTGAGTGTCGTTCGCGTACGCATGTGAAGTTGGCAAATAGGACTCCAGAAAAGAGAATTTGAGATCTCCCTTCCAAGTTCGATTTGAACCAGGAAAGAGCAGTACCACAGACACCTAGTTTTGTTTGAAGCGATTGTAGCAAACTCAACGGTGTCGAAGGCGGCACTGAAATCTAATTTTTTATCTCAGGTAGATTTTTCTTTATCTTTTGTTTTTGGTTAATGTATGCTAATAGCGTTGAAACAAAAGAAAAATAAAATCTACCTGAGATAAAAAATTAACTACAGCATATACACTGTAAAAACCAGGTAACCGTATGTTATTAGGTTACATTGACCAAAAAATATAGTTCAGGTTAACCATTTTTTATTCCCGTTGAAACACCTTTTCTTTATGGGTTACATTAACCTTTAAAAATGGTTGTTTCTACCACAGCCCACGCCACTTCTCATAAAGTTTAATAATTGTTTGTCATAATAACTGTTCGTCATAACCTTGGTTAAACTAACTTTAAATTTTCAGTTGTTATAACTTTAAATTTTCAGTTGTTATAACTTTAAATTTTTAGTTGTTATAACCGAAATAAAAGGATAAATATGTTTCAACCCATAGAGATAAGTTATAGTAACTATTTTTTGTGGTCATGGTAAACCAGTTTTTTGGGTACTAGTGATGAATCTGTGGTAACCCATTTAAAATATTCAATAGGTGGTAGCTTTAACCATTCCACATGGGTTAGAAGAAAATGGTTGTTGTAACTGATAATAATGGATTACATTAACCTCACAATAATAGTCTTCAGCAACATTTTTAATGGTTATGTTAACCGTTCTCTACAAACAACAGAAACAACATAGTTGACCACTAACCTCATTGAAAAGATAATCACACCACTAACCTCACTGAAAAGATAATCACACAACATTGTAAGTAGAATATGCTTATGTATTTAAAGTATTTAAAGCAGAACGATTGACGTTTTTAAGATAATTTCAATTACTTAGTTTCAATACATTTTTTACTCGAATCTTATAATTGCCTTTTTAATTGTATGTATAGAGAGATTTATACTAGATTTTTAGGGCTTTTTATTATTTATTAATTAATTTATTATTTATTTTTATTCTATTTTGTTTTTATTTTTTGTTAGTGTGCATTAGATCATATATTTGAATGTTATTTTTCGCCTAATAAATAATAAATTATTATTATTATTATTAAAAATGATTAAACACTCAGCCCTGCTTCCTAAAATAAACTACAGCAAATTTAAATTGGAATACTGCATGTCTCTCACAAGACTGCAAAACAAGACTTTGTACACATGATTGTAAAGCAGGAACATCCTAAATCAGAAAAAATTCAAGTAACTCCAGAATCAATAGTGATACAGTACTTTGATTAAATTAAAATCCTAAGGAAAGTGCCTTTTCTGCCAAAATTGCTTTGTCAAATACAAAGGGAATTAAGAATTTCGTGAGATTCAATGATATAACAATTGTAATGTCTTGCCAGTGAACTTTCTTTCTTTGGCTAATGACTGAAGAGAAGAGGAGAATATGATCTAAAAACTACCAGGGCCCTTCATTGTTCTACAAGCCATGTTTATCTACTAGAAAGCAAAAAAAGATTTCCTGTTCCAAGTAGTGGCCCGTTGAGGGTAACTCATCATCAGGACTTGTCTTGCTTGTAATGAAAATATGATTACTCGCCAAGCTGCATCATTCAAAGTTGTTTTATTCCCTCAATCATTCAAATTTGGTTATATTTCTTGAAACAAACGAAAATATTTCGTTTTTAAGTTCACAGGTTAACGCACGAAAAATTACAGTCTTTCAGCGATACACCTGTGCTCTAAGTTAACGTGAGGAACAACTTGGCTCAAGGCGGTTAATTAAAAAACTGAACTATCAGAGCCCAAATTCCAAGTCTCTCATTGGCTAGCTAAGTAGATTAACGTCAAGGTGTTAAGTAACATACTATAGTTGACAGCAAACAATGCAACATTTTCTGAAAACCCTTTGTTGTTTCTTGAGTAAACTAGCTTAACATATTTCCAACCATGAAATAGTTTGAGCTTACAAAAAGTTTACTGAGCAAGGTTTTTTATTTACTGAGAACATTTAACGCCTTTCAAGGTTCGTGACGTGACGAAATAGAGTTACTTTAGGCCACTAAAGACAAATACGGCAAACCCGCTGGAATTTTTTGACCCGTGAAATACACGAAAGTCTTTTTTGAAAAACACGCGAGGAGAGCTGTTGGCTTTTCGAGGCGCTCAGCATTGATTTGAATGACATAACCTGTACAGGACATCTTGAAGAATCATCTCACTTAGATAACGATCAGTTCTCTCGGCTAGTCCGTGGAGGGAAACGTCAGAGAAGAAAATAGCGCTCGCGTCCCGCGGCTTCGCCTCTTGCGCATACCATTTCTAGGCACATTAGCTGTCAATATTTTTTCTGTCTCTTTCTTTGATAAATTTAGACAGTACGGATCATATAAGGTTATATCACTGTGTATAAAAACAATAGTAAGAAATTTCTGTTCGACTTTTTTTGCTTCACACGACGCGGCTTTTGGCGCCAAAAAAAACTCAGAGCACAGACTACCCGATATGAGGTTCTGTCGTTTTGCATTGGTATACCTGTGATTCGGACGGACGGACGCACGGGTGGACGTTCGGCAACGTGACCATGACGTCACTGCTGAAACCTCCTGGATGGATAGGTAACGAAATTTTCTTACCCATCGTGCGCTCCGCTATAAACATAGGCACCGACACTTGTGTTGTTTTCTAAACTCATGTAGTTATCTTTGAACTATATTGTCGTCTTTGAAATATACTAAGAGCTTTGTGAGTTCCAGGAGGTAGTGACCTTTTCGAAATGAAAGAGGAAATGCTGGAATGTATGTGCTTCAGTGCTGACAAGTTCTGTCCCCTCTTTTCTTGAGGGAAGATGGGGTTTCAAATGTCAACGCGTCACGAGGAAGAAGCAAATTACGGTGTAGTACTCTCTTGTTTGCCCCGTCCACCTTCTGGCCTCATCCGATAGACGGGACTGTCTGCTTTTCGTTTCTCAGTGATGTGCATCTGTTCTTCCCAATCTGAACGAAGCTTCTCTGGTCCCCCTCTTTGTGACGGATTTCGAACAAGGACACGATCGCCAGGTTGTAGTACCATGCTGTGTGCTTTCCAGTCATAGAATTCTTTGTTCCCTGTCACTCGCTGACATAGGTTGGGTAATCAACAGTCTCACTGTTCTTATCTAAATCAAAGATGAGACCAGTTGGTAATCGAGGGGTACGGCCAAACATTAAATAGAATGGGGCGTAGCCTGCCGCTTTACGCTTTTTGCAGTTGTAGGCGTGAACAAGCTTATTCAGAGAGTCTTTCCAAGTTGTTTTCTGTTTCTCCGGCAGTGTTTGCAGCATTGATAACAGCGTTCGATTCATGTCTTCCACCTGGCCATTAACTTGCGCGCGGTACGGCATCGTTCAGGAACTGTCGACTCCACTGAGACGCGCCTAATGATAGAACAACTTGTTTTCCAGCTCCCCACCTTGATCGTGATGAATGCGTGCTGGAAACCCAAATAGATAGAGTCATTAAAATGTTTTTCCGCAGCAGTACGTGCTGTTTTGTTACGTGTTGCATACGCTTGTGTGTATCTCGTGAAATGGTCAACTGTAAGCATCACGTACTCATATCCACCCTTGCTGTCATAGAATTCCTAATTAATAATAGTTACGTCTTGTATGCTAATTACTTTTATTTAAGTATTTTTCTGCTGTGTAGACTATTACGTAATTTTTATTGTTAAAACTTTCATTGTAAGCCGTTCTATTCATTGTAAGCCGTTCTATTGGTTGAAAGCTGTTAATTACTAGATCAGACTTTTTACTATAGTCCCTTTTGACACACCTTACATTTGCGTGGATTTTGGAAGTTGTTAAGAAGGAGCCGCGTCGCTAAAAAAAAAAGTCAGTGCAGAGGGCGCGTTCGGAGAGACAACAAGAAAGGGACCTAGAAGCACAAATCGATATGCTGAAATCCCTTCAGCAGAGGCATTCCTTAACTTCACGGCAAAAGAAGTCATTTGTCGGGGAAAAGCTGCTTGTTGTGCTATAAGAGTTGAGAGAGAGCAGAAGAAGTATTTTGTTACGTAACAACTCTCCAAGGAGCTATTTCTCCAAGAACGTTTGCGGAAACGCAAATTGAACTAGAGTGTAGCGGCAGACCGGGGAAAAAACCGAAGCCGGAGCAAGTTTGAAAAAGATACAAGATACTGGAGTTTGAAGGTTTTGGAATCGTCGACGGGCTGGTCTAAAGGAACGAACAAGGAACTCTGTTTTATACGTAAGGTGAACTAAAAAGGGAACTATTACTGCGTGTTCGGAGAAGATAATTTGTAAATATGTTGTAGGCTAAGTAGTTCAAAAAAAACGCTGTGAATTTTGTGTAAAAAGTATCATCGCATTAGTCTTTAGAAATTAGAATAATTATCACAAGTATTATCGCATTAGTCTTTAGAAATTAGAATAATTATCACAAGTATCATCGCATTAGTCTTTAGAAATTAGAATAATTATCACAAGTATTATCGCATTAGTCTTTAGAAATTAGAATAATTATCAGAAGTATTATCGCATTAGTCTTTAGAAACGATTATAATTATAGAAACGCCTAGTTAATCTTAAAATCGTGGAGTCTTGGGAGTATTGTTTTAATAAACGTTTAGAGTATTATTTTTTTATATACGTGTTTTCTCGAGTTTGTCTATGCTCGGTGTTGTCGTTGGAGAGGACTCACTTTTGTGGCGGGTTTCGTCACAGATTTTTGGTGTCAGAAGTGGGATTGCTCTTTAACGGTTTGCATAAACGGCTCAAACGGAGACACGTATACAATTACCGTATTTAGGATTTATCATGGCCGCTAGAGCCACCGTTTATAACTCCTGGTCATTACAAGAACTTAGGGATGAAGCTACGAGAAGACGTATTTATTTTCCACGTAAGGACGGGGTTAAGACCTTAGCAAGCAAACTAAGAACGTTTGATCGGTCAGGCCAAAGTTCGGGCGATGCGGGGGAAAACGAGAATCTTGCGGAGTCTGTTCCGGACACTAGTCTCAGTTTTGAACAAAGATTACAGCTACAGGAACGTGAAATGCAGATGCTAGAATTACGAAGGAAAATTAGTCAGGAGCAAGGGGAAATTAGGGAGCTAGAGAGGGAGGTTGAGAGAGAGAGGCGCCAGCCAGAAAGGGAGGCTGAGAAAGAGAGAAGAGAGTATGAAAGGCAAAAGTCCCAGGAAGAAGAAGAACGTTCGATTCGAGAAGAGGAGAGACTTAGATTACTCAGAGCTGAGAAAGAACAATTTGCTGCAAGAGAGTCGGAAAGACGGCAGGTGAGTAACAATGAGACTAGGGGGCCCAAATTTATGAAAATCAGAGAAATGAGGGAAAGCGAAGATATAGATGATTATTTCCGGATTTTTGAAATGACTGCAAGGGCACAATCCCTACCTGAGGGGGACTGGGTTGGTAACTTAGTACCCAAGCTAACTGAAAAGGCTAAGTCAATCTACTTAGAAATTCCTGACCCTGCCTGCCAAGATTGTTTCGAAAGTAAGGCCATTATCATTAAAGCTTACCAGTTAAGGTCTCGGTAAAGGAAAACGAGGTGCCCACAGAAAAACATTCTAGCCGCGCGAGTATTTTCGCCACAAAGGCAAGTTATATATCAAATTAAAACTAAAAGACTAAATTATCTTATAGAAGGTTTTATTTCATCGAATTTCAAAAGGCGCTTAAGTTTTTTGCTCTCGAACTCAGAGGTATCGATTTTACTGCTGAAGCTCCAGCCCTTTCGCGTTGTTAAATGTTCACTTCCTTTTTATTGCATCTGATTGACAGATAAAAGACCCAAAAAAGGGTGTGAGGAAATTTGAATATGTCTCGTATTAGCGGAATTATTGCATTTCAAACTAAAAAGTCGAATCTCGAGCGCGATTTACGCAAAGAAACTGACATAAAATGAGTTACAAAGGGAAATCGGAAAATTCCTCACACCCTTTTTTAGGTCTTTTATCTGTCAATCAGATGCAATAAAAAGGAAGTGAATATTTAACAACGCGAAAGGGCTGGAGCTTCAGCAGTAAACTCGATACCTCCGAGTTCGGGAGCAAAAAACTTAAGCGCCTTTTGAAATTCGATGAAATAAAATCTTTTATAAGGTAATTTAGTCTTTTAGCTTTAATTTGATATATAACTTGCCTTTGTAGCGAAAATACTCGCGCGGCTAGAATTTTTTCTGTGGGCACCTCGTTTTCCTTTACCGAGACCTTAACTACTGATCATTATAGATATAGGTTTCGGACTTCAGAGAAGAAACCTGATGAGGATTTTGTTCAGTGGGGAAACAGGACCCGTAGGTACCTCAATCGTTGGATGGCCGTTGCCGAGGCTACAGGGGATGCAGAAAAGATCATCGAACAAATAATGATGGAGCGACTCCTCGATGCAGTAAGCCCTGAACTTAGAGCTTGGTTAAAGGAACAGGAGCCAAAGACTGCTGAGGAACTTGGTAATCTCGCCAATTTGCATGTTCAGTCCAGAAAAGGACCACTTGTTGGAGGTAGGTATGTAACAAATCGAGGTGGGGGAAAATCTACGAAAAAGGAAAGGTTTGGAGGTAAGGCAGACGATTCCGTGCCTGAAGAGAAACAAAATCAAAATCAAGCAAAGCCTGCAAAACCCTCACCATCCCCTGAACAAAAGACTACGAAGCCTGAAATTAAGTGCTACAAATGTGGTAAACCAGGACACATGTCGTTTAACTGTGGTAAGGGTCGTGGGAAGCCCTCACAAGGGGTACCTGTTGTGCATGACACCTTTAACAACAGAACAATCTGAGTTTCCTCCTTGCAATGTTCGAGGTAAAATAAATGGAAAGTTTGCAGAAATGGTCGTTGATTCTGGGTGTACTAGGACTCTAGTTCACAGGAAATATGTAAACAGCTTAGCCTTGACTGGTGACAAAATCACAGTATTAACAGCTGCGGGAGAACGTCTTACAGTTGCCCTTGCAAAGGTTGAATTTGATAGCAAGGAAGGTAAACATGTAGAATTAGTTGGAGTTTTGGACAAGCTACCTGTAGATTGTTTACTTGGCAGGTCCTCCTTTGGAAAGACGCTTTCGAGACAAAATATTTTGGACCAATGGGAGGAAAACGTTCGGGCAGCCGATGCTGGTGGACAAGAGGCCTTCGTAATGACTCGAAGACAGAGAGCATTAGAAGAAACCCAGTTGAGAGCAGATGAGTTAATTGACCGAGAAAGTTCAATAGCAGTCAAAAGTTTATCAAAAAAAGAGAAGAAACGTGAGGGTCCAGAGGAAGGAGATCTGCAAACTCTCTTTGAGGGAAAGATACCGGAAGAGAAAGGTGAGGAGAATTCCGAGAATGATACTGCGGTAACCGAACCTGAAAAGGAGAATTTTCCGGTAAACATCCTCGACCGAAATAGAAATCAGCTGATTGCAGATCAAAAGTCCGACGTAACTCTAGAGAAGATACGCCGTGAAGCGTTCCAAAAGGCACCAGAAGTATCAAATAGCTACTTTTTCACAAATGACCTCTTGTTTCATCGCAAATATCTCTCAGATGAGCATAATGGAACCAGGTATGTTGATCGTATTGTAGTGCCAGAATCCTACAGAAACGAAATTTTGCGGGTTGGACACACAATCCCCTTATCAGGTCATATGGGTAGCAAAAAGACATTTGACCGAATAGCTGGGCATTTTTCTTGGCCTGGTCTAAGTTTTGATGTACGCAAATATTGTGCAACTTGTCCTCAATGTCAGTTGGTAGCCAGGAAGTTAAAGTCAAAAAGAGCACCTTTAAAACCGGTGGAAATCGTTACCGAGCCTTTTAAGAAGATCGCTATAGACATCGTTGGTGAATTACCTAGGACAACAACTGGCTATAAATACATTTTAACAATAGTAGATTATGCTACACGGTACCCAGAGGCCATACCTTTGCGAACAACAAACGCAAAGACTGTTGCGGAAGCATTGATTCAGTATTTCTCTAGGGTAGGTATTCCCAATGAAATAGTGTCTGACCAGGGATCCAATTTCATGAGTAAGCTCTTGGCCCAGTTGTACGACCAGTTAGGGGTTACTAAGATTAAAACATCAGTATACCACCCTGAGGCAAATGGGCTAGTGGAAAGATTCAATGGAACTTTAAAGGGTATGTTAAAGAAGTTTGTTCGAGAGCGCGTGCAGATCTGGGACAAGTACCTCCCATATTTGCTTTTTGCTTACAGAGAAGTTCCTTGTGAGTCCACTGGTTATTCGCCATTTGAGTTACTTTATGGGCGTACTGTGAGAGGACCCCTCGCGGTTATTAAGGAGACTTGGTTGGAAGGGCAGTCTTCGGAAGAAAACCTGATAACACATGTCCTGGAGATCCGTAGACGACTTGCAACAATGCAACAAGTTGTTCAAGAGAATCTGAAGCAAGCTCAGGGTAAGCAGAAACGGTGGTATGACACTCATAGCTCAGAGCGGTGCTTAGAGGTCGGAGATAAAGCCTTAGTTTTGTTGCCCTCCCCTGGAAGTAAATTAGAGATGAAATGGCAAGGACCCTTTACAGTCACGAGAGCACTAGAAGATGGGTTGAATTACGAACTTGACACCGGTAAGACTTGCAAGCAGCATCGCACTTATCATATTAACTTGTTAAGTAAATGGCAGAGCAGAGACGAAATGGCCGCTTTAGTGATGGAAGAGTCCCCAGAGATGCCATTACCCCACGAAAATAATGTTCCCCCCTTTGGTCACGAGGAAACCTGGGAAGATGTTATAATCTCGGATGACTTAACCGAAGGTCAAAGGAGCCAGGTGAGGAATTTATTACATGAGTATTCTGATGTGTTTTCGGGAAGACCAAACTTAACGAATGTAGCTACACACAAAATCGACACTGGTGGGTCGTCACCCATCCGAAGTGTACCCTTTAGAATACCTCAAAGACTCGAAGAGGAGGTCAACAAAGAGATTGAGAAAATGGTAGAAATGGGTATAATTCGTCCTTCCACAAGTCCTTGGGCGGCCCCTGTTGTCATTGTTCCCAAGCCAGATGGTACTATTCGGCTATGTGTAGATTACAGGAAATTGAACCATGTGACTAAGATGGATGCCCATCCAATTCCATCCATGGAAAGAATGATTGAGAAAATTGCTTCTGCAAAGTACATCAGTACAATTGATCTCACGAAAGGGTACTGGCAAATTCCCCTGGAGACCTTTGCTATCGAAAAGTCCGCATTTATTACCTCGAAAGGACTATATGAGTTTTTAGTGATGCCTTTCGGTATGAAAACAGCCCCGGCTACCTTTCAAAGGATGAAGTCGCAAACAGTCCTCAAAGGGTTAGATTTTGCAGACGCTTACATCGATGATGTTGAGGTTGACACGCCCACTTCTTTCCCACAGCATCTTTCTGAGCTTCGACAGGTTTTACAACGTTTGCGAGAGGCTAAACTGAACGCAAGACCTTCAAAATGCAAGATTGGAATGTCAACGGTAGATTTCGTCGGTCACCGCGTTGGTCGCGATAGAATTGAACCTCGCACAGCCCTTGTTCAGGCCATTGTAGATTATCCAAGACCTGAGACTAAGAAGCAGGTAAGATCTTTTCTTGGATTAGTTGGGTATTACAGAAAGTTTATTCTTAACTTTTCAGAACGAGCTGCTGTTTTGACTGACCTAACTAAAGGTAAGAATCCTTCTAAGGTTCAGTGGAATATAACCCATCAATTGGCATTTCAGGATCTAAAAGCAGCTATGCAAAACCCACCCGTTTTGAGACCGCCACATTGGGAAGACGAATTCGTTTTGTAAGTAGATGCCTCGAATAGAGGTCTTGGGGCAACCTTAAGTCAGAAAGATCAGGAAGGGGAGGAACATCCTATAGCAGATGCAAGTAGAAAGCTTCAGCCTAGAGAACAAAAGTTATCAACTACAGAGAAGGAGTGCTTAGGTATTGTATGGGCTGTTGAGCTGTTTCGGTACTATTTGTATGGCCGTACTTTTAAGCTGCAGACGGACCACAACCCTTTAGTGTGGTTGAATCAGGTCCGCGATAAGAGTAGGAAACTGCTGCGGTGGAGCATTACTCTACAAGAATATGACATGGTCGTCGAACACAAAAGTGGCAAACAGAACTGTAACGTAGATGCCCTTAGCAGGGTTTAAGTAAGCCTTATTGTTGTATCTCCATCGCTTTCTTAGGCTATTTTTTGTCTTCACTTCCCCTAAAAAATAGCCATTGTTGGGGGGAGGTGTCATAGAATTCCTAATTAATAATAGTTACGTCTTGTATGCTAATTACTTTTATTTAAGTATTTTTCTGCTGTGTAGACTATTACGTAATTTTTATTGTTACAACTTTCATTGTAAGCCGTTCTATTCATTGTAAGCCGTTCTATTGGTTGAAAGCTGTTAATTATTAGATCAGACTTGTTACTATAGTCCCTTTTGACACACCTTACATTTGCGTGGATTTTGGAAGTTGTTAAGAAGGAGCCGCGTCGCTAAAAAAAAAAAGTCAGTGCAGAGGGCGCGTTCGGAGAGACAACAAGAAAGGGACCTAGAAGCACAAATCGATATGCTGAAATCCCTTCAGCAGAGGCATTCCTTAACTTCACGGCAAAAGAAGTCATTTGTCGGGGAAAAGCTGCTTGTTGTGCTATAAGAGTTGAGAGAGAGCAGAAGAAGTATTGTGTTACGTAACAACTCTCCAAGGAGCTATTTCTCCAAGAACGTTTGCGGAAACGCAAATTGAACTAGAGTGTAGCGGCAGACCGGGGAAAAAACCGAAGCCGGAGCAAGTTTGAAAAAGATACAAGATACTGGAGTTTGAAGGTTTTGGAATCGTCGACGGGCTGGTCTAAAGGAACGAACAAGGAACTCTGTTTTATACGTAAGGTGAACTAAAAAGGGAACTATTACTGCGTGTTCGGAGAAGATAATTTGTAAATATGTTGTAGGCTAAGTAGTTCAAAAAAAACGCTGTGAATTTTGTGTAAAAAGTATCATCGCATTAGTCTTTAGAAATTAGAATAATTATCACAAGTATTATCGCATTAGTCTTTAGAAATTAGAATAATTATCACAAGTATCATCGCATTAGTCTTTAGAAATTAGCATAATTATCACAAGTATTATCGCATTAGTCTTTAGAAATTAGAATAATTATCAGAAGTATTATCGCATTAGTCTTTAGAAACGATTATAATTATAGAAACGCCTAGTTAATCTTAAAATCGTGGAGTCTTGGGAGTATTGTTTTAATAAACGTTTAGAGTATTATTTTTTTATATACGTGTTTTCTCGAGTTTGTCTATGCTCGGTGTTGTCGTTGGAGAGGACTCACTTTTGTGGCGGGTTTCGTCACACTTGCTCTTGCCTAGATGGAAAAAATCGAGGGAGATCAGCTCAAAGGGTGCCGACGTGCTTATACTTGTTATAGGTGCCCTGGTAACTGCGTTAGGTTTCTTTTGCTTAACACGCCTGCAACGATACTTCACAAAGTTCGCAATGTCCTGATACATATGGGGCTAGTAGAAGCGGGCCCTTGCCAGGTCTACCACTCTATCCACTCCCAAGTGGCCGATTTCTACGTGAAGTTCATTCAGCACAAGTAGTATTAATTGCTTAGGCAAGACAAGCTGCCAGCTAGAACTATTCTTTCGTCGCAGGATGCCGTGCTTATCGAGTTCCACCTTGTTCCATTCCCGTAGAAGATTATTAACACTGAGGGGGTCACGCACCAGTGTTTTCCACAAGCCTTGACTCCAATGGAATTGTAGTAGGTAAACATGGTTTATAAGAACGTATAGTCTCTGCGCTGCTTTGATTTCTTGAGTACTAAGTGGTTTAAGTTTTAGGTCCTGCTGGGTGGGTTCAGAAGTTGTGATATCGATGGTAACTGCTGTTATCCAGGGGATCCTGCCGTGCGACTGTTCCCTCACTTCCTCAATTGCGGCTCTCAGAACGTCCGGAGATAATTCTTCCGTACAGGTTCCCATGTAGGTATTCATGTCCGATGTTATCCTAGACAGCTACGTAGTCTGCATCAATGTTAGTGCCTCCTGGGTGATATTTAATAGCAAAGTTGTAGTCAGCTAATTCAGCTACCCATATCAGACCAGTTGCATTCAACTTAGCGGACGACATGACATACGTTAGCGGGTTATTGTCCGTATAAACCACAAAAGATGGGGCATAAAATAGGTACTCTTGGAATTTCTCGGTGAAAGCCCATTTCAGAGCTAGGAATTCCAGTTTTCCCGCATGTAAATGGTTGCTTCGCTCTGACGGCGTGAGTGTCCTTGATCCATATCCAACATCCCGCAGCTTTTCCCCTTGTTCTTGATATAATACAGCTCCAAGGCCTTCGTGTGAGGCATCCGTGTGGAGTACGAAGGGTGTCTTGCAGTCATGGTAGGCCAATCCCAGGCTGCGTTAGGAGATCAGTTAGGATGCTCAGCCTTGCCTGGTGATCGTCAGTCAAGTCGATTGGGTAATTTGACAGGAGATCATAGAGGGGCTTAATGGGCTAATCTTGAAAAATCCTATATATATTGGTGGTAATAATAGCTGATAATTCCTACGAGTTTACGTAAGGCCCCGACAGTACTTGTTTTTTATCCATCGGCAGTGACTATCCTTTCGAGGTAACGAGGAAAAGGCTGACGATCGTCTCGGGTCTTGCTATTCAGTTGGCGGTGATCAACGCACATTCTTAAACTGCAGTCTTTTTTTTTTTTCTAACACAGACCAATGGTGACGAGTATGAATTTTTTGATTGCTTATCCATCGGCCATTAATCATGTCTGGTAAGTGTTCTTTGGCCTCAACGTACAGGACTTTGGGGAAGGAGTTATATGCTCTCTGATCTGTACGGGTTTATCATCTACCACATTGTTCTAAATCTTTAGCACAACCAACATCTCTTGTACTATTCTCGCCTCTTCTTGTGCTAAATGGCCGAGGTCAACTGGTGGGACCCACGGCTCTTGCTTCTCAAAAGAACCACTGGAGATTCCCTCGTTTACCACTCGGTTTTCACCACTGTTCCCATCTGTGGTGTCCTTCTCTGACTGCTCTACCTTGTTTTCAAACGGTACTGGCGTTACCGACTGAACAAGCTCTGCTGTCCCCAACTCAGTCCGCTTGAGTAACATTATCTCCCTGCTTTGTGTTACATACTGGTACTTATATTCTGCTAGAGGAGCCACCTTGGATTCGGGTTGCACTTTCTTTTACCTCCACCCCCTCAGGCCACGCCCCCTCGGCTTTGGGCTCAAAATAACTGGTAAATCTTCCTCCTCTGGGCCAAAATGAATTGCGCGTTTGACTCGCCCAGTTTCCAGCCTGATAACACCTGTATCAGAATCCTTCTCATTAGCTTGCATGAAATTAACAAAAGACATTGCCTTGACTTCTGAAAGGCATAGGAATGCAGTCATGTCATGTTCGGTACCGATGCTGCTCTCTTGTTTTACTACCTTTTCGATGACATTAAGAGTAAGTCCATGGGTGCACCAGGCAGGCGTGCTACATGCCATCTCTCCGATTACACTGAAACTTGGCCAGTTTAAAGGGTCTACTCCAAAACTCAAAATGACAAACTCGTTTGTAGTTTGGATCTTTATGGTGGGAGATAGCCCACCCAAATAGTTTAATTAGAATTTTTACCAATAAAAGGGCACTAATAGCGGAGCTCCACGCGCGCGCGAAGCGCGCGCTTGGGCGGAGCCCCATAGCTAAGGAAATCTACCCATCCCAGAAAATTTGGTAATCACGTGACCGACCGTCCGTCCGCACCACAGGCATACCAATGTTTACTCTCACACTTTCTAGCTACTTTGGGAGCCCAGGAGAAAGCTGATTGCACATCAATGTTGTCATCAATTGACAGCTGTCAAAACAGGGTATCCGCTGACCATATCACCTGACCGTATCGCGGGCTCAGGTGTCGACCCATCAAGGTCGAGTATTTTTTGAAGTTATCCGCTGACAATTTACTCGTTTTCAAATGATCGCAGGCTCACATTTACTTTTGTTTTAAATTCACAACAAATATTTTGTGTTTATGTCAGTATCGCCCCGCACTATTACGATTTTGATTTCAAACTGACCTCAGACGCAAAAATTCAGCCAGTTTTTTTTTTAAAATACAGGCGGGGAAGACCTTTTCTTACCATGGTCACGTGTTGCTCATGCCCCACGTCCAATTTTTATGCTCTGATTAGTTAAAATTTGACAGGTGAGTTCCTGCGTAAAATGTATGCAGCATCTTGAAAGTTGTTTACTTTGACAGCTGAAGCTGACAGAGTTTTGAGTCAAATTGTGATGTTTTTAACTGTCTTTTTCCACTGGATGTACAAAATGAAATACAGCTGCTATCAAGAGTGTTCTCTTATTCATGGCTGGTTTGTTTATTGGGTTTTGGTTGAAAAATGCGTCGCTTGTCAAAGCCGATAATCCGATTTCGGATGGCATCGTTTTTGTTTTTCACCTTGCTGGATGCGTACGAGAATTATAAAGGCTCAAGCGATCCTTGCCTTACTTGATAGCTTTCAGGAGCTGCATCTCGAAATATGGTAAGCATGAGTAATTATTGTATTTAAATCTAATTTCATGAAGTCCAGCGGCGCAGTTTATGAAGCTAGTTTATGCACGTTTGTATTACGATTTGACTGAGACACTGATCTGACCTCGTATGAGGTTTGATATAAGCTTAAGCTTACAGAACTTTAAAAAGCCTTTAGTCAATATTAATTCACCGTAAATAGAAAGGAAAACTTTCGGAAGAATATTTGGTTATAATTTTGGCTGTAGAAAGAAAGCTTTGAACGATTTTCTTGTCGTGAGTTCATCTTTGAAAACAGCCAACACCGAGAAACCGGCGGCTTGAAACATAAACTTTAAGCTTACTAGTAAAGACTTGAGGATTCTTAGACACACTTAAATACTCATTTGTTTTCGTAAATAAAAATTGTTGTCTCTGTAAATGTTCTATCGAAATATTTTTCTTTATTGATTGTTGGTAGTCTCAAAAGTGTAATTTTCATCGCTTTGCCGTTTGTTTTCAGCCGTTCATAAACATTGCTTGCAGGAGTACTCAAAATGCCAAGAGTATCAAACGCTTTTTGAGATTACACATCGTTATAAAACCGTTAATAAAAAATAGACTCAATAAATTCTTTATCACGTTGAAGCGTAACTCTTTTAAAATTTCGCAAATTTGGCGCTTGCTTGTCAAAAGTTAAAACCGGCTGGCCGTATAGGTGATTTTGGAAATTTTTTGAACGGTTTCGCTAATTAAAAGTCCTCGCGTGCTTCGATGGTCCCGAATATTGAATGAATGCAATTTTGTCTTGAAAAATTGTGAATTACTGCATTTTGTACGAGGTCTGTATGATAAAAACAGCGCGTCATAGTACTCTTTCTCCTCAGATGTGGTGTATAAAAAAAATAAGATTGGTTTTCACGCACCCAGATTTATTGGCAAGAATTTGTAAACTTGTCGAACGCAAAAAATTCGGTCTGATTTGTTTTCCAAGAATTTGTTTTCCACGCCTTATCTACTGTGATCAAGAGGCATCATTGCTCTTAAAGGTGACCGAAGACTATTTTTTGGGTGTACATATAAGGCTATATCAACTCGATACAAAATTTGTTTCACTCCAAAATCAGTTAGCTTTTCCCTCAAAAGTCACATGAATGTGCCCTTAAGTTAAGTGATTTGTAGAATACAAAATTATTGTTCGATTTAAGTTATAAATTTATCAATGGGAGCTTCGCTTTTAGCTGTGGCTAAATATATATATTAATAGACAAAAGTAGGAAGCTCTAAGGACAACTGTTTTTAACCTTTGACTAGGAGGGTTTGTGTATATGTTGATACATCTTTAATAAATGCAAAAATATAAGTTTCAGTCCATTTGATTGACAGCTTGTCAATCATCGGCCTGAATATGGGACAACCTTTTTAGCCATTCAATCATTTGCTGATTTTGAGATCGAATATCTCTCCTTGCCAGAAAGCTATAACAATAATTTTGTTATTCCCTGCTTAACAACCCTTTGGTCTATAATAAACATAAAAAAATTTCTGGGCTCTGCCTTTTTTTGGTGTAAGATTCCAATTGAAAACTGCACCTAAAACAGACTTATTTCCACTTCACCTTTCCTATAATTCAACAGTTAATGGCTGCTTAATTTAATGTAAACCGATACTTTCTAGCCCGTTGTACAAGAATTGTAATAGAGGAGTTTAATACATGCGTAAAACGATCGAGATTTGGCGAGAAAATTAAAGATTTAACACTGATTAGCATGTCACCAAAATATCGAAGGCAAAATCGTAATCTTTGTAAACTCGTTTAGATGTTCTCGCAAAATCAGAGATTATTCTTCTTACGAGTTAAACTATACACAAGTCGTCTTATTCAAGTGTTTATTGTCTATTATCTTTACTGTGAGAAAACCAGGCTGTTCTTAATTTCCTAGGGGAGATTTCAAGGCCACATGGCGTGCGGTTGTTGACAAACTTTGAGTCACGCCAGTCATAAAGCAATGTCAACTCGCACATCTAAAAACAACGTAATGATGAGAAATTCTTCCATCTAGCGATCAAGAAATTAAGCTCTTAAAAAATTCGTTTAACTTCTGGCTGCGACCTCGGAAAAAAAAAAACAGTATTAGAAAGAAGTATCGTGTTATTTTCACTTACCACCGTCGATGTATGCTGCGTGACCAGACAATATTTGTTCAAAATCAACTTCTTTGCCTTCAAGCAAGGCTTTCCGATTGGCTTACTTATCTCTATCACTATATTTGCCTCTTCATATCAGCATTTTTCGGCAAATACAAGTTGTTCGAAACTCTGTCACTCGATCACTCTCGATCAATATTACGCCCAAGTATTATGTGACCAAAAAAAGAACCTGCAATGTTTTTTTCGGCGAATTTCCCGCGCCTACCCCGGAATCTAAACAGTTTCCTGGAAGAAAGAGTGAATTTTAAAAAACAAAACATAAAAAAAAATTAAATTGCCTTAAATCATTTATGAATTTACTATCTTTTGATGGCGAAGTCCACACATTTTCACCTGCAAAACAAGTTTTTTTTGCTTTTGAAAGAATTATCTTGTTTTATTAGTGAATACACTATAACCAAAGTACTATTTTGTAATGGGCATGATTCTGTGACTCTATACAAAACTATAGTGTAGATTATTTAAATTCATTGAAAGAAATTCTATTCTTTTGCAAAATTAAGCTTTATTTTACAGGATTGTACCGGCCATGTTACATTTGTACCTCAAATTCCAGACAAGACCAGAAAGAATCATGACCTTGCCAGATTGCGCAATCAGCAAAATTGTAACAGCAAGCTCCTGTCAAATTTCAGACCCTGCAATTTATTTGACTAAGCGTACAAGGGGCGTTCTTTTCAACCACGCGTTTGTGCTGTAAAGTCGCAATATGTCTCAGCTTTCCTGTTCATTTGCGATCTTCTGTGGAACGGAATGCGATTTCTCTTCGCGATGGCCTGGACGGCAACAACTTATATCACTAAATTCGTGTGCCGACGGCATAAAGGAACATCTTAGAGATGTAAATGTATCTCAATCGTGCGTTGTGTCCGAGAAAAAGCTCATTTTAGCTCGCGTTGGTTTGTTCGAAGATGATGACGGCCGCGATTTTACAATCTGCCCCAAGCATCTTCCAGTCCTTGGAGTAAGATTCCGACCATCAAAAAAATCTCAGCATCCTCTTCGCGGCAATCGAAAGGGCAAAGGTGACAGAGGAGTCAATCTGAAGACTGCAAAAGAAATCAGGGAAAAGTGGAACGCTGTAGTTCCAGTCGGTGCAGGTAATTAAAAAGATTTTACTTTGCATAGGGCGTTGTTACTGACTTGCTTACTTCCTATACGCGCGGCAACTGATATGAAATGCGGAGAGGCAAACATACTCATTTGGACCGTGTGACCCGGGACGCATAGATCACGTGTGGAAGGGGAGGATAGGAAAAGAAAGGCCTTCCCACGAGGCTTTGGGCAACGTGGGCTAGTCGGACCCGTCCCCAGTCGTCTCTCATTGAACCTCTCCCTACTAGCATAGGCGCGCATGGTTTGATGGGTATGGTGTGTGTTACGAAGTCGACTGGGGACGAGTTAGACCTAGGCAACTTCGAAGGTGCTAAGCAACCTACTAAGCTAAGATTTTTACTTCAGCTGTGGGTTTTTTTTTTACCTATATGCTGTTAATTTACTATCCATTTTGAAAATTCTGCTATAACACTTTTAAAAGTGTGTGAAAATGAAATTCGTGTCATCGCAGGCGCCAATAGCTTACTCATCAGTACCAGGGCGCATAGGTGTGATAATCATTCTACTAACTCGCGGACGAATTTAATTAATTTTTCCTAAATTAAGTAACCGTGATAACGGGGATACCGAGGGAAAAGGGGTTGGCATTTTATTAATAGGGCACATGTCCAACATATTTTTCATTCTAAAAACCCACCGAGTATACTATAAAATGAAGACTTTATGTCTAAAAGAATTTCTACTTACTAGGCATATGCAGATACTGTAGAGGTGCCCACTCTGACTTTATGAAAGAGTGTGAGCCACCCTCTATGTTGGCTACCTTAACTGGGGGATCCCAAATTTCAGCTACGCAAGAGGAGTTTATGGGTCACAATCCAGCGCCATCAACAGAGCACGTTGCAACAGAGTCAACTGAGACAGAAGAAGAGGAATTTGTGTTACCACGTTTGCGAGTGCGATTTCAAGATGAGATTTTGAACGAGGTAGGATTGATGTGCCTCTTAAATATGTTTGAATTAATAAATTTTAAAACTCCCAAAAAAATTCATAATATATTTAATATTGAGGTTATCATATTTTGTTCTACTTAATTTTTTTCCCAATCCGAGTGCGTGGCTTTTATATTCAATGTAAAAGAGTAATTATAACCGCGTCGTTCCACTCACTCGCGGTTGCATATTTTGTGGATATTGTAGTAAATATGTACGGAAATGGTTGGCGACGAAAGGGGTAACATTATTTCCCGTTCCCTACCCTGTGCTCGTTTTCGTCACCTCCCAAAGTCGTACTTCATGGTCGTCTCCTAGCAGCCTGCAGTTAACGTCAGTGCTCCGCATAGTTGCACTTAGCCTTGTAAAGCCTATGGAAGAGGCAGAAGCAATTCTGACACCGGATAACATGTATTTCTAATTATTTAGGCGCACATTCAATGCATAGGTTCCTACCTCGCTAAAAAACTGTTCCTTTTATTATAGCAAAGCGATCCGAATTCAGATATCCTCTCATCGTCCCCCAAGGCTCGTTGGTAGAAGAACAGACGTCTAGAGAGTGGTAACCAATACCTCAAGTTGAGCATCAGTTGCAGCACCTCAACAGTTATCTCCTGAAGTCAACTGATGGCCGAATCAGTCCAGTCAGGTCGCAATGCAGGTCTGATGTTGTGACTATGTCGTCATCGACGCGGCGCTATTATGGGAAAAAGGCAGACCAAGTTGTTGATTCCGTGTTGGAGGCTATTGCGCCGGGTAATTCATCATGGCTGCTTCAACAGGTGATCGCAAGGAACCAAAGCGGGCATGCTGTATCTGGTGATGCCGAGGACGATAGCCTGGTCTCTAGACTAGTAACGCTGTATAATGAAGCTAGATCCTGGAACACCCAGCAACAGATTCTCTCCCTCTCTGCTGGTGATTACAGCAAGACAGAACTGCTGCAGCTTGTGCCAGGACTGACAAAGTTTAAGATTGATGAGGCCAGAAAACATGCTTTTAAGACCAAGCCTGGAGAGCCTATAGAGCCGCCAACCATTACCAGAACAAGGCTGGATCCCACTAAAGTCGACCATTTCGTAGATTTTGTATCCAGTCCTTCATTTCTTCAAGACGTTCCATATGGAACGAAAACTCTAAAGCTGTCAAGCGGAGAGAAAATTGACTACCAAACGTGGTGAGAACAGTCATTTCGTCCCGTCTCATCCAACTGTATCAAGCCTATTGTACAGAATCCGGATTCACACCCCTTGGAAGATCAACACTTTTCAATATCCTTAAGGTATAGATGGATGTCGGGCCATGTGTTAGACGACAACTTTGGTTTTAATAACGCAAGTTATTCCGTACTGTTTTAAAGCTTAGTGTATGTGAAAGTGTGTGTGTGTATGTGTGAGTGGAGAAGGCCAGCACAAGGTGCAGATTTTGCTTGGTATGACAAGAGGATTTTTACCCTCTTATTTAAGCAGTACATAATTGACAACAATATAGTTTTATACATCAGGTATGCGCTGCTTCTCAAAAGAAGTCCTTGGCGGGTGGCTAAGAAGTTTTTATCAGCAAGCTACCGAAAGGCCCAGCGTGATTGGTTTGGGAAAAAGGGACTACCTTGGCACATAACCGTTGCCATTACCAAAGATGAAAACAAAGAAATTGAGGTACCATTTATATAAATGTTACAATCGAGTTAAAACTATACTTTATTTTCCTTAAAAGATATATCGGAAATAAGACCAGATGCTAAAAAGTATTTATCTGTCTTTCTGAGGTATAACAGCCGATTAAAGCAAACAAAAAGTTTGTAAAAGAAGAGATTGTTTTGCATTGTGAAAGACCCATCTTCGGTTCCGGCCACAGCTGTAGGACGTAGTAATTGCGATGTGGACCTGTACTTTCATTGCGAACTCTCAGTTTTTATCCACGCAATTTAATGCAATTTCTTTCCAAAGATAACTGCGGCTATACAAGCCCCAGTGTTACTGAGAGTCTGAAGTTAATATTTTGTTTGTTTGAGATCAGTCGATTTTCTTTTACTTTTTAGACTCGCACCTACGTCCATCTGTTTGATGAGTGCATTCAGAACTGGTTTGCAGTGGCCTCCATTATAGAAAATACGTCAGAAACACTGAAAGCACTGAAGCCAAACCTCAACCAGGTATATCTTACGTCCGACAACGCCGGCTGCTACCACCGTGCCTTCCTTCTTCTGTCACTCCCCAGTACTGGTGATCGTACCGGAGTCACGATTGCACGATACGACTTCAGTGAGCCGCAAGCTGGTTAAGATATCTGCGATCGTCGCACTGCTGCAATTAAATAAAAAGCCACATTCGACGCTGTCTTAACGAAAGAAATGATGTCAAGACGACCAATGACATGAAAACCGCCATTGAGTCTTATGGAGGCATCAAGGGCTGCTATGCGGCTGTGTGTCTAGTTCAACCATCTGCGCAGACGATGAGCAAGGATAATATGGCCGGGATACAGTCGCTACATAACTTCTCTCACGAGAATGGAGGCATAAGGGTGTGGCGAGCCTATAATGTGGGTCCTGGAAAGTTTTATAGTGCAGCTTAGCTTGCACGGTTTGGTACTCCCCAAGGTCCGACAAAGCTCGTCATAGTTCATCCTTTTGGCAGACCACATGTAGAGGTGGGTACCTATCGTCAGCAACGCGCTATGCCTGCAAGATCTTCGTCTTTGCCTGGGTCACATGAAGAAA
>OZ037775.1:46133648-46241148 GCA_964035525.1 Porites cylindrica
ACTTTGGAGCACCTTGGTTAACAATTGTAAAACTAAAGTAGTTACTGATTTACTGAAGAAGTCAAAAACTGTCTGTAAAACAGTTGTCCCGCAGATTGTGGCTAAATCTGTAGCTAAATTTGAAAAGTCGTCAAAGAATTTTCTCAGGTCTGTAAGTGTGCTATACAAGGGTGGAATTCTTAGTAAGAGAAAGTATTGTAATATAAGATCTTCAGAAATCTTTGATTATGACATCCCAGCAAAGAAGCGAAAGCGCACAGAGTTTGAAGAGGGTTGTAGATTACCTGCACTTGTACCTTACAAAGAGCTTATGAAATTTATAGAGGTACAAGATATTGGAAAACTTAATAGCATACCGCAGGCTACTGCTGAATGTGAAGTAGAAAAGGAAAATGAAGAAGTTGATGGCAACTTACTGCCAGTGGTCCCTGGGTATTATATTGACCTTAAAGAGCGTTTACTCCAAATGGCAGACCTCTACCTTCACATAGATAGCCATATACCTAATTTTCTTACGTGGTTTGGTAAACAGAAGGCTCATTTTCTAGTAGCAGTGGGTGCAGACGGTGCCCCTTTTGGTAAAGCTAATGAGGCTTGTGCATGGCTTGTCTCATTTTTGAATGTTTCTGAAAGAGTTGCCTCGCCAGATGACAATTTTTTGATTTGTGGTGCCAACTGTGCAGAAGATCACCCTGCAATGGTAGAATATGGGAAACAACTTAGATCAGAGATGGCCACTATTGCAAGTCAAACGTTTTCAGTAAGAGATCAGCAGGTTAAGTTTGAATTTAAACTAGTTCCATCAGATATGAAGTGGCTAGCAAAATTTTCTGGAGAGCTGAGCAATGCTGCTAGATACCCATGTTCTTTTGCAAATGTGCAACTTAGTGAATTACAAGAAAGAGGACAAAGCTTGAGTAACAATCCTCAAAGTAAGTGGAGGCCATGGGAATATAAATTCAGGGAAGAAGTTGCCAAAAAGGTGACACAATTTAAAGAAAAACAGGGAAGGCCAATTAATGCTGCTCAAGAGCAGACATTGCGTACCAAAGTATGCAACCATATAGCAAGCCTTAAATCTAGACAGGAATTTGAGCCAATTCTTGGTCCAGTTATTCAAAATGCTAAATGTGATAGTCTTCATGTGGGAAATAATTGTTGGGGACATTGGCATAAGTTGCTTTTTACCCATGTTTTGGCTAAAGCAAAGATTCCCACCAGTACAAAGTCTGTTTTTCAATTGGCAGAAGATAACTCTTTGCGTAAGCATTTGAAGGCTCTCCGGTTTAAATTAAAGTGCAAGAAGATGTATAATAAGATTTTGCGATGGTTTAAAGAGAAAAGGAAGTCATCTGCCTTTGAATTTCGGTTCACTGGGGAGGAAACTAAGAAATTTTGTGATGGCTTTATGTATCTTATTCAAGCTCAAATTGAGGAGGGTAACATTGAGCAAGCCAAGAGCTTTTTTGTGTTATCTCTTGGGAGAATGGGTCTTCACCTAAGGAACAGCTTGTCCCTTGCTAGTAGAGTCTCTAATATTAGCTCCAGTGATCTACCAAATTTAGAGCAGGATTGCAGACAATATTTCAATCTTACATCATTATTTCACTCTGCAAATCTCAGTGTTTGGGCAATGGGCTACTGTGTGCCCTTTCATACTAAACAGCTTTTTGAAGATCTTGGTGTGGGTTTAGGAATAAATTCAATGCAGGGAAGAGAGTCCAAACACCAGCAACTTGCTTCATTTGCTAGTTTTTCCCTTGTAAAACACAGATGGTCTAAAGTGTTTAGGCATGAGCATATGTCCAACATTTGGATAAGGCAACAGAATCCATTTCATGATACCTATAAGAAATGTAAAGACACCTATGTTCCAAAGCGGTGCAGCACTGCAGGATATTGTTCATGTGGTATGCCTTTAAGCACTGCAAGTGCATGCATGTACTGCTCATGTGAAATTTCAAAAGAAATTATTGCTTGTGGTTCAGCAGGGAAACTAACAGTAAAGATGAAAAAAATTCTTGCTGAAGCTCAAAAATGAAAAGCTTCTGTGAAGCTTGGCTAGATAACATCATATTGAGGGTGTTCAAAGGTAGTGGCTAGAGAATTAAATATTGAGATAATAAGATGTTTTTCTGAAGAGAGTTCATTTGTAACAAAAGCTTTGTTATAGTGTTAAAGGTTATGATGTTCTTGTTAGTTCATTAAAATAATACATTTCACATGGACCATAACTTCTATTATTTTGTGTTATACATACCCCTAAAAGAAGAAATACATTTATGCTTGATCATGAAATACACAAATTGGCCATTGCAGTAGACCGTTTTCGATATATTAAAATCATCCTGGCAGTGAGGCTTGAAGGACACAAACATAGGAAATTAAACGATCATGTTTATTTGTTTCTTTTTTTGTGTCCTCTAGTCCTCACTATCAAGCTGAATTTAAGTATATCACAAGTGGCCCACTCTAATCAAATAATAACAATTTCTTAACTTGTATAACATTTATGGGATACATGTTCAAAACTGAAGCAGGAAAGTATCTCATCTTTGTGTTCTTCCCTAAAGATCCATATCCCTATCATGGAAGGTCTTAGTATGAACCCTGTTTTTGTCTCTGGAAATTCCACAATTTTGCTCATCTCTTGTCATAATTTCTAATCACCTTCCTAGGGAAAGTATGGATATTTTTAAAACAACAGAAAAACAAAGTTAATATTATATACAGCTCAGGCCCTGGTAAAACAAAATTGTCTTGCAACTTGATACTGTTATGAAAAAAAAAACAACTGGAATGTGCTAATGCCAACCAATATAATCTTTGTTAAACACAACAGGAACTAAAACGAAGTACAGTTAGTTCATCAATTCAAATAAACTGAGGAACTCCTTCTTCATTCCAGACACCATAATGACACTTAATTTGCACCATTTCTGTGGAGTAAATGTATTTAAGCTGGAAAGGCTTATTTGCATCTACAAGAAGATCAGTGTGTCCCTTGCCTTTAATGCTTCTTCTAAACCCCACCTCTCCAGTCATTTGTCCATCTGAAAACCATCGCTCCAGCTTTCTTTTGTGAGATACTTTAATGACCTTTTCTTTTACCTCGCCGTTTCTCTTAAGATGGTTTTGGATGTTTACTCCATACATAGATGTGCAAGTGAGGATTTCCACTAAATGATCGAATATCTCCTTATGAAGTCTGTAACTGAATTCTACAATCCATGGATTGGAATGTTTGGCGACAAAAAATTCCCTTCTAATAATCGACCTTTTCCAGTTGTCAAGCTCGCGGCAGGCCATGTTGTGCAAATTACAGGAAGACACGGTTAGTTTATCTCGAGCAGATCTCCGTGAGTAGGACTTTAAGCAATCTTCTTTCAGTCGGTGCAACTCTTTAAACAAATCCTGGATCGCAAGCTTCTCAGAGACCGCTTCAGATGGCAAGGACTTCCAATATTTGGACTCGGTTTTTCCGTAGAAACTTCTAATCTCTTCAGAAAGACCTCTTATTATCTCGGTATTTAATTCTCTGGCGGCCATCTTTGGTCAACCTCGCTCTAATGTTGTGCGGCAAAGAAGGCAGCCTCAATCTGGTGATGGGATAAATTCAGACCAAAAATCCCCAGTGTGAACTAATGCCGACAATGACATCAACACAGATAACCAAGTACAATGCAATTGCCGTAACAAAGACCAATGCCCGCTTGACAACAAATGCCTGACCTCCAGTGTAATCTACAACGCACAAGTGACTACAAACGACGCAACCAAGAACTATATCGGACTGACAGAAGGGACGTTTAAACAAAGATTTCACAACACAAAGCGACATTTAAACACAGGAAATACACGAACAGCACCGAACTCTCCAAATACATCTGGAAACTACGTGACAATAATCAAGACTTCAACATCAAATGGACTATAATCAGCCGTGCAAGACCCTAAAACAACATTTCTAACCGATGCGACCTATGCTTAACAGAGAAACTAATGATCATTACTGCAAACCCCGACAGAATCCTAAATAAAAGATCAGAACTGATTTCCAAGTGCCGCCACGAAAACAAGTTTTACCTTAGGAACAATTGACTCAAAAACAACACTCTATTAGTTTTTCCTCACACCTAATTGTAATTAGAACCGCACTGCCCTGCTTTTTGTAATCAATAGACGCGTGTATATATATAACTTGATAGGTTTATTCTCCATTAAATACTGTCTGATGAGTGCGTGAGCACAAAACTCGGAGTAACAGAGAATTTTGTCTCTTCGTTATATCTTCTTATTCTTGCATTTATTAAAGATGTATCAACATATACGTAAACCCGTTATAGTCAAAGATTAAAAACAGTTGTCCTGAGAGCTTCCTACTTTTGCCTGGTATTAATGCCCTTTTATTGGTAAATATGCTAATTAAACCAGTTGGGTGGGCTATCTCCCACCATAAAGATCCAAACTACAAACCAGTTTGTCATTTTGAGTTTTGGGGTAGACCCTTTAATCTGGCCAAGTTTCAGCGAAATCGGAGAGATGGCATGTAGCACACCTGCCTGGTGCACCCATGGACTCACTCTTAAATCCAATAATGGGATATTCTTGGTTTTCTTGCCTACCCACTAGAACTGGCACTGTTATTGGCTCCGACTGTCCATATTCCCCAAGCAATTGAATTTCTACCTCAGTCGAGCTATCATACAAAAATGCAGTACCATTTGCAACCTACAGGTCCAGTTCACGTTCCCCCAGTGACTCACTTATATCTCTCACTGGCACATCGGGTAGATAGGCGTCCTTCCATGACTTCGATATAATACAAACCTGAGCTCCCGTGTCCCAAAGGACATCAACCTTCTTCCCTTGTAGTAAACAGCTTGCGATGTACCTTCTCCCTACCAACTTAGTCAACTTTGAATGTTGGTGTGGCGTTAAGTGGACAGGAACTGATATTTTCAAGTCTTCTTTCCCTTTCGCGGATGACTGGTGCAGTATTTCCATCTCTCTTACTGTTTCACAAAGTATCTTATGCTCCCCCCAATGCTCTTGTTGGCACAATTTTGAACAGTACCATCTGGCATGGCATTGTGAATAACGAAGGTGTCGACCGGTAACACATATTCTCCCACTTTTTACACATGTTCGGGACTGTTTCAGCATATTCAGGGTTGCTTCCTGACCTGTGGGAGCATCCCCAGTCCGTTTCCATGGAAATATGCCCACTTTTGAGCTTGTGATCTCCGGCAATTTTAGCTGAAATGACTAACTCCTCCCACAAATAAAGCAATGGGTGCATTGGTCCCCAAATCCTTCTCTTAGACAATCTGAACACCCCCTGGGCCGTGTCCTCTCTTCATTTCTGAACCTGTATTGATCTGGAGTGGTGGTGCAATGTTGGTTCCCTATGGACTCCCTAACGGCAGCAAGCTCTGCTTTCATTTCCTGTACTTCTGTAAGAAGGTTGGGTTTTGTTGGCTTCTATGGATGGTTCCCCCAGTTGGTGTCTCCTTGGTGGAGGTTACTTGAGCTACAAGTGGTACATGGTTTGTACTTGTGGCAAGCCCATTAAGTGAACCAAGTTTTTGGTGGCGTTCCATTTCATTTCTGACAGCTCCATTTAGTTTTTCAAACAGTTCTTCGTCTGAAACGTGAGTATTTTGGAGGCATAGGTTCAACTCCAACACCCGTCAGCAATGAGTGTGAGAACATACACTGAACAAATTTGAGGTCATACTCCAAATCAGAATCTGCCTCTTGTTAAGCAAATAATACTTTCTGTTTAAGGCCAAGAAGGCGAACCAAGAAGTCCTTGGAAGTGTCTCCAACCTCTTGCACGCCTGAACTAAGTAACTGGTACATTTCAGTAACTTATTTCTCCTGTTAGTGTGATCTAAGGATCTTGCGTAAATTTGCTAAGGTCAGATGAGGCTTACCTTCCAGGTAACTCCTTGTCCTCATTCCAAGATTCACCGCACGGATAACCGCCTCTATTACTTCCTCTTCTTTGTAACCACGATTTAATCCAGCGATAATTTGATGGGCCAAGCTAGTCAAGCTGTGTCGGTCTTTCTGACTCGAATCTCCGATCTGCCGTGAAATTTTGAACTCCCTTTTTAAAATTGTCGTGGTAGAAACTCCTTCAAGGATATTCACACTGGTTACCGCGTCTGACTTTTGCATCGCAGCTGCCCCTTTGTCATCAGGTTCACTTTTAACCTTTGTCGCCGATCCGTCTGCTCCCTTCTGCTCGATCACAACTCTCAGCTCCTTCAACTTCTTAATATCCAGTTCCCAAGCATCCAAATATTTTGTCACAGTTTGAATTAGGGCGAGGCGGCCTGTGTCTTTCTCCTTCAATTCGATGTGCAACTCGGTGCATAGTTCTCGAAGGTCTGCTTCGCTGAGGCGACAAATCCCCGCTCTCAGCTTGATTTGTGCCTCCTCAATTTGCCCAGGTTCGTTAGCCATTTCCTTCAGTATTTAAATCACGTCGGGGTCACCAAATGTTACGCAGCCTTAACCCTCCTTTAACTTTATTTGTCTATCGAATAGAATCCGTACAGTAACTATTTAACTATCAAAACGCTAGGTGACAGGGCGTTTGCCGTGGCAGCCCCCAGGCTTTTTAATTCACTCCCTCGTGAAATCAGACACGAGACATGTTTTAACACTTTTAAAACTAAGGTTAAGACTTTTTTGTTTCGCATGGCTTTCTGTTAATTGTATCTAATTTAGTTGCTCATTATCTTATTTTTAATATGGTGTAATTTAGTTTTTTTTATGATGTATTTTTAGTTTTTATATGATGTATATAGTTTTCTTATCGCTTTTGTTTATAGTTTTTAGGTATCTTAGATGTAACGCGCATTTGATCATATTCGAATGTTAATTTGCGCGCTATAAGAAATAAATATTATTATTATTAATAAATATTATTTTATACTCTTTACAACACCGGGATTTTACATATCCCATCATTCTTTTGGGTCTCAGGCCAAGACTTCTACGTCCTACACACCAACCATATCGAGTAATAATAGGCAGCCCGGTTAGCAAAGGTTCCATCGCCACACCAGCTTTCTCTGTCAATTTACGCACTTTAGATATCAGATTCACAAACTAGGCAATATATAATCATCTAGATTAGCCCCATAGAAAATATTCTCTTGTTAAATGCAAAAGGCAGCCTGCAAGTTTCTTTACTAAATTTACATTCTATACAGTTCCAACCCTTTGAAAAAAAATCAGTGGTTAAATGTCTATAATAATCCTGCTTATACCATAATCCTGTATTCACAGACCAACCAAGTTTTTAATCGCTCTCCTGTAACACACATTTGTCATCCCTAGACAATTCAGTGAGTAAATTTAAACCCTTAAGAGCGGATGTCTGTAAATAGCGCCCAGAGGTAGGAAAAATGAAATATTTGAAAAAAGCCCCAAAAAATTATGTAGACTCCCCTAGGTATTCTAGTAATGAAAATATAAATTTTAGTTTCATTGGATAAATATTTTGGCGATACGGCGAATGTCAAGTTCGGGCGATTGACGGCCTCCGCCAGACCGCTTTTTCGGGCCCCTAGACCGGGCTACGAAAAGACCACGATTTAAATCGAATTCAAAAATCATTCAACCCAAAAAAGCTTCTTATCGTATTAAAAGGGGTTTAATACAAATTCTGAGTGGTCATGTTCGTGAATTGATCGAAACTGGAATATTTTATAGATTTTTGAATATTTACAAAATTTTAAGGCTTTTACGCGAGCAAAATATTGTCAGATTTCAAAGGCCTAAAATCACATCCGATACATGATTTCTAACAGAAAAAGACATTCCACGTTAAAAACCAATCTCTAAGCTTTCAAAATATGCTTTCAAAACTCTGGGCAACATATGAAATGAATTTTTGGGATCGCAAAATTCACAGAGCACTTGAGTGTAATTTGACCTTTCTGACTCGACAGTCAAGAGGTTCGGCGCGACACAAATCATTCCTCCAACAAATGTTTCAGCTAGAATACGTTTACTTTAGGCAATTTCAAGTCCCACAGTGATACATAAATGCTTCATATACATTAGGTGGAAAGTTTCATGCCATTTTGTCAGCCGCAAAGAACTATTTCTCTGGCCTTCGGGTGCGGTTGAACTCGCCTCGCTAATGTAAACATGTGGGTCAAGTTCTTATCACGAAACAGCGAAGTTTTCAAAATCTACACCAACTATCTATCCTGTCTAGTATATAATCAGGTTTACAATTTGTTTTTTTGTACCTTGTGTCCTGGTTTGACTTCATTCCCACAATGAAACTGACACATGCAAACTACAACGAAATTCCGCTCGCTCGACAAGTCACGTGCCACGTGAAGGGGCCGTCTTAGACCTGATTGCGTGACGTTAAACATGACACACAGCGACTATTGTTGAGTTGTGAAAAAATAATCAATTTCTTACTTACGTGTTGTAGGTATGCAGTTTTACCGATCTCAGACTTGTGATCCTCGAGCGTTTCTAACCGCGATATATACATTACGTGTTCTTTCTTGTTGTTTGTTCGTTTGTTTTGTTGTTTGTTTTAGTTCAACAGATTTCCCCCGTCCTGATATAACCTGAGGGACTGGTCATTATTTATCGCCCGAGGCGGGAGGAGTCGCAGGATATGGGGCTAAACAAGGTGAATATTAGCCGATTTCTCCTTTGAATGTTACTTCCTTGGAATGATCCCGCTTAATAACATTTGATGACTTTCACGATCTCGGCCTCCGCTCCCCCACCACATGTCTTCATATTCTAAACAAATTTAAGTGGTCTCCCCTCTGAATCCTTCCAAAGTTTTCATCAATCCCCAGGCGATAAATAATGACCGGTCCTTTGAGCACAAAAAATTATTGCAAGGAAATACCTGCCATACAGTGGCCTTGTATGTCAGGGAAAAACATTCTATCACCAGAGGTTTGGGGGGAAAAATTCTTACGCCAACCCATGGAATCACCCACACCCTGGTCAAAGTCAAATGCCCGGCCCCTAATTACATGTAGAAAATCTTGCTACAGTGTGGTATTGCGCTTGCGACACTAATCTTTGATAGTGCACTCTCGGTCTAAGCTAGTACATGACTGCACGACGAGTGCATCACGGCTGGCGGGCTAGGTACTTTGTAAATCTAACTTTAAGCTGTCCGCCAATTGCGCTATTGTAGTCACGAGGCAAGTAAACATTATGATAAAACAAAATACCTATTATGATAAAACAAAATACCTTTAATCTCCAACGCTGATTTATCTGCAAGGAATGGGGTTCAAAAAGCGTGGTTTGCAAGCTAGAGCTATAAATGCATTACACTGTATATGCGTTTCTGGCTATAAATTATTATCATTATTATTATTATTATCATTATTGTTCATATCTCACACCACTAGTTGTATCAGTGGTCACGTATCCCTAGGTCATCAAGCTATTTCCTATAGCCTCACGTGTCTAACGGACTAGGGGCGGGGGAGATGAAGATTTGTTCGTGTTGCACTGATTCTTCCATAATGGGTTCGAAGATGTGCAGGCACCTACGCAAGTTCAATGGCATGATGCAGAACTGACTGTAAAGTAGAACTTAACTGCGGTTGCTCTCTCTCCTATGCATAAATACTGTGTGCTCGGCTATTTATTACTTGAAACACATTGATCACCCACCCAACGCTCCATTTTAACACAGGCAGCCCAAGCGCACTATGTTTGGGTTCGGGCTTCAGGGGCCATTTGGTCGGAATATACTAGAATTATTAGTGTATTATCTGATGCCAAATAAATGCAAAAATCTTAAAGATATGAAGTCTCCTTGCTTGTCTATCTGTACTAGTAGCCTTTAAGATTATTTGAATGAAAACCTTGATGCAAACAAAAGTGATCCTCGTAAAACCTGGCGATTAATTAATGAACTCCAATCTCGGCAAAGTAAATCAACCGAAGTGTCTCAAGTCAAAACAGGAAACCAAGTTTTCACCTCACCTGGTGATATTGCTAAAGCATTTAACAATCATTTTACAAACATAGGCCAATCTCTAGCACAAGAAATTCCTAGTTCGGAAATTGACCCACTTGCCTATGTTAATCCTGTTGACGGAGTATTTTCTTTTCAACGCATTAATGTTCAAAAAGTCATCAAATTACTTAAGGCTGTCGATGTAGGTAAGGCAACTGGGCTTGACAAAATTCCAAACAGGCTTCTGAAGAGTGCTGCCGATGTTGTCGCACCCTCTTTAGCGGGCATCTTCAATCAATCGTTAGTGACTGGTATTTTCCCCTCTTACTGGAAAATGGCTACTGACCTAAACAACTATCGGCCTATATCTGTTATTCCTACCGTAGCCAAAATTTTCGAAATCCTAATCTATGACCAGCTATATCAATATCTGAATGAAAATGGTTTATTAAGAGCGGTTCCGCGTAAATACCAACTAAACGTGGAAATAGTCAAAAAATGACCTGGCCTCAAACTCAGCCAGAATAAAGCCCTATGGGCCCTAGTTACAAAATCGTTGGTTTAAGTACGATCGAGTGAATAATATATTTTTTTAACGAATTTTTTTCTTCCCGAGGCCTAAAATGGGCAAAAATCATGCAAAATTAGAGTCATATTCAGTGGCTCGTACATTTTAAAATAAAGTTGCTTACTGAAATATAATGACACTTCATATTTTTACTGATTAGTTCGCGATTTGGTCAAAAAGATATTTTTTTAAGAAATTTTTAAAGTTGTTGACTCAAAATCGCTTAATCAACCGTCAAAATTTAGCAGTTTTTCAAGAGCAAAAAAAGTGGATTGGTACAAGGCTTTGAACACCCAGGCTTGTTTAGCCTGAAAGAGCATTCTTTTTTCTTCAAATCAGGGAAATAAAATTTTTGGGTAAATGAAATCACGAGCGCTGACAAAGCGAGGCAAATGTAATTGTTACACTAAAAACAGCCGAAAAACGTGACCTCTGACCGAAGCACAACCAAATGCGAATTACGGTAGGCACCAAACCTTAAATTATTCGGTAACTTCTCGAAACAATATTGGTCTGAAATGTGTATAGGTTTGTTAAAATAAAGCTGAGTTAAAGTATTGTGTCAAAAAGTCCACAAAGCGGTAAAAAATACGACAAAAGTCACAAGTAATCTGTTCCGTTGTCTGAATTTTATGCAGCGATTTAACGAATTAACAATTTTTAATCCAACGTTACCCACCTGAGACTGTGTTAGTTTAAGAGTTCATAGAACTTCTCACAAGATTCCTCGGAAAGACCTCCAGAGGAAAATGAATGAAGAACTTGCACTTATAACTGTAACAATTTCACTTGCCGCCACGGCAATGAACGAAAACAACTATCGAGCTGCCACAGGCAAACCAGCTTTCAGTGCAGTCATGCAAAGCATGTCACGTCACGTAATTCTGCCCGGCGCATTTGGGAAGGAGGGAAGAAATTCTTCCACGCTGTGCGCTAAAACATTTGTGAAATAAAATTAGTTTGGACTGTCTCATTTTTGCGCTCGCTTGATGTCAAAGGTGCCTTTTCCGCCGATATAACCTTGGACTTGATTAGCAGGCGTTTTTAGGGGATTTGTAATTCCTCCCTCCCCACAAACGAAAAGTGTGAATTTTTTTTTTCACCTTTGATCTCAACAACGTTACCCTCAATTTTCTGATTTGCCCTTCGCTTTATTTACAGACTGGTATAAATGACACATATCTTGGTCTCAGGTAAGGGAGGAAATATGAGAAAATATGACTCCCCTGAAAAAGCCACACAAGGGAGGCTAAATGTTTGGTTGCCTCTTAGGCCAAATTCGCTTCAGCGATCCAGATTTCTTGTCAGTGGAACTTGTGGAAGGCACAAGTGTAATAACTGCACCCAAGTGTAATAAAAGTTTATCCCTAATAACTTTTGAACCCAAGTGTAATAAAGGTTTCATCTGTCACGACTGAGATAATATGAGACATGTCCACAATAACCTAAATATGGTTATCTTAACTTAAAAAGCTGACATTACGGTTCCCGTCACCAAACAGAACTAGAAAAGAAAAGGAACGAGAAAAAAATACCATAGAATCTAGCAATGGCTCTCAGTCAAAGTTTTGGCAAATTTTTGCTATGAAACGTGCTTTTAAAAAAATTCATCTCTCTAGAACAAATAAATGTCATTCCCGTTGGCTTACATAAAATGTCAGGCTAAACAATTTTAAACCCAGTGGACTGATCTGTTATTATTTTTTCCCCTCTGTCTTCTTGTCATTTTCACTATTTCACTTACGGCTGAATTTTATTGATAGGATTTCATGACTGTCAGTACTTTGCAAAAAGAAGTTCCCGCAAATAAAAATTACTGCAAAAATATTTCCCGCAAAAATTTACTCCAGAGGTAATACTGTATTCTCTAACTTAAATTCACTACACAAGAATACAGCACCAAGAAATCGTGTCTGTTAAATTACAACTGGTCTCTTTTTTTCAGAAACAAATACTGACGCACACTTAGTATTGTTTGAAAATATGTATTCCTATTTTACGTACTCAATAAAAACGAAAATATTATCAATGCTGGGTACTGGGTACTTTCTGAAATCGCAAAAATCAATCCCCAGCAAGAAAAACCAATCTGTCCTAATCGCAAAAATTAGTTCCCGCAAAACACAAAAAATCGCCAATCCGCAAAAATAAACTCCCGCAAAAATTTCGTTCCACACGGTATCCGTTGAAAAAATTATCGGTCGTTTGATCAACCAGGGCCAGGTCGTTATTTTTAGTTCCTTACTTGCGTCAGTTCAGGTTTATTAGACTACCTTTGTAATCACCAATTATGTTTATAATTATGTACTTTAGTTTTAAATTCAGTTTTGGTAAGGACTCCACAGTATCAGCCCCCGACAAAGGTTTGTGTTGCAAACCGACTAATATCGGAAAAAATGATATCATGTATATTCTTAATTTTGTTTGTACTGGCTTTCTTTTCTCTTTTCGCCGATCAGTTCCTTCGATTTTGTCCTTCAACTTGTCCAAATCCTTTTTTGAGATGCGGATGCGGCCAATAGTTCATTGGCTTCCGTAGAGCTCATTCCCTGTTGTTGGCTTTTAGTCGGGATGTTTCAACACGAGGAACCACCGAACCACAGGAAACCGGATGATTAGAAAGGCTCGCAACAAATACGTCTCTTTTTCCTCTAGGATGCACATGATCCGGCACAATTTTCATATTTCATAAATTATATTGTTTTTCGTCCTACAAGTGAGCCACTAATATAACTCGAAAAAATTGATTTAGTTGCAAGCGCCTGCATAAGCCTTGATTGGCTCCGAACTCAGAGTAACATCTTTGCAGGGAGAGATCCAGGAATTTTACATTGGGGTGGAGGGAGGTCCAACCTTTGGTTCAGAAGGGACTGTTGAACTTTTTTGCGGCAAATTACTTTCCCCCCACACCCCCCCCCACTAGTCACTGAGAAGGCAGAGACGACTACGTGTTTCTCAATCTGTGAAAGCCAGTCGCCGTTGGCGCGGGAAATACTACTTTGCGAGCAGAGACGAACAGATCATAGGAGGGTAACCAAAGACAATCACATTTTTGAATATCCCTGGAATTTAGTTTGGTGGCAAAATACAACACGCGTTTCATTAAAAAATTCAGCCAGTTAAACAGTGATATAAAATCCTATCGTTGTAAGGATTTTAGTCTCAAACAAGTATCAGGTCTGATGGGGGGGAGGGGGGGGGGGGGCGTCTAGACCCCCCGGACCATCCCCCTGGATCCGCAACTGCTTTAGTGCCCTTTGATATCCTTTCTACAGCATTCGGTAATTCGAACACACCAATTGCTAGCTAAAGATGCACGTTCTGAATTTGAAACAATCATTATAAACAGCAGATAAAATAAAAGAAGTGCACAGTGCCCCTCGAGCAAAAACAGGGGAAAAAGTTATTCTTTTCTTTAACTTGTTACAAAAGATACAGTCCAAAGCTAGTTTTATTTCATAAATGTTTTGGCGCATAGCATGGAAGAATTTCTTCCCTCCTTCCCAAATGCGCGGGGCAGAATTACGTGACGTGACATACTTTGCATGACTGCACTGAAAGCTGGTTTGCCTGTGGCAGTTCCATAGTTGTTTTCGTTTTGCCGTGGCGGCAAGTGAAAGTGTTACAGTTATAAGGTCAAATTCTTAATTCATTTCCGTCTGGAGAAATCTTGTGAGAAGTTCTGTGGACTCTCAAACTAACACAGTCTCAGGTGGGTAACGTTGGATTAAAAATTGTTAATTCGTTCAATCGCATAAATCGCTGTATAAAAATCAGAAAACGGAACAGATTACTTGTGACTTTTGTTGTATTTTTACCGCTTTGTGGACTTTTTGACACGTAATACTTCAACTCAGGTTTATTTTAACAAACCTATACACATTTCAGACCAATATTGTTTCGAGAAGTTAACGAATAATTAAAGGTTTGGCGCCTACCGTAATTCGCATTTGGTTGTGCTTCGGTCAGAGGTCACGTTTTTCGCCTGTTTTTATTGTAACAATTACATTTGCCTCCCTTTGTCAGCGCTCGTGATTTCATTTACTCAAAAATTTTATTTCACTAATTTGAAGAAAAAAGAATGCTCTTTCAGAATAAACAAGCCTGGGTGTTCAAAGCCATGTACCAATCCGCTTTTTTAGCTCGTGAAAAAGTGCTAAATTTTGACGGTTGATTAAGCGATTTTGAGTCAACAACTTTAAAAATTTCTTAAAAAATCTCTTGTCGACCAAATTGCGAACTAATCTGTTAAAATTATAGAAAAAAGATAACAAAATATGAAGTGTCATTATATTTTAGTAGCCAACTTTATTTTAAAATGTACGAGTTACTGAATATGACTGCAATTTCGCATGATTTTTGCCCATTTTAGGCCTCGGGAAAAAAAAATCGTTAAAAAAATATTATTCACCCGATCGTACTTAAACGAACGATTTTGTAACTAGGGCCCATAGGGCTTTATTCTGGCTGAGTTTGAGGCCAGGTCATTTTTTGACTATTTCCACGTCTAGTTGATATTTACGCGGAGCCGCTCTTAAACAGTGGCCGGTCTGGTTTCCGCTGGCTGCACAGCACTCTTACTGCCTTGTTGGAGACAAACGATAACTGGTGTGTCAATACTGAAAGAGGCCTTCTTAAGGGTGTAATCTTTATTGATTTGAAGAAGGCCTTTGGCACTGTTGACCAAAAGATAATTCTAAAAAAACTTACTAAGTATGGCGTTGATCAAGACGCCCTGAAATGGTCTAAATCTTACCTAACTAACCGTATGCAAAGGTGTAATGTAAACAATCATCTATCTAGGGCGAGCCCTCTAAATTGTGGCGTACCTCAAGGGTCAATAATCAGTCCTCTTCTTTTCTTTATCTATATAAATGATCTACAAAATTTTTTGAATGTAGGATCTCCTAGAATGTACGCCGACGACACCAATGTTACCTTCTCTGCAGGTACTATACCTGATCTTAAGTCCCAAATCAATAGTGACCTGAAATATATTGATCGCTGGCTCAAAGCTAATAAGTTAAGTCTCAAAGTCGCCAAAACAGAGTTTATGATTATTAGCTCGAGGCAGAAACTCCAGTCCTTAAACGACTACGCTATGAACATTCATATAGACGGGGTCCCAATAAATCAGAGCAATCAAAGGAAATCTCTCGGGCTTATCATAGATGAAATTCTCTCGTGGAAGGCCCACATTCACAAAATCTCTAAAAAAGAATCCTCTGGCATCGGTGCTCTTAAGCAGGTGAGTCCATTTGTTTCAATGCACACCGCAATTAAAATATAAAAAGGTCTTATCGAGCCACACTTCGATTATTGCAACGCTGTATGGCATGGCTTGACACATCAGCTTAGTGAGAAACTTCAGAAACTTCAAAATCGTGCTACCAGAGTTATCACCAAATCTAGCTATGATACTAGTTCCAGATTTCTTCTTACCTCGCTTGGTTGGCACAATTTATCGGTTAGAAGGGCTAAACAAAAGGCTACTTTAATTTACAAGTGAATTAATAATCTCGCCCCATCTTATCTCTGTAATTTGTTTGCCCCAAGAACCCCGAATTACTATTTTCGCAACGCGAAGAAAACATTAATACTCCCAAAACCAAGAACTGATTACCTGAAGCGTAGCTTTAGTTACAGTGGCGCTCTTCTATGGAACAATCTTCCTGAGGAAATACGTACATCAAATTCCTTAGGTTTCTTGAAGAGAAGTTTCCATAGATGGTTTTCTGATCAATACTCCCACACGGCAAATATGTAAAACAGTTTTTGAGGATTTTCAATTAATTTTCTATGTTAGACTGATGTTTTTAACCGTGTGTAAATAAAGTTATCATTCATTGAATCGTCATATAAATTTAATAGTGTGTTAAAGGTGGAAACAAATTACATTTTACAGGAAGGGCCAACAAATTAAAGAAGTAGTCATCAAAGCCAAGCGGGTGGGCAGCTAGACCGCTTGGCCAACCACATTTTGGCTGAAGCTTAAATGAGTAGCATAAAAACCATCCAGGCAAAAAAAGTAAAAATAATAATAGTTTGTATACAAATACTTTCAATGAAAAGGAAAAGTTTTTAAGAAAATGTAATAAAAACAACATGTTTATTAAAGAGAAAAGAGTACAAAGCAGTTACAACCTGTTTTTTTTTTAATATGTATATACAGTCAATGAAAATATTTATACTTATACAGTCAACGGAAAAAGACATTTTTCCTATTGTGTATAGTCTCATCTCTCTCCGTATTATCCTCTCAATCTCCACCACCCTCCACTTCTTTAACTGACTATCTTTATGTAGCAATCTACTACTCTTGACTCAAAGTAATATCCCTTCTCTAAGCAGGACTTCCTGCATCATGTACTGTATGATTTTTCACACCATCTTCTAAAAAATTCGAAATAAGGAAGCACCTAGCAAGCAATAATATAAATAAATGTATTAAAGACCCCTTACCTCTTATCCTTAAATGTGAGATAAAAAAATTCCGAAAGAAAGAAATGGAGTCATAACACTCTGTCAAATTAGATCATACGAGACATCGTAAATCTTAAAATCTAAGGCTAAAGAGCCCACACACTTGCCTATTTTTAAAAAAAATTATAACAATGACAAGGCTATAAACAGTAGATGGATGAAGACATTTGAATAACAGGACCTCAGAAAACAAGACCAATCATAAGCATAGAAAAGCAGAAGCATACTTCAACAGAAACGTTGTTAGCAGATTACTAGCACTAGAGCAAAAGGTCAAACTAGAACTCAGGCTGTACATGTGTTGGAGGACCAATGTCTAAATATAATTTTAAAATGAAATTCGCACGAATAAAAATAATTATAATAATAATAATCCATAATAAAAGGGAACTATGCGGATTTTTGAACTTTTGCTATGGTTATTGAACCACTATATAGTCATTGAACTATTGTGTCCTCAAAGAGCTACCATTACCGGAATATTACCACAGAACCGCACCAACAGGGAAATGAAACTTGACTAGCGGGACTAACTGTAGCCAGAGATGGAGATGATTTGCGCAGACACCTCCCTCTTCTCCCTTACTACATAAACCTAATAAAAATGCATAATTATAAATACCTGTGCTGTTTTCTAAACTCATGTAGCTATCTTTAAACTATGGTGTCGACACTAAGAGCTTTGCGACTAGTAGGAAGTAGTAACGTTTTCGAAATTAAATGCTCTAATGTACGTGCTTCAGTATTTTCAGGTCTTTTAGCGCTGCTTCTATAATGCATCCATAAACGATTGCTATCAGTTGAGATCTTGAACAATAACTTTTTGCAAACATGTAAAGTTATATCTTTCCCAAATGAGAAAAGAATTTATGCCTTACTGACCTTTAAGCGTAGGAACGACATGAAACAAAAACTGAGGTCCTCTCGCAGTTTTTGTCGCACAACAAAAAAATTCTCTCGCAAAGCCGTTTTAAAGAACGCCAAACTTTCAAACTATAATTATGGGAGGGGAGATAAAATGCAACTAGCCAATTCGCATAAGTGTCAACTTTCTTATGTTCGCTGAATCCCTCCGTTCCTCCACTAATCCTTACAAAACACAGTTCACCTTGTTTTTCTCGTTCCGTACCGCTCTACTTATTACGTAATTAAGTCTTGGAAATCTTTCTTTGATCGTGAATGGTCCACTTTTAAAAAGTCACAATAACGTATTATGCTTCTGGTGTTTTAGTTTTAAAGTGCTTCTGCATTTACCCTAAAGGGGTCCATTCATCGTGCTTAAATAGTGCCTAAAAGACAAAGACGAAATGTGGAACAATGAACGTAGTACGATAATCTAGCCTTAATGTACGGTTACAAATATGGATCGCGCATGAACAATTTGTGCATTTTAAAATTATCTTTTAATGCTAAAGATTCAGAAGAAACTTTGATCATGGACATCAATGCAAGAGGGGATAAACCTCGTACTAGACTAGCTGCCACTAAAACTGCCCACCCTCCTCCTCCCCCCCACCCCCCCGACACACTCTTTACTGTAGCTCAGAGACTTTGGAACTTAACTATTAATGTATAGATTTAGCCAGGGCTAAAAGCGAAGCTCTCGTTAATAAATTCACAATTTAAATCAAACAATAAACTTGTAATCCACAGATCAGGGCACATTCATTTGACTTTTGAGGCAAAGGCTAAGTGATTTTAGAGAAAAATAATTTGACCGTCCAAAGTGAAACAAATTTTACATCGAATTATTAAAAAGTTTTATTTGTACACCCAAAAATAGCAATCATGTTCGATCACAGTAGATTAGGCCTGGAAAACAAATAGACCTAGTCGAGTATTGTATTTGCATTAGCTGTTGCATAATAATGTGGTATTCACCTGTCTCTCCAACATTGCTCCGTTAGAGAGACTATGGATAATAATATAATGTTAAGAAACACACGCGCCACGATAGTCCTTGGTGGCAGCCAATTTACACGTGGCATTCCTCTGTCTAAAAGAGAGGCCAAAATAAAAATCAGGCCGGATTTTTTGTGTTCGGCAAGTTTAGGTTCCTAGTAAATCTTGGCGACGAATCTGGTGGCGTGTAAACCAGCCTTTTAAACATACTTTTTCTCATCACGTCTGAGGTAAACAGTACTATGAGGCCCTTTTTCATCACACAGACCTCGGACAGACTTTGTTCTTTTTTGCCCTATTTAAACCTATAATTCCGCAGTTTTTCACAATTTTGCGAGAGAATTTGCACTTATTCAATATCCACGACGATCAAAGCACGCGCTTCCTTTGCACAACAAATTATAGCATTGAATTATAAAAGGTTTTCATGAAGAGAATTCTATAATGCCGGGACTTTTCAGGTAGAAAAATCTGGTCCTATGTGATATGCAGGGTATAATTATGGGCGTTTAATGAAAACGATAAAAAAATTTCCCAAAATCACTTTTCGGCCAGCCGGACGGGTTCTCACTTTTGACAGGCACCAAATTTGCAGTGCGATTAATAGAGTTACCATTTACGCTTCAACATGATAGAGAAATTGTTTTTGGGGGTTTTATTTCCCTTTATTTATTAAACTGTGTATGGTTTTGTTCTGGGTAATCTTTAAAAACGAGTGATATTTACGCGCGGCGTTTTGAGTATTCCTGCATGCGATGTATATGTTCGACCGGAAACAACCGGTGCAGCGATAAAAATTGCGAGAGGGACTACAAACAATCAATAAAATAAATATAATTCGGTGAAACATGTACAGGGACAATAATTTTCATTCACGAAGAGAAGTATCGAGAGTAAAGTGTCTCTGAAAATCATGAGTCAGGTAAGCATAAGCTTATTTATGTTTGAAGCGGGAAGATGAACTCGAGGTAAGAAAATCGCTCAGAGCTTTCTGTTTACAGCCAAAATCATAACTAAATAAGCTTCGGAACCTTTTCTTTGAATTAGCGGTCAAAAAATGTCTTAAGGCTTTTTAAACCTGATACTATTGTAGGTTAGATCATTGCTCGTGTATAAACTTACGCAGCATAAACCATACACTTGACTTCAGGAAACCGAAAAAAAAAACACATCAAAGACAATAATTGCTCAGGCTTACCAGTCGAAAAGGTGCTTCTGAAGGTCATCAAGTGTTCCAGAATCGCTTGAGACTTTTCAACCCTCTCATGCCTCAAGCCAAGGCAAGTGAGTAAGCTCGTTTTTGAAAACGATGCCATCCAAAATCGGATTTCCAATGACTTTGACAAGCGGTGCATTTGTCAACAAAAAGCGCAATAAACAAACCAGCCATGAATTACAGAACAATCTTGATAGCAGCTGTATTTCATTTTGTACACCAAGTAGAAAAAGAAAGTTTAAAACATCACAAGATGACACAAAACTCTGTCAGCTCCAGCTATCAGTAAGCAAGTTACCAGACGCTGCATAAATTTTCCGCATGAACTCACCTGTCAAATTTTGACCAATCAGAACATAAAAATTGGACGTAGAGCGTGATCAACGCGTGACAGTAAGAAATTGCCTTCCCTGCATGTAAATGTAATTGACCGTTGAACTTTCGCGTCCGAGGTCAGTTCGAAATCAACATTTTAAAAGTGCGGCTCATGAACACGACTTATTTCATATGCAGTTTTAAAAAATTGAACTTGAGCCTGCGATCATTTGAAAAGTAGCAACTTGTCAGCGGGTACCTTCAAAAAACACTCTAAGTCAGTCGGTCGATACCTGAGCCCGCGATATGGTCAGGTGATACTGGTCAGCAGAAACACTATTTTGACAGTTGTCAATTAAAACATGGATGTACAATATCAGGTTGCAGGCTCCCAAACTAGCTAGAAAGTGTGAGATTAAACATTGGTATACCTGTAGTGCGAACGGGCAAAAGGTCGGGTGGTCGGTATACGGTCACGTGATTGCCGAATTTTCTAGGGGGGATAGATTTTCGAAGCTATGGGGCTTCGAATTGAGCCCGTGATCAAATAAAATATCAGCGCAAAACTTTAAACACTAGGTAACCTCAATGGATAGAAAAATTAGTTCGCGATACACTCAGGTAATGATGGTCAGCGTATACTCTAGTTTGACAGATGTCAATAAACCTTCATTAGAATGGCGAATATTCGAATTAACAGACTACGAATGTGAGTAAGACATATCCGTCCGGCATGTATGGAGAATGCCAGAGCGTGTACCTGAGCGAACCTGAGCCCACGTTATTAGTTTTCTGATAGTGGTCTGCATGTCCCATTTTGACAGCTGTCAATTGACCTTAATTTGGCTTGCCAATATAACTTTAAACGACTGTCAGCCAACTGACAGCCTTGCCCGGCGTAGTTTCGTTTTTATGCTGAATTGGTAATTGTGACATATTATATCAGCTTATATGTAGGGCCAAAACGACTGGTCTTTCATCTAAGCCCGCAAGATGGTCATGTGATAATTGTCAGCGGATGTCTGATTTTGACAGCTGTCAATCTAATCGTACTCATGCGGATGGCTTACATAACTAAGAGGCTAGTCAAGTTGTGCAAGATCTATTGTGACATTTGACATCGGCTTACAAGAGGTGTGTGTACGGTGGGCGGGCGGGCGTACTCTACGTCATAACCACATTTTCTCTGATGGATAGTTTACCAAATTTTCTCACCCATGGTGTCCGCTGCCCGCGTTTCGCGCGCGCGAGCGCTCCACTACAATCAGTTACTATTGCTTTCTAGCTAAAGCTGAAAAACACTGGAGAAATAATGAAAAATTGTTGTCTAGATGGAGCGATTGGGTAATGTTTGCGAAAGACAAATTCATTTTACAACTCAATTTAGTTGGATCGTCCTCTTCTCAAACCTTTTTTATTATTGTTTTCATAAAACGGGAGTTTGTTTAATCTGTCCTTTAAAAGCATTTCCTAGTTTTAATTAATCAATAAAAAAAGTGCAAACTATGGACTTGTGCTAATTACAAAAATGGTTTTTGTTGGTCGTTATGTAAATCTAAAATTGAACGTTAGCTTGCCGGAAGGTGAAAACTAATAGGAGAAGGTGCGTGCAAAATAGTTTCTAAAGCATAGTTCCATTTTCTCCAAAAAAATGACCAGTTTTCCATGAACGCATGTAAAGTTACTAGTACATAAAGAGGTTAGTACTATAGCAATAGGCAACTACGATAAAAACTAAAATACGGACATGATGTTGCTGTCATGAGATACGCAGTTAAAATAATTAACCTTACACTTGCAGAGCTCTGCTCAACAACAAAATCGAACAGCTTCCACCTGGGATATTTTCCAATTTATCCAAGCTACAATCCTTGTAAGTTTGTATTTTTTTCTATTGTCTGTTGTTTATTATCAAGACTACAACACTAGTATACTCAAGCAGCCACGTATATAAGTTTCCGTACGGGTAACCTTCACAACGCGGGTAGCATACAAGGTACATAAAGCCAGATAGTTTCACCAGCAGTGCAACACGAACAGATGTGGGTAGTACACCTTGCAAAGTCTTTTCTTCTATTGTTTACCAATAGTAAAAATATTATTTTGCTAAGCCTCAAATTTAGCGAAAGAGCATAGTTAATCTTTCAGTTGCCTTTAGTTCCTTCTACTCGGCCACATGTAAAATACTCATCTTCGTTGCTGTTGAAATATTATAATTTAGAACAGGAGACTAGAAAAATGCCCTTCAGTCCTTTTAGTGGTAAATGTTTTTTCTATTATGGTTTGAAAACTCCACCGGGATAAGAGACGGCGAATAATCGAAAAATATCATTGGAGATGATTTTTAACAAATATTTTGATGGCATTTCAGCCTAAGGGATGATGACCTAATTTGGGCCTATGCAAACGTACATGTCGCTTGTGCCATTTGTGCTACTGGCTACAACAAAACCGGTGAAAATATTAGTAACCACAAATTTAATTTAAAATAAAAATTACCAAGAAAATGGGATACATTTGAGACTTTTGCGAACTGTGAATACTGCTCTTGAGTTTATTATCAAAATCAGAAATCTCAACAGTCCAAAGCCATTTCTAACCAATTCAAATACCTTTCATTTTCTCCCGTTGAAGATCGTCTAGCATGCGTATGAAAACAGAAAAGACGATTATTTACTGATCTCTAAGCGCAGGAGAGTTGGGGTGGAACCGGCTAAGTGTGCACTCGCCAAAAATCTCGAGCAAAGAAGGACGTATGTGGGAAGCCTACACCATTTCTCTTTTCCTGAAGGAGATTTTTTTCTATTCACTCAAACAGCTTATAACATCTGTAAATTGTTTGTTTAGTCCACTTTAATCAATATCTTTTCATTCATCTTGCGTTCCAGCTTGTCATCAGTGTCTTGGTTTTCTGTTTGTCATATAACCGCCATATGCATGCGGATCGATGCGTACATGGGCATGTTGTTATCATGACGTCAAAATTTGCCGCTAGACATTTGTGCTTAAAACAATGTTCAGATCCAAATAGGACTACTAAACATTAATAATAATAATAATAATAAAATGATAAAAAGAATGAAATAAGGCAATATGCTAGCCTTAAGTATACAGTGCAATGGTTTCTTTAACCGCCTCCACTTATGTCCAGGATTGAAAACACTCGCAAAAATGTGCCAGCAAATTGTTTTCGCAACTTTGGAAAAAAAAGATTTAAAGGACACCGCTGTCAGAAATGTATAGAAGAAATAGCAAGTATAGTAAGAATAAGAAATTCAACAAGGCCCTGCATGCTGTAGCAAAATGACTTAAGTGTATTGTAATCTTCTCTCCAGAACCCTTAATGGTTCAGTTTATGACTATTACTTATACCATTATCAATCGCAATAAAGATCGACTTTTTGAAAATATCAGCCAGTATAACGTTAATATAATGGTTGACTAATCAGACTTCATATACTAAGTTTCTCCAGATACCCTTGCTTTTGTTAAAATTTTTGAGGACATTAGTTTTGCAAGATAGGAAAACAAAATTCAGTTCCAGTTCCAATACACGGCTCAACATCATTGCTACGCTATACTTTTACACTGAACACTTAACGAACAGCAACTGAAGTAACCTTTATAAACAAAAGAAAATTTACATGAGTCGAAATAGTTGTGGCGGTAGCTTAAGTTCCATCAAAGGCAAAGACCATCCCATTTTGTGTATTGAGGAAATTGGAGATTGCTTGTTTGATTGTTTTTGCCGTTAGACGTTAGAATTGGTACGATTTCTTTGCCGCGTGTTAATATGAGGCTAGTCGAGAGGAATGAATGATTTATAATGGTAATCGAACTTAGTGGAGTGCAATTTGGTCTGAAATCATACGCGTGATTTCCAAATCGAACACTGCCATGTGGTAGTGAAACAACTACGAGGGACAACTTGGCGGAAATCCTGCAAAACCAGCAGCCTGAAAATCAGGATTCAGGAATTCCATGGCCTGGTGCATTTGACCTTGCTGTTGGACGGGATTAATAGGAACCAGTGGTGCTCGTTGGTGTAGGACTGGCTGTTGGACTATGTTTTGAATTGTTGGTGCCTTTGCAGCTGTACTTTTTTGATTGGAAACGTCGTTGGGACCGTTTTCATTTGGCACTACTTTAAATCCGCTGATTATGTGAGACAGTTCTTTGCGTTGATTCTCGTCTATTTCGTCGTAGTCGTCCAACGAAGATTCACGTGCATGTGACCTGTTATTTCACAAATAACGCTGCGCGGCTGACCAGACTTTTTCAATTTGGACACCAACGTTTTTCTCATGCTGTGGCTGGTCAGTTTTTTGTTGTCTTTAGACAGGAGGCCATGGATTTCATTCTAATCTTAGTGTACCAGATATCATTTGATTTGGGACTATTTACAACGCTCAGATACAGTGGCCCTTTATCTTTCCTTCCGTCTGGTCGTTTGGATAACCAAAGCTTGAAAAGGCGCACTGGGTCAGTTTTTCCGCCATCGGTGGAATACATAGCTTTTGGTGTTGTTCTTCGCGATATTGTTAGACCACCGCTTCGTGTTTTAGTGGGACTTTCGAGGAATTCTACAACTTCGCTGCCGTCTTCTTGTTGTCTTATGACGAAGTCCTCTACGTAGGCGTCATAGTGCTCCTGACGACCTCTAAATCCAAGTTGCTCAGTCAAGTTTTTGAAGTTAACATTGGTCAAGACTTTTCCGTTGAAATCACCAAGCTGACCTTTTACCCAGAGGGAAGACTCTTCCTCCAAAGTGAGCGGCTGAGATTTGTTTGATCTTTTCCCCTCTTCTTGTTGTCGGAGAGAAATTGCCTTCGCGTGGAGGATTTTTTGTGAGTTGTGAAACTCCTCGATCGTACGATGCTCAGTGGATAATTCTTCTGCTTTAAATACCTTTCAATGGCATTCTGCATGATTTTAAGGGATTCCGGCTCGTAATCATCTCCGTCCCTTTTTCTTACTTCGGCGTAGAACTTGCTTAGGATGTTGTCAAGCTCTTTCGGCGCCATTGTTTCTATGTTTACATTTTCTAGATGAAGAGACTGGCACCAACTTTTGAATACATTCATCCACTGTTTTGTCGAGCGGGAGGTATTTTTGTTGACAGCAACAGCCTTGAGCTCTTCAATTTCTTCGCTTGAAATTTCAGGGAACCTGGTAGAATCTACATTTTGTACTTTCTGAGTTGGCTGTGGATTTGTCTCTTTGTTGCTGGACTTGGGATCGTACGCATCCGGAGCAGATGAGGAGGAAAAATTATCAAAATACCCGTCAAACTGGACACTGAATGTCGGAAACTCCCCTAAAAGTACTTTTTCAGCCTCAAGGAGCTCACCATCATCATTACGAAACTGTAAATAGTTAAATTCGTCCATTTTTTGTCTTTGTAAAAAGAAAGTTTTGGCAACAAAAAAACTTGCACAAAGTTTGCCACACAATATTGCCTTTATTTGTTTTTTGTTTTCCTCCAATTTGATTGGTTACTGTGAATGATCCTTGAAATCTGATTGGTTGTTTTGTTTAAGTGCTACTTTCTCATTGGTTGAATAAAAGATGCCATTTAGAGCACAAAATAGTACGATTCGTGAATAAATCACATCGCTCTGAGCCAATCAGATTGCAAGGATCACCTGTGATTTCCAAATGGATGTAATAAAGTACTTAATTTCGTCATACTGTTATTTGAGGAAAACTTTCAAAATAAAATATCTTTAACATCGAAGTTGGTAAACATTTTAGTGAAAACTCTTTTTTTTTGTCTAAAGAAGGATACTTAGCTTATTCCAGAAAGTGTTGACCTTTTTGCAATGACATAGGAAATGTTCTAATGTGGTCTAAAATTTTAAGGTCTTTTAGCGCAGGGTCAGTAATGGATCTATAATTAACTAATATCAGTTCATGCCCTGAGCTGCTATTTTTTTTGCTAACACGCATGTGAAGTTATATCTTTCTCAAATGGGGAAAAAAGTCTATGTATTCCTGACCTTACAACGCACGCCAAGAATGAAACAAAAAGGCCCTCTTATAGTTTTCGTCTCACAAGAAAAAGACAAGCGCACACCGTTTGACAATACGCCATACCTCATACCTTTATTTAATTATAGTGAAGAAAGTGCAACGATTCCAATCGCTAATGTGTCAACGTTTGTACGTTCTGCTAATACCCCCCCCCCCCCCCCCCACTAACCCCTAGAAAAGACAACACCGGAGAAACAATCGCAACTTGTTGTTTAGATTGCGGGATTGAGTTGTGGTTGCATAAGACAATTCATTTTACAACTGGATTTAGCTGGACCGTTCCTCTTTGATACAAAAGTCAGCACTACAACAACAAGCATCAACGATAGGAACTAAAATAAATAAGGATGAGGTTGTTTTCCTAGATCCTTCTTGTCATGGAATACGCAGTTAAAATAATTAACTTTATTCTTGATTATGATTATTATATTTCATTGATAAACTACAACAAAAATTAGAACAGAAAGTAAAAAGTAAGTACAGTTCGACTACTTAAGTACGTAATGGAGCAAAGAACGAACTTTCATTACATAACTTAAACAGTTATATCTAGTATTTATATACAGATGAACGAATTTTTCAACATATTTTTCGGTGTCTGTCCGTCAGGTTAAAGGGAACTAAGAAGAGCTATATTGAGAGCTATCAGCAAGTAAATTCCTTTTTGGTGTTCCCTGCTTTTTTCTCTGTTATACATGTTGTATTAACCAATCGTAGAAAATGTGCAAAAAATAGGCAATGTCTCATTTATTTTGGCTCGCCAAATATGAAACCGTGATAGCAGGAGACAGTAGTTAAATGCAAGCGAGTATTCTGTAGAATGAGGTTCCGGCCTCAAGCCTCATACGGTGACATTCATTCGGTGACTTTTAGGGTTCTTCTTCGATTCGTCTGAATAGTTACAGTCTTGAAGCCATTGTTGTAGCCTTTTACATGGGGTTAATTAAACTTTTGGCACTAATCATGATCAGTTTTTTTTTGGTAAATTAATTAACCCGGCCTTTCTCCTTTAATTTTTTTTTCACTCAATGTTACAAAGTAATAGTCTCTTTCAGCATTGCCGGTTATTTTTTTGCAAAGGGATTTATAACAGCTAATAATACATCTTGTTATATGGCTGAGTCTGTTTTCGCCATGCGATTGGTCAATTTGCGGTCCGTAACTTGCGATACGGACCAAAATTTTTAAAGAAAATGCTCATTTCCGAGGTCTAAATCTCTTTACCTCGGAAAAAATGTTTAAATAAAGTTATGAGACGCCTGTCAACCTTGAGGACTTGGATGTTGACTTTGGCCCTCAACATTTTAAACTGCGTTTATTTGTGAACGAAGGCGATGAAGAAACTAACTGGTAATCTTATCGAAGAGGATTCAAGTCAGTGTTTGAAAATTTTATCGTAGTACACAGTTAAGAAGACGAAAATCGACTGGCAGAGATTCGAGATGTTTTGCCAAGAGAAAATGAGTAATTCCTTCAACAAATATGATAACAAACATACCTGCACCCGATCATCTTGACAAGCTTCTTTGCCATTTGCAGTGTTTTTTCAAAGATCAACAAAAGAAAGATAGAAGCGAGTTCGAGCCAGACACAATAATGTCCAGTGTTCAAAAGACTCCAGCGTCACATTAACGAGCGAATACTTACAGTGCTCTTAGTTTCCACCGAATTAACTTTGAAATATGTATGTAAACCCTGAGGACTGGGATGTTTACTTTGCCTTTCCAAATTTTAACTTAGCTTTGTTTTAATGAGAGCGAAGCGGTTGTAGAGACTGAATCGTAACTTTACCGAGAAAGAGAATTCTAGTCAGTGTTTGAAAATTTTAACGCAGATCCCAATTGAAGCCGAGAATGAACTGGCAGAAAGAGAGGTTTTCCCAAAAACAATTAACAAGCGAATCCTTAGGCAATGACAACAAACTTACCTTGAAAAGCTTCTTTGACTTTTGCAGTGTTTTTTCACAAGGACAAACGGAGGAAAGATGGTAACGACTTCTAGACAGACACAGTGTCCGGTTTCCAAAATATTCCAGCGTCACATTAAAGTGCTAAAAACTTCCAGTGCTCTTAGTTTTCACCGAATAAACTTTGTTAACATGGCGAATTTGTTTTTACTTTCTCGGAAAGCCTTTGTTATGTGCTATTGTTTTCGTCCGCCAATAAAAACTTTCTTTTTTGACACCTGTCAAATGACTGTCAAATCGTCCCCCAAACAGGAAGAAGCCATATAATAAACATCTTATTAGCCTCGTTTTTTCGGTCGGTACTGTAAATTACGGATCCTCGTTTTTTTCCATCGATTTATGGCCGCGCGCTTCGCGTTTGGGCTATAAATCGATGGAAAAAAAACTCGGTCCGTAATTTACAGTACGGACTGAAAACTCGGCTAATAAGAGGTATGTAAGAGCTGAGAGGGTGTACTCTTAAGTCATGTTTGGAATAAAAATCTTTGAAAGTCAGAAAATTGTTGATCCCTGGTTGAAAGTGTTTGATTTTGGATATACCTATTTCAAACCACTCTTTAAAAAAATCGGTTTATTATCTATCCTTATTAGACAGTTGAACCGTGATACCTGTTCTTGTTCCACAAGGTTTGTTTCGGTCCACTATTGCAATATACCTTTAAGAAAAGGGCCCGTAACCCGAACCCCATTCATTGTCAAGAACATTGAGATTGCAAAGGCCATAGTTTTTCAGTTCTAAATCGAAGAGAGGTTTTCATTCTCCATCGTTAGTCGTGTCCAAACACTTTTTCACTCATGTTGTTTTAAGAGATTTGTTGAAAGAGCAGAGTTCAATCACTTTTTGGCCTCCATACTCAGGTTCATTGATCATAACTTTTGTCTTTTATTTTGTCCCCTTTTCCATTCCATAGGAAGAAGTAGAACATCTCATTTTTTTTTTCTTTTATAGCTTTATTATTTGAGCGTAATGGCGAGAGCAAGTAAACCAATTAATTGTGATGCGGAAAAGACTGCGAGTTGGAATAATCAGGATAAACAATGAAAAGTCGCGAATACATTTTTAAGCGACGTTGTCACCGCTCAAACCGTCGTGGTATCTTCAACTACCTGGCTTGAGTAATTGAAGGGCGGCGGGAAAAAAATTACTTCCGGTCACAGTACCAGATCCTTCCATAGTCCTTGCTTAAGGTCCGTATTGTTCAGAAAGATGCTTTTCTACTGAGGGTATGGTGCCAGGGAATAATTTTTTATAACAAAAGAAAAAACACGCATTCGTGCAATCTTAGTGTCTCAGTAACGATTTTGTATACATGTTAGAGCTTACCCTACCTTACCTTATTAAATAGTGGAAATCATCCAAAAGAGAAGAATTCCAAACCATCTCCCCTGTAACTTCTCGCCAGTTTGAAATATGAGCCAACATTTTAGTATTATGCTGCATTGTGGGATTTCTGTCGAACCTCCTCTTGTAATAAAGGAGGATTATGCAGTGTTCCCGTGATGCATTTTGCCGTAATATATTATCGAATTAGTTTGTGACGTCATCACTTTTAAGCTGGATGCCTTGAATTGAGAGGAGAAGTTTATTTCTGGATGACTACAAAACCAACGACGACGGCGGCAAGGAGATCGGCAAAAAATAATATGTTTATGTTGCCAACCAACAACTTTGCACGTGCATCAAGCTATTTTGTACATTTCTTTGCCGTCGTTGCACGACTACTATATGAAACTTCCTACTTTGAAGAGCCCTCTTTATGGAGTAGGTGAACACATACAAAAATTGTCGCTTTCTCTTTCTTAACTTAGATAACGATAGATACGGTCGCAAAAAAAAACTTGCCAAGATTTGACAAATTAAATGAAATTGAATAAGATCGTTGAAGTTGAAAATAGTGGGAATAGACTTTCAAGTGACTTTTTCGGTTTGTTGTCATCCAAAATTTTTGCTACCATGGCAACGTGACGTAACGATTCTCCTCTCTATTAACAACTCCATCAAGCTCCCGTCTTGGGGGAAGATACAGACGTGATTTATTTGAACTCTTAGGATTTGAATACCAAGTTCGACTTGACAGTACCCATTGCCAATTCTTTGGTGGAGAGGCGTTAGTGTTACCGACTAACAGGCGAATTTTGGATAAACTCGACGGCGTGAGATTTCTATTCATTGTACCATAGTCGGGAGAGAAAATGAATGTATAGGTTATTGAAAAAGCTCAAAAGAAAGCTCAGTTTTTTGCGGGCAAGGGAAAGCATTTCATCATGAAATTGTTCTTCGAGGAATTCAACCTTGTTTTCTTCACGGCGGAAAGCGCTTGGCCTGTTTTGAAATGCAACGAAGGCAGCGAAGTTTTGGAAAATTGTGAGGTCGTTTTTTACTCTATGGTCGAGGAAATTACTTTGTTAAAAGGAAATTTATGTATTTTTAAATGTTTTATAGACGTTTAATTCATATTGGTATCGGTGTTTAAAAGAAAAATTACAAAATGTGCCCCGATTGGAGATGGCGTGATTTTGTGTTGAAATTTGTCCTGTGCTCAGCTAATTTTTTAATACTTGCGTAAATGGATTCACGATCTAGTTAGTGTTCCGCGAATGGATTTTTTTCAATAAAATTTTTCAAGAAATAATTTCTGGCTATTGTTTTCTGTTTGTTCATTCATAATATTGGCTCAAAACACGATCGAGAGACTATAACATCCAAGATAATTCTTATAGATATTTTCACTCTACGTTTACTGCGCAGGTGGGTCTGCGCCGAAGTATGTTGTTCTTTTTATTTTCGTGACAACTTCGAGAAGTAGCGCGGTCGTCTGCCAGTGGCTAAAAGCCATGTTCAACTGAGGTACAACGAAGTATATTGTCATTCCTTAAAATTATATCCCTTCCTCTCTTCAAAAATTATTATGGTTTCACAGAGCCTCGACTATTGTAGTAGGAAAGTAACACATTTCTTGAAGTACCCAACCTTGACAGTGCAGATAATCCCTTCATAATTAAAATTCAGCTCTCTTTGTCGTGAAAATAAGGCTTTTAATTGTACATTAATAGCTTGGAAAATTCGCTCAGTATATCAATTCAGTGTCAATCAAAAGGAACGAAACAAAACAAACTCATTTCAAGCCGTCAAACTAGCCCTTTGATAGGTTGAAAAATCATCTCCAGCGCTCACGATACATTCAAAATGGCCACGTAACACGCGGAAAACCGCAAAAAAAATTGCCGCATGGAATCATGGGAAGACTGCATAATCCTCCTTTTCTTGTGATCAGATATGATTCTTTGTTGTTGTTGCTGCTGCAGTTTGATGTAAATAGAGGACTACCCAATGCAGGATTTGTTTCGTTCCAAGACTGGTTGAGCTAATTTTCCCTTAAATTACAGAGCTCCTCCATAAAACGCCATATGGTATTTCCCTAAAGTTTGGTAAAGAGTGTGAATTTCTTTGCAATGGCCAGTCTATTTTCATTGGTTTAAACAAATACCGTAATAACATTGACTGAAACAAGAGCAACGCTTTCGGCTCTTGGCAAATCTATATGTTATTTTTAAAGCTGCTAGTGATGCGCAATAACATCATAAGTTTTTAAAGATTTCAAACAACATAGGCTATTCTCGTAGGATGCTTAAAAGTAGTTTTGATTGCCAACCTATGATCAAAGTCTCCATGTGTCGTAGTTTATAAATCTCTTCTGCCACCGTTTATCCAGGAAAAGGAAAACTGAGGTAGTTAGTGCAGCTAAATTTGAAAATACAAACATTTGTTTTTTTGTTAATTATCCGGGGCATTGTTCTATTAAGGCTTGCTCTCTAGCGTCATGAAAGTGAAAAATTGAAGACTAGGTCCAGTATTTCAAAACCCGTATCTGTGAAACACCTAAACCAAGCAAGCAAAAATCTAAACTGATAAAGAATAAAGCAACAGGAGAGCCTTTCGAGAAGGTCCGCACCGAATATGACTGGACACTGAATTATTCTCGTCCAGTGCTACAAATAATTATTCTCGTCCAGTGCTACAAATAAATCAATGATCCCACAACTACCTCAGAATGGTTGCTTCTATAACTAATGTAACTTACAACTTGTGTGGCAGTGATTTTTGTATTCATCAATAGCCCGAAGGAACCAATCAAGCAGACTACACTTCATTTCTCCAAATGCCGCGTTCTTTAATTAAAATTCTAAGAAATACACTTTGCATGATCGGAGAGCATTACCACTTTCAGTATTGCGAGATTTATTGCAAATTTCATTGCCTCCTTTATTTGGTCAAACATTGTAACCAAGGATCAATAACACTCTAATCTTGCCTTAAGATGGTTTTGTTCAGGTTTTGTCAATTTAGACAAGCCTGCATCAGGCAAAAGTGTAATAACCAGACCCAAGGCTAATAAAGGTCCCATCCGTGATAAGATTTGAACCCAAGGGTAATGGAAGCACTATTTATACCCAAGTTTAATTAAAATAGCATCTGTTATAAACTTTGTTCCATCTGAAGTAATCCAACATTTGAACTATGAGACATGCCCTTAACAGTATACATCAATGAGCCAATGAAACCATTAATTTTAGATGACTCACCAAGCTTACTGAACAGGAGAAATGGAACACGTGGGTTCAAATGTTATATCTTTGAACCTATTACGCTTGGTACCAGTTATTACACTTGTATGCACGTGCCTTCTGCACACGTTCAACTGTAGCTACAGTTGCCTTAGTTTTTAAGCTGTGTGAGGGAAGTTGTACGGGAAGTTTAAATAATCGTCCGGTCTGGAAGATATGTTTGACGACGAAGTCCGGACGTCTCTGCGTCTCCCTCTGGATAAGCCACTGGAAATATGTAGCGCTTCGGGGTGTTTTTTTTAGTAACTCTACGTCTAATTAAATGGATTATTTGGATACAATGTTGAGAAATTGAACTTTTCGTAACTGACTTTGCGATATTTTACAGGAACTGGCTGTTGAAACATTTCTAACTGCATATTCAACTGCTTTTACCGCGTTATGAGCGCAGAATGTTTCTTTGAAATTGGTCGCCCTTTCTAATCACACTCGCTTCATCTTTATAATGAGATTTCTTTTTACAGGTACCTACAAAAGAACAACATTACACAGCTTCCGCCCAGAATATTTTCAAATGTCCCTGAGTTAAAGCATTTGTAAGTTCCAATTTTTGTATATTTTTTCTCGCTAACGATCAAGGCTAAATCACTACACGTGTGAAAAAATCAAAAACTAAGAGCAAAAGCGAACTAATAATTCGAATATTTTGTCCGAATTCCAAGAACGTCATCAGCAATGTATTTAGTTCTTATGTAGTCCCGGCACAAGAAAGATGTGGCGGTCTCACCAATGTAAATTTCAAGACGTTGCTTGGCTATTTACAATCCTCTCTGATGGGACTACATAAACAACTAAGTAACGTAACCGTATCTCATTATAAAGAAACCTTTTACATACGAGATCTTAAACCAGCTTTAGGCGTCATCATCAGCAGTGAAAAAACCTGATGCTGTTGCCTTATATTATTTTACTGTTACGAATTTCGTATATGTGATGTCATTTCCAGACCCCTTGTCAATTTTGTATAAATGGTCTTGTCATATTCTGTTACGGTCACTCTAAATAACTTTTAAAAATGCATGTTGACTAGCATACGAAACGTCAAGTTTATATAACAGTGCAAAATTAAAGTTCACAGTTTTCATCACCGGTGTTTTTGTCTTATTTAAGAACAAGAGCCATCTTTGCTTCCCAGTAAGTTGGAAACAAAAAGGCTCGTTTGTAGAGGAACATTGAGAATCTTGAAGAGACGAATGCACTTGCTGAGTTGACTTGCATGGCATCGGGATCAAGAAGACAAGGCTTTGTGATAAGCTCTTAATTTAACTGCAACACGCCTTAATCAGTTTTTTCGACAGTTACATGCGGGACCAAACCCACAATCCAGATCTTCAAGCGCGCACTGTGCTGTTTGGAACAGTTGGCAAATATGAATTTCCTGATCAATTTATTAATTATATACGGTAGTATAAAAAGTTTTCTAATCACCACGACAAAGTAAAATTATGCCGGTAAAGTCTAGAGTCGGCAAAGTCCTTTTTTGTTCTGGGACGTCATGTTAATGATTTTAGTAAGCCCCCCGTTTAAGTTTACAGCTAGGCCATTGATGGGAACTCTTCTTCTTCCTGTAGGAAAGAGACAACTAAATACAATAAACGCAAATGAAAATTTAACCCGTCACGTTTCTGTACGAGTATTTCGTGATCTATTGAATAAAAACCCTTGCGGAAATGTGCAAAACAATGTAACAAAACATTAATTGACCGTCGTCAAGAGCCACTAACTTAAGGTTTCCAATGAAAATCAAGACTCGCCAAAACAGTAAACTGGTATTTATCAAGGTGGTCGATAATTGGGGGAGAATACTGTCGAGAGTGTGCCCTTCTAGCATTTTGGCCACTTGACAATTGAGGCAAATGGGTGTCCTCTCCTGGATGTACGTTAGCAATCTTAAGAATAGGAAGAGTAAAGTCTTCCCGATGAAAACTTGTATGTTGCCGTTACAACTTATCAGATATCGAGCATTATTCCTTCTTTTTTCTTCAATTTAAGTTAAGACCTTCAATTAGAATAAAAACAACGGTTTGAATTGATATGCTAGTTATTCAACAATAACTGTCTTTTTAAAGGCTATTTGATCACCCGATTTCCCGCAAAGAATAGATAGGCGGCTTATAAAAGCATTGGTAGCCATGCGATTTTTCGTAGAAGAAGTTTTAGGGCTGTAGTTCGCAGATTGCAAGAAAAGCAAAACTGGTTGTTTTCAGAGGAATAAAACGAAAAAAACAACAGACAACAGAAAGGTGGCCTTTTAATGGCGACGTTAGAGTTTAATGATTCACCGAGATTTTTTTGGACTCTGCGGTAACTGGCCGTGTGAGAAAGGGTGGCTGCCTCAATTAATAGCATTCCGGCTTTTCAGCCTTTCTCATTTTTATCATTATCGACACAATATATTCGAGTTCAATCATTCTTGTCTACAGTATGTTAAGGATGACTTATTTTTGCAGGTCTTTGTCGAATAACAAAATTGAAAGGCTTCCATCTGGCTTATTATCAAATCTCTCTAAGATGGAAATTTTGTAAGTATATTTTTTAGCTGTTTACGGGTCAGGACCAAAACACTAGGCGAGTACTACGAAAAATATAGACATAGTACAATGTATACGGTAACTACAGCGAGGTTATGCAACGAGAACGTTGACGTTCCGGCTGTAACGAATAGGAATCGAAAGTTGCAGTTTTCGCTTGATGAGAGGCTTCTTTATTAATACAACTAGTTTGAAAGCTCTTAATGTTTTGTGTGCTGTGATGTCATTGAGTCTGTCCATTTAAAGCGTGCGGAGACCAAATTCCGATTATTATTTTTGATGTGCGAGACGTTACAGTTTTCGATGGTCATGACAAATAATAAATACCAAACGCACTCATAGTACATGTAGTGATATGCGTGCGGGGAGGGGGGGGGGGGGTGGGGGGGGTGGAGGGGGCGTTGTGGCAAAGCCATGTTTTTTCAACTTCTTTCAACAAAATTAAAGCTTGTGGATAAAATTATGCAAAGTACTTATTTATGTGTTATTTTGCAAATCAGACACAAAAAAAATCAATTCTCGCGGATTTTACCTGATTGCTAATTCTTGGTTAAATCCAACATGGCGACCAAGATGGTGACCATGTTTGAGGACGTTACGAGCCTCCAGCAGCGCCACTACCCATAAAGTTATACCTCATCTTGTAGAAAAGATCAAAGGCTTTCCACTAAAGGCAAAATCGTTTTGAAATACTGCAACATATAAAAATCTCTAGGGTGGGGTTCCATTTTCCCCTTTGTACCACGGTGGGGGTATGGCTTTGCGTGTACGTCCGAGGGTTTAACTTACAGCAAACTACAAAAGGGCTTTCATATGCATTAATATGCTATATATCACTACAGTTGGATGGACGGACTCTACAAAATCAGGGACTACAATTAGTTATCATCTCTATTTATAGCGGAGCTCTGGCGCGCGAAGCGCGCCTGCGGAGCACCATGGGTAAGTAAATCTACCCATCCCTGAAAATTTGGTAATCACGTGACCGTACACCGCCCGCCCGTCCGTCTGCACCACAGGCCAACCAATGTTCACTCATACTTTCTAGCTAGTTTGGGAGCACAGGAAGACTGATATTGCACACATATTGCACATCAATATTGTGATCAATTGACAGCTGTCAAAACAGGGCATCCGCTGACCAGTATCACCTCACCGTATCGCGGACTCAGGTGTCGACCCATCGAGATCGAGTATCTTTTTGAAGTTATCCGCTGACAAGTTACTATTTTTCAAATGATTGCAGGCTCAAGTTCAATTTTTTTTAATTCATATGAAATATGTTGTGTTTTATATGTACCGCACAATTAGAATTTTGATTTCAAACTGACCTCGGAAGCTAAAATTCAGCCAGTTTTTACAGGCAGGGAAGACATGCCAGATGCTTTTGACTTTTCTCACCAAGGTCGCGCGTTGGTCACGCTGTACGTCCAATTTTTATACTCTGATTGGTCAAAATTTGACAGGTAAGTTCATGCGGAAAATTCATGTAGCATCTTGAAACTTGTTTACTTTGAGAGCTAAAGCTGAAAGAGTTTTGAGTCAACTTGTGATGTTTTTAACTGTCTTTTTCCACTGAAAGTACAAAGTGAAATTTAGCTGCTATCAAGATGTCTTCTGTTATTCATGGCTAGTTTGTTTATTGGGTTTTTGGTTGAGAAATACGTCGCTTTGGCAAAGTCGGAAATCCGATTTCGGATGGCATCGTTTTCGTTTTTCACCTTGCTTGATGCGTAAGACGGTTGAAAAGTCTGAAGCGATTCTGGCCTTACTTGATAGTTTTCAGTGCATCTCGAATGGTAAGCCTGAGTAATTATTGTATTTGAAGTTTGTTTTTTGTATCTAATTTAATGAAGTCGAGCGTAGTTTATGCGGCTATTTGGTTTATGCACGTTTGTAAGATTTGAGACAATGATCTGACCGAGTATCAGGTTTGATTTTTAGGCTTTAAAAAGCCTTTAGACATTTTCTCACCGCAAAGAGAAAAAAAACGTTCCAAAGAATATATTTAGTTATAGTTCTGGCTGTAAAAGAAAGCTTTGAGCGATTTTCTTGCCTCGAGTTCATCTTTGAAAAAAGTAAACACCGGGAAGCCGGCTTAAAACATAAACAAGGATTTTCACAGACACTTTAATACTTGTCTTCGTGGATGAAAATTGTTGTCTCTGTATATGTTTCACCGAATTATTTTCCTTTTATTGATTGTTAGTAGTCTCTTTTGCAATTTTAATCGCTGAGCCGTTTGTTTTCAGTCGCTCATGAACATTGCTTGCAGGAGTAGTCACAATGCCGCGCGTATCAAATGCTTTTGAAGATTACACATCGTTATAAGAGGGTGTGAATGGGGTTAACCGACTAGCGACAAAGGGCGAAAAATTTTACTGACAACCGACAAAACGAGTAAAAAATTACCGACTACCGACAGGAAAAATATTAACCGACTGCCGACATGGGCTGACATTATCAATATTTGTTTCAGAAAAAAAAGAGCATTTTGCATTTTTTTTCCAGCCGTTAGGAAGTAACCTCTTTAAATTTATGACTCATCAGATGGTCTCACAGAAAGAACTTCCTCTTTTGTTGATACGGCTACATTACTACAACCAATATCATAATCACAGAAGCCACAGTCCTTAAAGATGCTACCGAGACTTTATATATTTTATTGAAAAAAGAAAGGTGAAAAAACTGAACATTTCTCGTTTCGGTCCAAGAAATGCTTAATAGATTAATCCTGAAAGAAAATTCTTTCCAGTTTAATGGAAAGCACTATGAGTAAGAAACCACAGTACCGCGATGAGCACATACAGCAGTTTCCTTTCCAACATTTTCATGGTCGCGTATATTGAAACACAAAGTTTAAGCAAAACCGTCTTTAAACCAACTGTTTGAAAATGCTACATAGATGATATTTTTTCCCTATGGGACATAAGTAAACCAGACATAGTATAGTAGATTTCTTCAAATTCACGGAACAAGTAAACTTACTTCACCGTACTGCTCTACTGGCTATGAAATTTACGCCCGAAATATCTGACACTGAGACAATCTTTTTAGACCCCGTTGTATAGGCACAACATTCAACGAAAAATGAGAAAAAGCTACCATTGACGTAAAGACGAATTTAAACGGAAACCTTCCAGTATATACATTTTCACCTCTTACCACCCACCGAATGTTCAAATGGATTTGACCAACAAGAAGCCTTGAGTATCCTACGAACAAACGCCTCTGAGGAATTATTTCAGATTTCAAAAAGAGGTTGATGGACAGAGGCTGGCCACACAATTTTGAAATAAGAATTGCTATTAGAAGTAAAACTCACAAGAGAAAAGCAGCGCTCCTGAAACAAAACAACAAGGAAGAAAAAGTAATATTGCCTTTCGTGACACAGTACAAGCCCTTAGTGTCTATTATAAAAGAAACTTTAATGTAAAAGTGTAATCTCATACAAAACCAACCACTACCTTGCCAACTTAACCCTCAGACGTACACGCAAAATCATACCCCCCACCATGGTACAAAAGCATGGTAGATGGAACCCCTCCCAAGAGTTTTTGAAATGTTGCAGTATTTCGAAGCGATTTTGCCTTCACTGAAAAGCCTTTGATCTTCTTAACAAGATGAGGTATATTTTATGAATGGTGGCACTGCTGGAGGCCTGTTACGTCACCAGCAATGGTCGCCATCTTTGCCGCCATTTTGGATATTACAAAGAATTAGAAATCTGGTTAAAACAAAGAGAAATGGTAATTGCTTGACATGAATAATAACACATAAATAAGCACTTTGCATGATTTTAGCTACAAGATTTTTCTTTTATTGTTGAAACAAGTGGAAAAAAACATATTTTTCACTCAAAATGGCTTGACAACCTGCTACTTATTACGTCATACCTCGTAACCATAGAAACTGATCATCACTGAACTTTTCTCAAAATGCGTGCGAGGGATAAACGAACATCTACTGAAAACGTCTGGTGCTGATGTTTTATCCTCTTGGAAAAATCCCAGAAAACCTAAAGGGGGGTGGCATCCACCCCCCCCCCCCCCACCCCTTGTATGTCCGAGGGTTAAAGTGTTATTTCTTTGAGGAAGGAAAATTATAGCAAAGGATAGATGTGCAGCCCGTCACCCCTTACAGTTTTTCACTAAGCTGATAATTTAAGTTTCCAAAAGGCTGGAGTCCATTAATTAATTAATTACTTTTTACTGTGCCGTGTAATCGACAGGGAAACCAAGTTCGCATTTACAGTAAAAGGTTTGGTGATCTTATCAGTACGCATGATATTCATTTGGCAAACAATGGTGAAATAAACGATCACAGGAGCCGATCGGCTCCTGACGATCATGTTGCATAAACAAACAAGAGTTAATGAAGTTTAAGTGCAATCAAAAGATGCATTCTTACAAGTTTTACTCTTTCCATAGGGATCAAAGTCTTGAAACTTGGTGAAATACATAAAAATTATTAATAATTAACAAGCGTTCTTACTTATTAACTGAGATTTTCGAACAACCGACAAAAATCAAGAAGTTTAACCGACTACCGACAAAGATCGAAAATTTTAACCGACTACCGACAAAGTAACTGAATTTTAACCGACAACCGACAAACGGACCACCCCATTCAGACCCTCTTATAAAGTTATTATGTTGAAGCGTATAACTCTATTAATCTTAATTTAAACAGTCGACTTTGGCGCTTGTTAAAAGTGAGAACCGACTAGCCGTATAGGTCATTTTGGAAATTTTTTTTAACGGTTTTGCTAATAGCCCACGCGTCCTTCGATCGTCCTGAATATTGAATGAGTGCAATTTGTATTGCAAAATTGTGAAATACTGCATTATGTCCGAGGTCTGTATGACAAAAACAGCGCCTCATGGTACTGTTTCACCTCAGATGTGATGTATAAAAAGTATAAAAGGTTGGTTCACACTTCCCCAGACTTTTTGGCAAGATTTTGTAAAGTAAACTTGTCGAACACAAAAAATTCGGCCTGATTTGTTTTCCAGGCCTAATCTACTGTGATCAAGAGCCATTATGGCTCTTAAATGTGATCGAAGATGATTGCTATTTTTTGGGTGTACATATAAGGCTATCAACTCGATGTAAGATTAAGTTCACTCTTAGATGGGCTGTTTGCAAATTATTCTTCTCTTAAATCGCTTAGCCTTTCCCTCAAAAGTCACCCGAATGTGCTCTTAAGTTAACTGATTTGTGGAATACGAGTTTATTGCTTGATTTAATTTGTAAATTCGAATTAATAGGAGCTTCGCTTTTAGACTTGGCTAAATCTTTATATTAGCCATAGAAGTTGTCACTGTCTTCCCGCTATACATTGCGGTTCAAAGTAAAGTATCAAGATTTCCGTGAAGTCTTTATTCGGCTCAGACTCCTGATCAAGTCAGATCAAGTCAGTGGTTGACGGGCGAAAATATGCTTTCAGACCTTTATTACATACATACTAAGGTATACTTAAGAAAAAGCTCCGTCGTAAGTTTTCATACGCACAGGAGTTCTGGCTAATCAGAATCGCGAATGAGGTTTTTTACGTGCGAAAAAAAAAAGATCCCTTCAATCAAATCCCACAGAGGTGTGTGAGTTTGGTGCCAAAATTCAACGCGAAAGTGCGTACTGCGAGACTAAAGGAGAATGAATTTTGGGCTTAGAAAACTTGTCAAAAATTCTCAACAATTCGGATGCATTAGTTTCGTATATTTTAAATTCAATGAGTAAAATTGTAGAGGCAACAAAACAACAGCAGAAGTGGAGAACGAAACGAGACGTTAAGCTTCAGTTGTGTTCTATATCGAAACTATATTTATATCTGTCTATGTTCCAAACAAATTACAGTTTTTAAAAATCGTGAACAGACTGGGTAACAACCCTTAAGTCCCTTGAAAATATCTCAGGATCCTTTCTAACACATGCAACAGCCCAAACAGTAGCAAAAATCGTAATAATTGCGTTTGGAGCAAGGAATCACGCATACTGATGGTAATACAAAATCCAGGCACTATAGGCAAAAAGTTAAAGAAGGGAGGTGACGTCGCGGCGTTTGCACGCTTTGATCTTCCGAACGATTTGTTGAATCTAGCCTTTCTACAACTGAAACGAAGCTATGGCATGCGATTTGAAACAAACCAAAGCGGTACTGAAAAACAAAAATTAAAAAAATACAAAGTGAAGATAAAATAACTGCAAAACCGAGCGATAGCAATACGGCAAACTGAAGAAAAAGCAAATAAAACAAGCAAAATACTTGCAAGACAATAGCAAGATTAGATGAATAACTAGGACGAGCAAAGAGACCAAAAAGAAAGAAACTCTAAACTGGACGAAAAGATTGAGAATCACAACGAAGAACTAACCCAAAAATTACAAGCGAAGCTCTATGCATTGCATGCAAAGAAAAAACCTAACACGAAGAACAAAGATACACGAAGAATGAACGACTAATGAACTAGCCAGCACTAAAAGCGCGAACCTGAAAAAAACTAAAATCGCGGCGAACACACAAAAGCTATAAAAGAAACGCGTAGTATTCATGACGCGTACATTCCGGCCCCTAAAGACAAATCTATCCTATCTAACCTATAAAAAAACTAACATGAAAACTACGTTAAACATCAATAAATTCCATCAATAAATTCCTTAAGCAGTAAACGTCACAAAGGCCTAAGTGCCTCGAACAGGCTTGAATGTCCAGTTTGATAGAACATTACAAAAGCTCAGTGAAAGTCGCGAGAAGTCTCTTAAACAGTTCTGAGAAGTAAACGAATCTCTTTCAATGTCCAACTGATTCAAACAATCACAACGTAATGATAGGTTGCTCTACAGTAGAGGTCTCAATTTTGACCTTAACGTGGCGTACAAAACCATTCTTATCTGGAAAAAAAGTCTGTGATTCGACCAATCGCTCATATACTCCTCGGCGTTGATTCATTAGCGACAATAAATACTAAACTTGTTCGCAATCTTCTCCTGGAATAAGTGTTGGTTTTTTGTTAACAGCCCTGGTGGTAGAGATACATTTTGGCGAATTGCGTATTCTTGGGCACAGTCCTCCCACTCAGGCTAGAGTGATGATAGGAAATACGGCCCCTCTACCCAAAGGCCATTGCGGATGAACGTGTTTGCTGTAACTCCTGGTGAAACTTCATCAGCGGGATTGGACTTGCTGTCATTATGTACTGAGAGAGAGAGAGAGATGAGATGGGTTAGATTCTTCTCTTACGGCAATACGGTTGTCAACATAGGTGTGAAAACGCTTCGACTCATTCACAATGTGGCGTATCACTGTCATACTGTCCGTCCAAAAGGTGGCATGAAGCGTTATCTGAAGACTCGACAGGCTTAACACATCTTTCAGTGGCAACTTGGGATATGTTCAGTAAATCATAGAGCCACGCTCTCCAGCGGGTCAGGTGGAAATCTGGAATTTTATCCTCCAATCATAAGCCTTTTCTGCACAAGCCCTGTAGGATAAGTTCTTATGGAAGAATGAAAGGAGCTGCCATTCCCAAAGGATCATATAAGGAAACACTATCGAAAGTGTGCCATGCCTAGTACATGGCCCATCTTTAACAAACACCTTAAAACCAAACTTGTCAGTCTCCATGAATCATGATACACCTAAGGCCTTTCTTCTAGTTCCTTTCGGGTGTGGAGTCTAAAAATCAGGCGATCGTTGCTGACCCATTTAACGTCTGCTGTACTCATTAAGTTACAAAGATTGTAATCGTACTTAATTAATTCGTTACTGAAAAGCTGAGATTTCAAGCTGCCGTCTTCAAAGAGATTCTTCAGAGCAGTAGAAACGACTTCAGCCGAAAACTCGTGCATGCATGGCAAGATTGACTCAACATGAAGACGAAACTGCACCAAAAAGAGGTACAGTTATTCGGCACTCTTCCGAACCCTTATCGAGATTACAACCGGGCGGCACCAGAAAAACCGCATAAAGTCACGATCCTCCACAGGAACACGTACCTGGTAAAATATAGATTGCACATCTACCATTACAGCCACTGGGTCTTGTCAGAAATGAAACACTATTCCAACCAAACTGTACATTGGTCAAATTAGTGCTTTGGAGTAATTCGCTGTTCAAAGACATCCCTTGGAACTGGGCGGAACAATAAACAACGACCTTCACCTTCTCAGTTTTCTTGCTGTGATACACCCAATGATGTGGACTATACTAGATCTTGTCGTTGGCTCTATATAAACCTTCAGAGGGAACCTTTTCAGCGAAACCTTCTTGGATTACGTTTTCGAGAGATGTAACATAGTCTTCTTGGAATCTGGCGTCCTTGAGAAATTTACTTTCAGGGAGAGAGCTCTGCACTCCGCTTGGCATCTATTAGCAGGCAACGCCAAACTTTGATTACGAAAGGGCAAACGAACTTGATAATGGCCTTCCTCACACTGTATAAACGAGCCTTCTATAGTGTTCATGAACTTTAGATTTTCACGAGACATTCCAATGCCACGATTCAAACACTCATCGGCAAAGTCAGCACACGCCATGTTCATAGCATGGATGTCAACAGACTTGGTGAGATAACAAGCAGAAAAAACATATTTCGGCTCTCTTCGTGTTGGGCCTTTGATAACCCTGCCGAGCTTTACCATACTAGAGTAGGGGCCTCCACCAGCGGCTGGGATAACGTCTTTCGGTTGTAAATTTTCCGGGACATCTTATCCAGTAAATAGATCAACTGGCGTCATTGGGTCGCTGAAAGTTAGGAACATTCTCTCGCTAGTTTTTTGCACGTTTATGTTTCCCTAACTGGATAAATAAACTACTGATACTGTTATTGCCGCCTCAACGGAAGTGAATTGTGATGCAATGAAAATAGCTACGAATGATATTCCAATTCAAAATCTGAACTGGTCTTCCGTCTGCACGTTTTGATGAGAACGATCACCAAAACGAAACATTTTGAAAGCGTGCTTTCTATACGTGGAAATTTCTGGAATGCAGGTTTTTTTGTTGTCGCGTGGACGGAAACGAAGACGCAGCACTTTTCTAACACTGTAAACAAACATCAAATTTCCAGAAAGAGAGGGAGAATTTAAGACTCATTCAAGTCCAGTCAGTTTAAAAAAACATCCATTAAAAGCAACAAACAAACAAACAAATACGTGTGGACGGGCAAGAACAATAAAAAGCGATCTGAGCGGACGCTATATGGATACGTGAGGACGGCGCTTTAAAGCTTAAGCTATTTTAAGAGCGTCCTTTGACTCCTATACTTATGCCCAGAAATGAACACAACGTACCTCAGAATAAATAAAGTATTATTAATTTCCATAGGACTTAACTTCTTGTTTGACCGAATTTCTTGCGTTTAGGTAGGCCTTTAGGTGGATTGGGGTTGAGGGACACTTCATGATGACTATCTTAAGGTGGCTGAATTCAGTTTCTCTAGAGTTGTTTTATTCCTTTGCCGTTCATATTAACTTGCTCATCATACGAGAATTTTTGCAGGTAATAAGCTTTTAAACAAAAACGTGTGAGGGTAAGCTGAGAAAAATGGCCAGCAGTTGTTTGTAGAGATTTATTCTGTTTCCGTCTCTTGCAATTGGCATATCACGTGATCTTAGCGCGTGCACAAGAGTTGAGCATGCGCACTTTGACCGAGAAATGTGATAGCGCTTGTTCTGCTGATTTTTACAGGAAATTTAAACAAACAACAACATCTCAAAATCTACTCATTAAAAGTTGACGACAATTGCCAAAAATCTTGTTCATGTCGCCCTTCAGGCAGTGGTAGCCTCAAAATAAATTTTGAACAAAGTAGTTTTGTGACACAATCAAGTTTCTCGTGGAAGTTATTTTCCTAAAAAATTCAAAAACTGTTTGTTACAATTTGGTTAAGCTTAGTAATTGTAAGCTGTGTGCAAATTCATTAGGAAATCTACTGACTGGATTTAGCGTTAACCAAATAAATTTAAAATTTTAAGCTTGTCGAAAGACATCTCATTTTAAATCTAACAAATGTGATGGCTGATAAACATATTTTTTTGTGCCAGATTTGAGCTTTATACCTGAAGCAAGTCTTAAATAACACCCTAGTGAATATGGATCCACAACCTAATTTCAAACTGTGCCTAGCCACCTTAGGTTGCAGGAATTTCATCACAGTGCATTTCTACGCATACATCTCGAAGAAGAAAAATTTCAAATTGTGCTTTAGGTGACGAAGGACTTGATGCGGCTGGTGTTTTGGTGTGCAATCGTACTTAAAGGGACTATGACACGCTTCTGCGCATGTGCGGCATCTTGATCTCTGGTCTGGCGAACCTTTTTTCAAGATTGGCTTTTGGTGAAAAAATCCTCTTCCGTCGACCCTGAGACGCTATATATCAGTATTCGAGGGATATTTTGTACTTTTTGGAAGTTTTAAACGCCATATTTTGTATTTTTGTGCAAGTATTGTCGAAAAAATTCGAAGTCATTGAGAAGAAGTGCACGAAGGCATATTGTTTGTTGTTAGTGTTCCTACAAACGGATCAAATGTGGCGTTATAGTGGTCATCTGGCTTTTATTTGTCTATTAAGTTCTCCAGTCAACAATCTACCTTTTTCGGTCAGGATTTAAAAGTTAAATCTGTAAAGAAAGTTGAAAAGCGTTTCCTCCATACAGCCGTGGACTACAAAGGGAACGCAGCGGCGAGTGAAGCTGAACTGCGACATGACTTCCGATTGTCTGGAACAATTTACCCTCTCGAGTGCCTGGAATCAGAAGGAGAAAACCAGCAATCTTTTATTGTGCAAGAAGTCGTGAGAGGTTTGAGGAAAGAATCCATCGAACATGAAACGTTTTATCAGGCTGGTGGAGACATTCGATTTTTGACTCCGATCCGTAGATGTATACCAGAAAGTACCGACAACAGGCCGCAAGTTCTTTACCTATGTGGTTCACTCGGAATGTTCCTTGTATCTTTGCTGTATGAGCTTAAATGTTTAAGAAAAGATCTTATAAAAATAAATTGTTGCCTGAATATATGTTCCTTTGATTATCTGGTCTCTTTATGTGTTCAACTCGGTAACTTCTGAGTTACAGTGCGGTTCATGCAGAGTGTTCATCGCGCTAGCCGAACGAATGTCTTATTTATTGTAGTGCCCATTTAGCTGGCATTTTAAGCAAAATGGTTTGCGCAATTCGATACTGGGTGTTTTGGTCACCGGTCAGGCGCAATTTGAATAATTACTAAGTTTATATAGGGCAAACAGAGTGATCAGCAAGGTTTGTGTACAAATTATTTTTGTTCGCGGATCGGAGACTTGTTTGTAAGTGTGGGTACGTAAAAATACACGTAGGTAAATGTTTGTTTCAAAGCAAGAGAGGGTTGTTAATCTTATTCTTATTGGCTGCAACATTTATCTGAGGAATACCAGAGAATAAATATGAATTATGGTCATGTATAAATGCAACAAAAACATCCGGAAGTCTCCCGCCTCGCGAACAACGAATTTTGAATTATGTAAATTTCCTCGCGTGTATCTGACTCGTTTGCGATTGGTTTAAAAACAATCAGCTACTGTCACAGCTCACACATGCGCACTATCGTGACACAGTCTCTTTAAGCCATTAAATCAAGTTGAATTTGATAAAATATTGAAGAAATGACACACGTGTAAGTTCTATTCTATTTTTGTTTCAGATTTCTTGGCGTAAACCGAATCAAGGAAATCCCTGAAATGGCCTTCGAGAATATGAAAAGTCTTAAAAGAATGTATGTAAGAATTAGATCATGAGCATCAGTGATCATGTTGGCGCCTTTCTAGTGCGCATATCTGTTCTTAATTTACTCATTACTTAACTTGTCATTAAGCATGTGAAAACTACGTTTTCCTTATTTTTTAGTTTGCTTCAAGAAAACAAATTAACGAGAATTCCTGATGAAACATTCAAGAATCAAAACAAACTTCAATTTATGTATGTATTAACTGACCATTGTTAGTAACTTAAAAAAATAGTCAATTAGTTGAGTTTTTAGTGTGCTGCTATCGGTTAAAGTAAGAACTACTTATATAGAGATATCCAAGGGCCTAAAAGCAAATCTTCCGTTTATATACTTATAATTAAAACTGTCAATGAACGCGCTTTAGACCAATAAACTTTAAGCCATTACAAATATCTCAGGGTGAATTGATACACCTTATTCCAAAGTGGTGGCAATATAACTTTTCTTTTAGACTCATGTTAACCCGGTGACGGCCATTTGACCAACACCTGCCGTACGAGACTACATACACTGCTTTGAAACACATTGCAACTTTCTCAATCTCTTGACCATTGCCTTAACTAGTTAGCTAGATCAGGAGGAAAAATCAAGTATCCGCAAACTTAAACATGGCGGAAACACGTGATTCCGTTGCGGAAACACAGCGGCAAACGCGTGTTTCCGTTATCGGATACATTACGGTTTTTCATGTTTCCGTCGCTGCGTTTACAACGGAACCGGAACACTTTTTTACATGTTTCCGACAGATTTCCGTTTCACGAATCACTTATTTAGGCAATCGTTAACGTGTGCTTATGTTGCGGAAACGTAAAATTCCGTACCGGAAACCTGTTATTTCGTTCGTTCTACTGGAGGAAACGTGAAGATACGGTCCGGCAACCTGACTTGTTTTTCCGTGTTTCCATCCGTTTCCGTTACTGCGTAAATACATCCAAAAAGTTTCATCTTTGCGGAAGCCAGGGTTTCCAATTGGAATTTTTCTTTATTCTTGCATGAAATTAACCTTCGAGTATTTTTCCAGGTTACCTTACATGCAATGAAGACTTGTTCATTATATAAGTCAGCCAAATATATACCACCATAAAACTGAAATCCATCTGTGTTGCATTTAAAATTTTATTCCATTTCCTGCATATATATATATAGACTTAATAATAATAATAATAATAATAATAATAATTTAATAACTTCTAGAGCGCTATTTACATTCACTGATCAACTGCGCTTAACAACTTAAAAAAAACTACAATAAAATTCACATTTGTAAAACTAATGACACGTACAAGAATATTAACAAAGTATATTAATAATAATAATATAGAATATTTATAATACTGATAATAAACTTAATTAGCAATACTAATAAAGTGATTGTCAAACAGGTTACATTGTAAAAGCTGCACGAAATAAATAAGTTTTCAGCTTACATTTAAAAATAGCTAATGACTGAATATCACGTAATTCAGCCGGCAAACTATTCCATAAATATGGGGCAGCAGCAGAGAAAGATCTGTCATCTACCTTGACAAGCATTTTCCCTTTAAGAGGGTCTAGCAATAAACTTTGATTTGATCTAAGATTATATATAGACCTAGGATTAATGTTAATTAGTTCTATAATATACTTAGGCGCCAATCCATGAATAGCTTTAAATGTTAAAATTAAGATCTTAAAATGAACACGATGTTATACTGGTAACCAGTGAAGTTGATAAAAAGCGGGAGAAATATGCGAGTACTTACTTAAGCTCAGTACAAGTCTAGCCGCAACTTTCTGCACACGTTGTAATTTAACTATTTGCGAGTTTGGAAGACCATACAGAAGTCCATTACAATAGTCTAAACGACTAGTGATAAAAGCATGAATAAGCGTTAGTAACTAATCGCGAGATAAATAATTCTTAATCCTTCTAATAATGCGTAGGTGATCAAACGCGGCATTACAGATTTTAGTAACATGGGTTGACATTGACAACTTATTATCAAACCATGCACCTAGATTTCTAACACAGGAACTAGGATAAATATAATCACCTACCTAGTTGTTGTCTAGTTTCTATTAATATCAACTCAGTTTTATCATCGTTAAACATTAACCTATCCCTAATCATCCAATTTCTTAAGTCACTGATACAACTATTCATAGCACTAATAGCTTCATCCAGACTGGACTTATCATCAGACTTAAAACTAAGATACAATTGCGTATCATCGGCAAAACAATGCACTTTAGGAAGATGTTTCTTTATGACAGTAAATAGCTCAGACGCGTAAACTACCAATAATAAAGGTCCAAGGTGAGAGCCTTGTGGAACACTACAGTCCAAGTCGAAATAATTTGACAGAGTACCATGTATATAGACTCGCTAACTTCTTTGAGAAAGATAGAGTAGAACCAATTGAGAGCATTCCCACGTAGACCAACATCATTATGCAAACGATCGAGCAGCACATCATGGGACACTGTGTCAAATGCTGCGCTAAGATCCAATAAAACCAGTAACGTTACATGCTGGGAATTCATCTTTAGAAGAATATCATTCATTACTCTCAGTAATGCAGTCTCAGTACTGTGATATTGTCTATATGTAGACTAGGACAAGGGATGAATGCCATTTGCCATCATATGTTCATGCAATTAAAGACAGCTCTTTCAGTTAGTTTTGACACATACTGTAGGTTGCTTATTTATGGTCCTAACAAATTTAACAGATACTTATAATCTTGAATTCAAGTGCAGCTTATGGCTAGTGATAGTTTTGTAGCCTATAATATTTCAGCAAAGTGGAAAATGATTTGTCTGGTAAATGTCCCGAGTAGGACTGTTTTTAACAGCGACTGACGTTTTATCAAGATGGTGATCATCATTTTCGTGGTCATTGTCAAAACATCATTTCCTGTCAACAGCCCCAATAAGAACTATACTCACCTGTATGATCATATACCACTTACTTATATCAAATGAATCCTAGATTTAAACCATTCAGGATAATGATAAAATTATTGTTTTGTGTCAGTAAATATTCTTACTCTTTTTACATGGTGTTCTAAACTACTTACAATTGAGTTACAAGTGAGTTGTATCACGTCAGTTGATGGTACCATCAACTGATGGTAACTCACTTTCACTCTGAAGATGACTACCGCACAGGTTGTCGAAACGTCAGTCACTCTTAACAACAACAGTCCTATTCAGGACTACGTTCACCCGGACGATCAAACTCAACCTACTTTTGAATGTTAAACTTGACCATAAACTCTGTTTCATTATCACATATTGATGAAGGTAATGTTTATTTCAAGACCTTGACAGTTTTTCAAATTGTTTAAAGGGGCTACATGTATGCAGTATGCAAAGAAAATCATTTTTACAGCTTGCCATCCGGGCAAGGTGAGCTGAAGCTAGCATTTACTAGCCCAGACGTCATTTCAACTAGCCCCAAAAGCTTTTGATGAGTAGAATTTATTTCACAGGGCTCATCTTGCCCACTTGGGCAGGGTTTGCTTCATCTTGCCCACTTGAGATATCAGTCAAAATTTAGATATACTAATATTAAGCAGTTGGATATTTTTTTAGTCTTTAGTATGGAAGCAGTATTTCAAGATTTACATTCGCAGACCGTGACAGGATTGACTAAACATACAGCACAGCAACTTGAAATTAAGTTCCATGATCTTGCTTACTTTGAGAGAACTTTGCGCACCAAAATCGCATACCAAGGTGATCTGACTGTTGTATGAAAAACAAAACAAAGTGCTTTTAAGTAAATTGGATAGAGACTATTCCCCAGCCAATCAGGGGGAGGGAAAACCTTTTTGCAGTAAGAAAACTACATGTACTAAATGAATAATATATAAATCACAGATGTATATGTATACAGTTGTGTTTCATAGTTTCATAGCAATATAGTCAGGATATTATGTTCCCTGCACAATAAGACTGTGGACCAAAAAAGCCTATTTTTCCAGGGCACGAAAGAGAAAGTTTAACCTTCCGCAGGTTGCACACTATCATCTGCATGAAGATGGTCAATACTAGGGGAGACAGGGGGAAGTAACTACACTGTAGGTCTGGAACCAAGAAATGATGTTCTCACAACTTGTAGAGCAATCACCCTGGTTGGCAACAGGGAATTGCAGTCATGTACAGTTTATAACCACCTCCCTCCCCCCCCCCCCCCCCCCCATCCCGGTTTACAATGTGTTACACAAAACAAAATTCCCATCAAACTTTTTTGAACAGATGCTATCAAAAGATATCAAACACAGCTTTTTTGAGTTTGACGCCTGAACAAAATCAAAACAAACCAAATTATATTGAAAAAATTTCAGAAGTAAAAACTGAGTCACCCTTGGGAAAGCAAAAAAGCCAGGGAAATCCGGCGGGGCTAAAGTGCAGGTCACAGGTCACAGGTCAGGTTACAGGTCACAGGCCAGACCACAGGCCACAGGTCAGGTCACAGGTCAGATCACAGGCCACACACAAAAACAATAGGACACTGGACAAAACTGTTCTTGATTGACATTTTATTATACAAAAATAAAACAAGACAAGGAACCTCAATTATATTTTTTCTGTTCTGAACTTTACCAAATCTAACACATGAGAAAATATATTCATGTTGAACATGCAAGGAGGACTTGCGTTACAGCGTAACCAAAGTTGGTAACGAAATCATAAGGGTACGCAAAATCACGTGATTTGTTAGAAAAAACGAATCTCAAAACGAAGGGTTGTTGCGTTAAGAATATCATGACGTGTTTGAATGTTTTGAAAAGCATTCGACGGGAAAACGGAAGAAAAACTTAAGGACAGTCTAAAACTTATTTACCACTGAAATACGGCAAAATTTCTTCAGACTTTCCTCGTCCTAAACTCTTCTTGCCACTAGATCGGTCTTCCATCTCTTTTGAAAATGACGGCCTGTTGCTCGCGCTTCGTACCAGTCACAAAATACTGCTGTGTTAAAGTGTAGTCGGCTAAGAACTTCAGACACTGCTATGTGGGCCTCTCGAATAGTTGCTGGACCATATTTCTCGGCTTTTCTCCCAAGAGCTTGCCATTTTTTCACGTTCTGTTGCACAACAGCTTGAAAAACCTCTGTTGGATTTGCCTCGTGGGCCTTAGGTGGGAGCATTCCGCCATTACAACTTGAATCTTTGACTCTGTAAACTGCTGATGTATCAAAGGATTACAGTGCTGAATTTCAATGACTCGCTCCAAGTTATCTTGGCTGCACACGGTTTATTTGGGGATGACATTCTAATAACACGACAACACTTCGTTTTCAGTGAGAAACATGTGATTTGTTTTTCGTACAAATCACATGATTTTGCACACCTTTGTGATTTCGTTACGAAGTTTGGATATGCCGTATGATCAGCATTATTCCATTTAAAGGACAAAAATATCATCAAGGTTCCTTGGCTTATTTTATTTTTGTATAGTAAAACCTCAATCCAGAACAGTTTTGTCCAGTGTCCCATTGTTTTTTTGTGTGACCTGTGATCTGACCTGTGGCCTGTGGCCTGTAACCTGTAACCTGTGGCCTGTAACCTGACCTGTAACCTGACCTGTGACCTGTGACCTGCACTTTAGACCCGCCGAGGGAAATCTGACAAGTGCCAGATTCGGAAGGAAAATGCTTACTATTCAGGCCAATTATGGAGCAAAAAGTAAAATCGAGATGATTTCAACTTGCAGATTTAAAGACCTTTTCCTTGGTAAACAAATGTATTGACATTTTCACAGAGAATATATATTTTAGAATTAACTCTGAAATGGAAATATTTAAAGAAGCGAGACCTTACATCACCTTGACTGCTTTCACACTGGATCAATAATTAACTCACTTGTCATCAAGAGTTTGGAATTTAAACGTTTAATATTGTTCCATTCGAGCTTTCCTTATGTGAGTTCCACGTTGTTTGATAACCGAACTCAATGTTTGTTTGACTTCGAAAATTTTATGTACAACTGTATGTACTCAATTTTTTTTGTGAGTTGGGTTTTGTTGAATGGCTAAGCTACACAAAGCTCTTTCAAGCGAAAGAGTTTGATCGAGCTTGAAAACCAAACATTCAATGTGATATGTCAGATATACATGTATTTCCTGAACTAAAATATTCTAGCAGTGAGAAGCGTACCAACAGAGGAAATAAATAAATAATTGACAAAAATATCATGCCTTTTGTTTTTCTTACGTTTTGTAATTGTCCCTTGGTATTGAAGTTGCAAGGGGAACTGAAAAACAAGTGACAGCCACTGCAACCATATAACGTCTTAACCGACAACAATGCACACTGAGCTACGAGTGAGGATATCAGATTACTTTAGTTATGATGCTGATAAAAAAATTACTGGAGAAAGTGTCAAATTTAGTCAAGCTAAGTCTATTCTACAGAGCTTATAAATATGAGCTTGCGTATCTGAATAAACAGAATCAGTTCTTAACGTTTCACTATGTTTATTATGGTCAGTTCAACACTTTAAATTCAATGTGTTGTTTGCCACAAAACACTACTCCAGCTCAACTCTTTGGTGGCTATTATTAGTAATGTGTTGCATATTTTAAACGCTACAGAGTAAATCGTTTAACAGGAAATGCAAAGCAAACACTATGTCTGAAAAGCGATATACAGTTAAATGTAAAATCAATACACTTGAGAATAACCGAAATATAATAAAGAGAAATTGTCTGACCTTCAATTTACCTTTTTTGATTTTTTTCTCAAAACCACAGATCTTTGGCAAACAAATCTCCTGATTGCTTTGCAAGTTGTGTGAACATTATTTGGATTTCATTTAAGAGAACATATAAGGAGTACCCCCTTCCCACTGGTCAATATGCATGATGCTTGCATAGAACTGCAGGGTAAAACAGGATAATAGAAGTAGTTATACCAGTTTAACTTCACTGCTGGTATTGCTGTCCACTGATTTGAAGACTTAAAGGGGCTGTGTCTCAATTTTAGTATCATTCTGTGACAGGTGATTTCAGACTATTTACCACGCCACATTATGAAGTTCATTTGGAAATTGGGTACCACATCATGAAGTAGCCAATTTATGTAGAGAGTTTATAGGAAATCAATTTCGAACTACGAGATGTAGTTGTCAACTTTGGCGCGACTGAACTTCACAAGTTTGCTCAACAGTAACTTCATTTCCCAGTTGTATTAATCACTGAGTTCTTGTTAAAAAAGTCCCTATTCCTGGGAACACACTTACTGCAAACATCTACATGCAAATATTCTTCAAGTTTTTCTTGAGCATTCTCAGTAAAGCATTATTATTATCATAAGCACTCCTTTGGAACTATTGTCAACTTTTTGTATGAGTAACCCAAATCAAGTGTCACTACACAACTTATCGAACCTTTGCGGGTCAATAACCTAATTTTTGATGAACTGTTTTTGTATTTCCGCAGTATACATACTGTTACTGATCTTTGCGGTTCACAAAACTCTCTGTAGGGCCTTCCTGTATGTACAAACTGATCGATGATATTTGTTACCATCTTTCTCGATAAATGAAACTGGTGCATCCTCTAACCATTTGTCTACAGTCAATCATTTCACAGGCCTCACACGGTAACCCTTGCCCTGTTTAGTAAAAGGATTCGGGTTCATTATGTTGCAGGTTCCTGTTATGAAGTTGAGTAGCACCAAAGTTGACAACTACATCTAAAAGTTTGCAATTTGATTCCCTAACTGGCCATGGTATTGGCTACTTTGTAACGTAGTACCCAATTTGCCAACGAACTTTGCAACGTGGTGCAGTTAAAGTCATGTGACTAATCAACTGAAACTTGAGAAATTACTTATTAATCACAAGCATCATATCAAACATTAAAGACCACAAAATGAAATCTGAAAAACTGTAAGGCTAACAAGTTTCAAAACGACCAATTGCCATCCTTTTCAATTTTCTTTAAGTCTGTCCATCCGTTCCTCATTTTAACACCAACAACAATATTTATTATTTTGTACTCACTATTGCTCTTTGGTTTGTTGCTTAAACCTTCTTTGCACGTTTTGAGCAGTATTTTAATTTTTCACTGAGATTGGTGGTGGTTTCCACCGCTGTAGTTTTGACAAATTTCGTGACACTGCTCCGTTAAGTTGCCAAGTACTAGTTATTGATCAGTGTTTAAAGAACCTTAGATTTGGAATCAGGGTGGCTTACCTCGTCTTGCTATCTGTATTCTCCATCACAATATTCAGTCTTGGATAGCCTTAAGCTTAGCACAATCAACTTTCAAATACTGAAGGCCGATGGGTCGACAAATATACATAACAACCCTTAAATGTCTTGTGGCGCAATCGGAAAGCAAAAATATACAGACTCCCCCACGCTCCTAGAATCTACAGAAGCTGGCAAAATTGAAGCCGTTGCAATCACTTTCAAAATGGACGCCAAAAAAACGACCGCACTGAGCATGAGCGAAAGAAACGTCCGCTGACCAGCACTCCGCTCTGTTCTAGGCCCCATTCTCTCCATTCTCTCTTGTTTTCTCAGTCTAAGATCATTTTAGTTTTACGCCAGTGCAGATTGAGATCAATCTGGCAACAGCTGTTGGTATTCTCTGCGATTTTAATCACTTAGAATCGAAAACAGTGGCAACCTCGCGTACTTCAAAGTCTTTGCATCAATGCAACGCGCGCGAGTATTTAATGCATGAGAACCGTTTAGTGGGCCGATCTCGAGAGTAAATTTACCTTTATTCACCTTGATTGTACGCAAAGGCAAAATTTCTGAAACATTTATCATGCGATCTTGGACATGGGTTCAAAAAAAAACGTCACGGGAAAGGTAACGTGAACAAGAAAGAACGGAAATGTGATAATAGAACTGTGGCGGAAACGTGATCGTTCGTTTCCGACACGGAAACATAACGGAAACGCGTCCCATCCATGGGAAACTAGAACACCATGTTTCCGCAGGACGGAAACGTCACGGATTTAAGCAACTTCACGTTTCCGTCGAGTTTACAAAATACGGAAACACGTTATTTCCTTCTGTGGCTCGCCATTGATCAGTTTCGAGCATTGAGTAGAATGTCCATCAAATTGGAATATCCAATAAACACAAAAAAGTCAGCTTTCTTGCAAACTATCACCTTTTCAATTTGAACAAGAACAAAAATGACCGTTTTTAACGTCATAAAAAACGACACAATACGCGTTTTTTTAATTTGCCTTCAGGTTGTTTTACAGAAGTCATCGTTGCAAACCCAAATTCGACATCCACAGTAAAATTCAGTCATTGTTGTAGCTTACAGCGGTTACCACTAACACGTGCCCTCAAAGGGTTCTATCTTCGGTTCAAACCTCCGTTTTGGTGGACGTCAATCAACCGTTACCCTGGTTTTTCACGAGTTGGCCTAGAGAAGATTTTTTCTCCGTTTCTTGAGCACTCGGAAGAATTCGTCGGCGTTTCAGCCGTTTTTGCAATATTTTGCTGCAGGATCTGACACCGCTTCATGTCAAGATTACGAGGAGAAAGAATTTGTTGAGTGTTTCTCAAAGGAAACTCAAATTATCGACATATTTACACACTGTAAGTTACAACCACATAGGCTTTCTCAATCGCTCGCAACTCGTCTGAGTTCTTGCTAGTTCTGGTTTCTATTCGATAACATGAAGAATGATAAGTAGTAAAATTCATTTTCGAAAACAGCCTCCATTCAGAGGAAACCTTTTCCCTTTTCGGTGTGATATCTTTTGTTTCTTTGAATTTATACTAGCTTAGCTTCTTGGCAACTCAGTCGTCCACAGCTCCCGTGTTTTCATACATCAAATAAATAAACAACCTGAAAACCGTTACGTAAAATATAGAGAATGTTTCGGCTATCAGTCACTCAGCTCGCAGAGACCTCGTTGTTTTAACAATGTAATCCTTCATCTTAAAAAAAACAAGTAAAAAAGCCGTCGTCGTTCGAAATTATTCGCCCTTCATTCAGCGATGAGGGAACCTTCTCTATCAGAGCGCGTGGAAAGCCATGGAAACAGTTGATTGACGTCCACGAAAACTCAGGTTTAAACAGACAAAAAAACCCTTCAAAGGCGCGTGTTAGTGGTAAGCCCTGTAAAAGTTACTTTTTTGTTCTTATTCGTTTCCCGGGCCGAGCTGCAGCAGCCTTTTGTTATAGTGCATCCTGGCCTTGCCTCGATTTTCAAAATCACGACTGCATTGCATGTTGTATGTACAACCACTCTCACCTGCAATGTAAAGTTTGAACTTGTTGTGATTTTCAGTGGTCATTTTTCCAGATCCAAGAGCAAGAGGTCAAATTCGCAAACGAAGTATATCTCCTTACTCGCTTCTTTAAGAAAGTGGACTCTTAGCTACTGTCACGCTTAACGTTGCCTATCAGGCAGCCACTAAAGATGAAAAATGGTCAAAAATAAACTTTCCCAAAATCGAATACAAACCGTTCTTGAGCAGTTATTATAACTCAACGAAGCAAAATGACTCCGTCAGAATGGTGTTTCCAGAAAATTCGAACCGTCTGTATTTGAGAACTGCGTTACGTTTTGTGGTAACCCAAATACGGAGTCACGAAATCCTACGGACTGTTAGAAAATCACTCAAAGCCGTAAAAAGTGTCATGCATCACTTGGTTAATTAGCTTTCTTTGCTTTGATTGTACCAGCAACATTCCTACTAATCTTAACCTTGCTTGGAAACATTGAGGCCCTTATTGTGAACATAAAAGGAAGAAAGATTTGAATGCCTTAACCTGCAATCAAAATTCAACCGAAAAAAGAGATCAAAATGCGCGACAAACTACGGAAGAGGCCCTTTGGGAGCTGGTCGAGGTCAAAAAGAAAAAGAACACACAAGATTCGCATTTGAACGAAAATGCCGCAAAGAATACCAAAAAGATGCGGTCAATGGCCACCTCAACCAAGTTCAGATACAAACTCTGATCAAATAAATTCCAAGAAACCTGCTGTAGTCATCGCAGGAGATTCACTGATTAAAAATTTTCAAGGCTGGAGGGTCTCTAAAGGTATGAATTAAAGTCAAAACGGTGGATAAAGCTTTTCCTGGAGCCTTCGTTGAAGACATGTTTGATTACATCAAACCTACAATCAAGCATCACCCTGAAGAAATTATTCTTCACGTGAGAACAAACGATTTGAAAAACTCGGACTCTAGGAAGGTTGCTGAACGAATTGTCTATCTAGGAAATTTCATTGAAGCCGAATCTTCCAACACAAAGGTAACAATTTCGAACTTATTACCAAGAACTGATGTCCCCGCTTTGAACTCAAAGGCTAAACAGGTTAATTAATAGGTTTCTAAGAACGTTTGCCAATAATACACGTGAACACCTAAATTCTAGCGGGCTTCGTCTAAATTTGTCCGGATCCAAGGCCTTTGCTTCTGATTTTGTAAGTTATGTTAAAAATATTTGAATTCCTAATGAATTGCCGTGTCTTCCGAGAGAACCATTACACATGATAAATGAAGTTACTAAAAGATACCCCCGCCCCCAGATCTAACCAACAATTTTCTGCCTACTAGACGTGGCTTTAAAATGGCTTTTCTCAACATAACTAGCTTGACTAAGCATATCGATGAACTTAGAATTCTGCTTGCAAATTATCCTTTAGATGAAGGTATACTGAATTGTGAAATCTATATATAGAGAATACTTCATGGAAAGTGCTGGCGTACGGTATTTACGCACGAGTTGTTGACGTATCAGAAATCGAACGAGTGAGCGCAGCGAACGAGTAAGATTTCTGATACAAAAACAACGAGTGCGTAAATACCGTACAAAGCACTTTCCATGTGGTATTGTGTTTATTATATACATACTGAGTCATTCATCATTTTGCGGGCCTTTTTATTTTAAATCTTTCAAAAATGCTAAAATTTGTTGCTACACACCTACCGCAAAATGACAACGAAAACGAAGTATCAGCTTTTTAGTAAAAACGTTTGTTAAAAACATAAATGACGGTGAGGATATGAGGTTTAATCCAAGAACTATAAGTAATCTTAACTGTTTGTTCTCAATGCACAATTGAAAATGAGTGAATTTAAGTAAAATGGCCGGTTTCAATATAAGCTTAAGCTTAAATGAAAGGCAAAGTAGCTCCGACAAAAAGCACAACAAAAGCTTACGTCTCGTTCTGTTTATCCCTTTCCGCTGTTGTTTCGCCGGCTCTCTACCGTATTTTTTTATCGACAGTGAAACAAACGAAACTATTCCACTCCATTTCCGAAATGTTTTTCACTTTTTTAGCGAGAAAAACTCCTTGAGTAAAACTTTTCTCGTTGATAAATGTGTGCGAAGCGGCGCTGCAAGCTGCAATAAAAGGCGGGAATTTTGGCGCGAAACTCCCACACCTCTGTGGCTTCTGATTGGACGTATCATTTTTCTCACACGTGAAAAAACATCGTTCGCGATTCTGATTGGACGTATCGTTTTTTTCACGTGTGAAAACCATCGTTCGCTCCTCTGATTGGCTATAACTAATTTGCGTACGAAAATTTACGACATAGCTTTTTGGTGAGTATTTCTCAGTATGTATATAATAAGCCCGGATACGAGATAGTACGACGCGACAGAAAGAGAAAAAGCGGGGGTGTTTGCTTCTATATCCAAACCGCCATTAACTATTCTGTACCCACAGATCTACATATAAACAATCTAGAAAATTTCTGTCTTGAAATCAGAAAACCGAATTCAAAACCGTTAGTTATTGTCACGTGGTACAGGAGTAGTGGATAAGGCACCGGTTACGCCGGTTTTTTGCGGGGGAATTTCATTAACTTGCGAGGAAATACATTAACGCCGGTGACGTCATACATTTCATTAAGATAGGATGATGTCATAGTTTAAATTAATGTCGATGACGTCATGCATTTCATTAAGATAGGATGATGTCATAGTTTATTTTTAGCTGGCTGACGTCATGCATGTCATATAGATAGGATGATGTCATAGTTTATTTTTAGCTGGCTGACGTCATGCATGTCATATAGATAGGATGATGTCATAGTTTATTTGTAGCTGGCACGGAGCAAGTGACGTCAGAATTTCCCAGAGTTGACGTCATCAAAAATGTTGAGATCATAATCTATAAACAGAAAAGTGATTTTTGTATAATTACCTATTTGCTATAGTCTTCTGATTAGATATTGTTTGCTATAGTCTTCTGATTGGATATTGTAGAAACTGTTATGCATTCAAAATAAAAGCGGGCAAATTTTGAACGTGTTATCTTTGTAGATTATACTAAATGAAAAATCTTTAATCATTAAATTATTTTCACTAAAAATCGGTTATAAGCAAAACCAAGACACTGAGGTTAACTGAAAAATCGTTAGTTCAAAAGAAGGGAAAAGGAGGTTAAGCGAATGCGAAATCGTAATAATTTTTCGGGCAAAACATGAAAACGAGGTCGATACTCAGCGAAGCGAAAAACTGCCTATCAAGCAAAAATATCAATCTTTGTTTACTGGACTCTGTAGAAAGTATTGCACAGGGTATAAAAATTCCATAGAAAACAACAGGTGGTTCTAAAGTAAACCCTAACTCTTTTGGTTCTTGAATAAACTCCATTCTAGTAACTAATAAGTGGAACGTCTATTAAAAAAAAAGATAGGAATAAGAGGTGCGATCGCCTAGCAACACATGTCTTATATAAACAAAACACACACACATACACAGAGTGGAGCTGAAAACTCTCTATTTTAATTTTGAATCACCATTACAAAAAAGTTTTCTCCTTTCTATCTCGAGGAAACGACTAACTATTGAAATCTCAGCCCTTGATGAGCTTATGGTCTTGTCAATTCACGCGCTGTTAGTCAGTTAATTATGCGGGTTAAGAAGCCCACACTTGCATACAAATTGGCTCCACAGTAAAAACCCCAAGGGAGAAACTTGACTTATTATTATTATGCTTGCTATTTTGAAATAAAGTATTGTATTATTATAAAAACTCAAACAATTAACAACTTAACAAGGATCAATTAAAACACACGACAAATAAATTGACAAGACACGAGATACAGTTTTAAAAACTTTATTGAAAGCCAGTGACAAAAAGAGTCAAATAAACAGCGATTTGGAAGAGATGGAAATTAATCATCTTCTTCGCCCATGGAGTACTTGTAAGGTCTAACTCGAAATTTCTTATGCCGAGTTCGTTTCCTCTGTTTGCTATGAGCATTATAATCATCCAAATAATTTACAAATTGACTCCGACGCCTTTTGCGCTTCGGGCCTTGTGATGGGGTTTCTACTGTGGGAGGAGGGGTCAGGAAAGTGGGTATTTAAGGTTAGTTGTCGGGTGGAGCTTTCGTTTTCAGGTTTTTGTAAGATAGCCGCTTGTGTTAATTTAAGTGTTACGTTGAAGGGGTTAGTGGGAGTGGAGAATGCTGCCGTTGCTGTGGAAGAATCTTGTGTGCTTGATGTTAAGTCTGGAACAGTGCTGATTATTTCTTCCGGTCGTGTTCTTGTATGTAATTGTTCTTTAAAAGCCAGGTATCTATTTTGCAACTGAAAGTATCTCTTAGCTTTTTCATCGTCCCGACGATCGTTTCGAGAAAGCAAATCATCCATGTTGCCCTGTATTTCTTGCATAGCTGGAAAAAGTGGGACAGGCGAAAGATTTTGCTGCTTTAGATATTTTAAAAGCTCTTGAAGAATATTTTCTTGAAACCCTGCTTGGTTAAAACCTTCTTCACTGGGCAGGACATTTGTTCGCAGTCGACAATTATCTTGGGTAGTGGTTTTCAGATCAATCAGCAGATAACCAAGAGGTCTTTTTACAGCCTCCTCGTACTGATTTAAAAAGAAATCAGTTTCGCCGGGATACATTTGCTTGGCAAGAGTCAAGATTTGCAATTTGTCTCGTGGGTTCTTGAATAACACCAAATAATGGCTGTTTAGGCTTATGCTGCGACTACCTTTCCCCTGGTGAAATAGATTGTGCTCAATATTAATCACGCTTAGATTGCGATGATGAGAACCACGAGTAAAGAGGTTCACAATTCGCTTGTCTTTACTGGTGTCAATCATTTGGTCATCAAACACGATCAAATTCCGTTTGTTTACATCAAAATAGGAATCCTGCTCCAAAGCCGTAGGAATTCCCTTGACGAATTCAATGTGTGGCATGGCGACTAACATTTGTGTATACGCAGGCTGCTATTGTGAATAACACCGAACAATCCTCTCCGGGGAGGGTAAATTGTCTCTGAAGCTTGTTGCAATAGAGATCAAACCCAGACCGTTTTTCCTGAGCCGGTCATTCCGGCAATCATGGAGGTAAAAGGATGCTCGAATCGAAACCGCTGACATTTCTGTGAAAACGGAACTGTTTGAAATGGTGTGAGACAAACATCGTGGTGTTTAGACATCAAGTGCCTTTGCATGCTATCCTTTCTACTAAATGATTTTTCGCAAACGGAACAGAACCAACTCATGTCAACTCCTCAGGAGCAGTATGTAGACTCAGAAAATGGTAGCATAATGCGCATTGATATAGTTTTGAAGGCTATAAAATTCAACAGTTTTCGTCCACCACCACCACTTTCCTATTGTGTTCCTCCACCACCGCCACCACATTTCTATTGTTTTCCCTCCACCACCACCACCACCACCACCGCCACCACATTTCTATTGTTTTCTTCTCCACCACCACCACAGCCACAACCACATTTTCATTGTTTTCTTCCACCACCACCGCCACCACATTTCCATTGTTTTTCTCCACCACAGTCAATAAAAGACTGCGAGCTACTATCATAACTTCAGTTTGTCGCAATGTCTCAAGTTGTCAAGAACAATCGTGGTTTTCTTCAATTCTTAGCTGTTTGTCCAGCTCATCAGCGACAGTTTCTTTTACGGACAGCCAGTCCACAACAACTACATGCATTAGTCCAAGTCTTATACAATATACTTAAGGAATACATTCTTATCCCCGAAGGAAATAAGCGGAACGTGTTGCCATAGAAGGATGCTTTAGTAAACCTAGCAGAAACAAATGTCCCTTGCAAAACAAAGAAGCGAATCCTTGTACAAGAGGGTGATGGTTTTATTCAAGACCTATTGGTACCTGCTGTTACAAGCCTAGGATTTTTGATGCTATAAAAGAGGAAACGAAACTATAAGTTACTCATTTGAAGCTAAGTCTGTCACGGGTACTCATCAAAATGAAGAGAAAGATAGATTTGGTTGAAGAAGAGCACGAGAGTGAACATGAAGAAAGCGAAAGTCCTGGTGATGAAAGCGAGGATGAAGAACCAAGAATAAAAGAGCAACCAAGAATAAAAGATGTTTTGAGTCATCTTTCCCGAGCAGTGTCGGAAAAGCGTGCTTCTGATTTGCTGCATAGTATGGCCGCGTCCAAAGATATTCTTTTCTGGACTCCCAGCGGACAATTACTCCAAAAATAAACGCACTATTCCCGTCACAAACATCGCCGAGCTAGTTGAGTATGTGTTACTCCCTCATAACAATGAGGTTACTAAGGGACTGGTCAAAAAGTATGGGGGGGGGTTGGGCCGGAGCATTTGGAAATGTGGTTGATAAAAAACACATGACCCACCCCCTCCCTTCGGCACAAAAATGACTGACCCACCCCTAAAGCTAGGCTGGAAATTGTATGACCCACCCCCTAGTTAAAACATGGATGTTTGGTTTCCTCTTAATAATCCAATAAAACATTGTTCTGTGCTTGACAAACTTTGTTGATACACAGCCACAACCAATATCAAAATCACAGAAATCATACCTTTTACTGAAAAGACAAACGTGAAAAACTGAACATTTCTTGTTTCGATGGACGTTATGACTCTTGTCACAAATATACAGCAAAACGAGGGTATATTGAAATTGTCTGTCACAAAGGATATGAAAATTTCTACAAAGACAACCCATTCGTACACATTACTTGCGGGAAATGCTTAGATTAATCCTCGAAGAAAATTTCTTCCACTTCAATGGAAAGCACTACCTACAAAACCACGGAGCTGCAATGGGCACAAAGACAACAGTTTTGATTCCCTTGCCAATATTTTCACGACATATTGAAACAACTACTCTAAGCAAAACTGTCTTTAGACAACAGTTTGGAAATGCTACATACACGATAGCTTTTCCCTATGCCGGGGACATGAGAGAACCAGAAATCAAAGCCTTCATTGAACAAGCAAACTTACATCACCCAACTATTGAATTCACGGCCGAAAAATTTGACACTCAGACTGCGTTTTTAGACACGGTCGTATACAAAGGCACAAGATTCAAGGAAAAATCTATCCTCGATGCAAAGACACATTTAAGCAAACGGAAACCTTCTTGTACACACATTTCACCTCGTATCACCCTCCAAATGTTAAAAAAGGATTTGTCAAAGGAGAAGCCTTGAGAATCCTACGAAAAAACTCCTCAAAAACAACCTTTGAGGAAAATAATTCAAATTAAAAAAAAAAGGCTTGATGGACGGAGGCTACCCACAATCTTTGATGCAAAACCTACTATCAGAAATAAAATTCACAAAAGGGAGTCTGAACCCCTAAAAAAAACAACAAGGAGGAAAAAAAATATTGCCATTCGTGACACAATACCAGCCCTCAGTGTCTACTATAAAGGAAGCTTGAATGAAAAAATGGACTCTTATACAAAACCAACTATAACTTCAATAAATTTTTAAAGAACCACCAATCATTTCCTTACAAAAAAGGAAAATCATCAAAGGACACGCTCCTTAGAGACAAAAAAAAGAAGTTAACAAAGGGTTCCACGCCCGTATAGATGTGCGGCCTGTCACCCTTTGTATTTTCTCGCACAACAGGTTTGTGAGTATTTTAGCAATAATTCCAGCTGTCTGTGTTTTATATAACAAGTGTAGTCAACTGTCTCATTAGTAGTTAGTGTTTATCTATGTAATAAAATAGGGTGACCCACCCCCTAAGGGTAGCTAAAAATTGCACGACCCACCCTTTGCACAAGGCTCAAACCCTCATGGCCCACCCCCTCTCTGCTCCGGCCCGCCCCCACCTATACTTTTTGACCAGGCTTAAAGCCTCGTGCGCTGAATACGTTTCTAGACGGACGTGCAGAGTTAGGAATCGATAAAGGTTTAATCAAGAACAAAAAGTTGTTAAGTGATTTAATAGAAAAGGAAAAAGGCTACCGAAATGTAGAAAATACTTCCTATAATGAGAGTAATAATGCGGAGAGTTCATCGGATATTGAAAATCAGGAGGAGGAGGAGGAGGGAGTGGCTTCTGAGAATGGCGTTGAAGCTGAAGGCACCCAAGAGAACGACAACGACACTGAAAACGATAGTGAGGAAACAGAGAGTAGTAGCCCTGAAACGTCCACCACCTTTCCCTCTAAAAGTCCCTGTGAACATTGCGAAAACTCTAATGTGTACTCGACAATGATCATGAAATGTCCTAAATGCTTTTGGCACGATAACTACAAGATTTGTCCTATATGCAATGACCAGATCTCGGAGGAGAGAAAATACATCAAAGAGGGCTTTCGTCGGTGTCACGATTGTGGATTAATTACACACAAAAACGCCAAGACGTTGGAAACTAATTTTTATTCACCTTCTAAAGGGGAGAACGAAGAAGAGGTCTAATTTCCATCTCTCCCAAATCGCTGTTTATTTTACTCTTTTTGTCACTTGTTTTCAATAAAGTTTTTAAAACTGTATCTCGTGTCTTGTCAATTTATTTGTCGCGTGTTTTAATTGATCCTTGTTAAGTTATTAATTGTTTGTGTTTTTATAATAATACAATACTTTATTTCAAAAAAGCAAGCATAATAATAATAAGTCAAGTTTCTCCCTTTGGGTTTTTACTGTGGAGCCAATTTGTATGCAAGTGTGGGCTTCTTAACCCGCATAATAATTAACTGACTAACAGCGCGTGAATTGACAAGACCATAAGCTCATCAAGGGCTGAGATTTCAATAGTTAGTCGTTTCCTCGAGATAGAAAGGAGAAAACTATTTAGTGATGGTGAGTCAAAATTAAAATAGAGAGTTTTCAGCTCCACTCTGTGTATTTGTGTGTGTGTTTTGTTTATATATCCGATTTTTAGCGCTAAACAAGAAGACATGTGTTGCTAGGCGATCGCACCTCTTATTCCTATCTTTTTTTTTAATAGACGTTCCACTTATTAGTTACTAGAATGGAGTTTACTCAAGAACCAAAAGAGTTAGGGTTTACTTTAGAACCACCTGTTGCTTTCCGTAGAATTTTTATACCCTGTGCAATATTTTCTACAGAGTCCAGTAAACAAAGATTGATATTTTTGCTTGATAGGCAGTTTTTCGCTTCGCTGAGCTTCGACCTCGTTTTCATGTTTTGCCCGAAAAATTATTACGATTTCGCATTCGCTTAACCTCCTTTTCCCTTCTTTTGAACTAACGATTTTTCAGTTAACCTCCGTGTCTTGGTTTTGCTTATAACCGATTTTTAGTGAAAATAATTTAATGATTAAAGATTTTTCATTTAGTATAATCTACAAAGATAACACGGTCAAAATTTGCCCGCTTTTATTTTGAATGCATAACAGTTTCTACAATATCCAATCAGAAGACTATAGCAAACAATATCTAATCAGAAGACTATAGCAAATAGGTAATTATATAAAAATCACTTTTCTGTTTATAGATTATGATCTCAACATTTTTGATGACGTCAACTCTAGGAAATTCTGACGTCACTTGCTCCTTGCCAGCTACAAATAAACTATGACATCATCCTATCTATATGACATGCATGACGTCAGCCAGCTAAAAATAAACTATGACATCATCCTATCTTAATGAAATGCATGACGTCATCGGCATTAATTTAAACTATGACATCATCCTATCTTAATGAAACCTATGACGTCACCGGCGTTAATGTATTTCCTCGCAAGTTAATGAAATTCCCCCGCAAAAAACCGGCGTAACCGGTGCCTTATCCACTACTTACAGGCCACCTTATTCTCCCAATGAAGTATTCTCATCTCTAGAAAATCTTATTGGACGTCTGGGTTCCGAAAATGTCGAATTCTATTTAATGGGAGATATAAATTGCAACATAGCTTCAGTCTGACACTAATTCTTGCTTGCTGTCGGACATCACTGACCTATATGGCCTTCACCAGCTGATAAACGAGCCTACGCGCGTCACTGACACAACATCTACTCTAATAGATATACTAACTATCCCGATATAGTAGTCTGCTCTGGAGTTTGTCATGTCTGCATCAGCGACCATAGTCTCGTTTTTGCTTATCGAAAGCTGTCGGTTGGAGCTGTTTCCAAAAGACACAATACTATTAACCACAGAACTTTTAAAAATTTCAATCGTGACCATTTTCGCAACGAGATTGCTTCTCAAAACTGGGATGTCTTAGACAATTTCAAGACCCAGATGACATGTGGCGTGAGTGGAAAATTAAGTTCGTAAATGTTGTTAACACTCATACTCCTTTACGAGCAAAGCGGGTCCGTTCAAAAAGATCCCCATGGATTACTTCAGAGTTGAAAAATCGTATGCATGAACGAGACATCATAAAGTTGAAAGCAATTCTTTCAAAGATCCCAAAGGATTGGGGTGAATTTCAATGAATTCGCAACAAAGTTAACAGTAACATCAAGAACGCAAAGGAATCTTTGCTGAACACAAAAATGACTCTCGACGCACCTGGCAAACTATAAACGAACTTACATATCGCAAAAGCAACACTCTATTAAAGAACTAATTGTAAACGGTGTTTCTATAAACAAAACTACCGACTTGGCAGATGCGTTTAATGAACATTTTTCCACAATTGGCCCGAAACTTGCTAAAGAGCTCCCGTCGTAAGCTAACGGCGACAAAAGTTGTCTTGAATATCTGAACATCACTGACCAAAGATTATGTTTTACTCCGACAAATAACAGTCAAGTATTTTCACTATTGAATAAACGTAGCAAATCAAAAGCAACCGGTCTGAATAAAATATCTGCAAGACTAATTCGTGAATGTGCTGATTTAATTTGCATCTCTATTGGCAAGATCTTTAATTGTTCTTTGACTGCAGGCGTATTCCCAGATGACTGGAAATGTGCTAAAGTTACTCCTTTGTTCAAACAGGGAAGTTCGAGTGACATGAACAATTACCGCCCCATTTCTGTTATCTCTGTGGTGGCCAAAGTATTTGAAAGAATAACGCACGATCAAGTGTACGCGTACCTATCAGAACATAGCATTATTTCAAAAAGTCAATCCGGATTTCGCTCTATCCATTCTACGGTCACTGCTCTACTAGAGGCAACCGATAGCTGGGCTTTTGATATTGATCGTGGAAACGTTAATGCTGTAGTATTTCTAGATTTAAAAAAGGCCTTTGATACAGTAGACCACACGATATTAGTCTAAATTAAGTACCTACTGAATTAAAGAAAATGTTACAATTGGTTTAGATCATACTTAGAAAACCGAACTCAAATATGTTCTGTTAGTGGTTCACTTTCCAAAACCTGCTCTCTCCAACGTGGTCCCTCAAGGGACTTTATTGGGTCCTCTATTGTTTTTGCTATGCATAAACGACTTACCAAAGTGCTTAACTAACTCTTCTCCCAGAATGTAAGCCGATGACATGCATCTTACCTACGCTGAAAAAGATTTGAATATTATTCAGTCCTGTTTGAATGAAGACTTGCTAAATATCAGCAAATGGCTAATCGCTAACAAACTCACATTTAACATGACTAAGACTGAATTTATGCTAATCGGCTCGAGACAAAAGGTAAACGCCCCAACTGCCTCTCCCGTTCTGAGCATCAATGGTACTCCTGTAAACCAGGTATCAACGTCAAAATCTCTAGGTGTACTCATTGATGCAATCCTCACCTGGGGCAGTCATATTGAGAAGTTGGCTAAAAAAATTGCCTCTAGTATTGCCGCTATCAAACGGGTCAGGCAATTTGTTCCCCCAGCAACATTGCATCTTATCTACAAAGCCTTGATTCAGCCGCATTTCGACTATTGCAATGTTGTTTGGAGAAGCTCTGGCATAAAACTAGCTGACAAACGTCAAAAACTCCAAAATCGTGCATCGCAAGCTCTAACTTTCTCAAACTATGACGCAGATGCATCACAGCTGTTCCAAAAGTTAAATTGGAAAAATCTTAGTACTCAGCGTGATATCCAAAAAGCGTTAATGGTTTCTAAATCCCTTAATGGCCTTGCTCCTGAGTACCTAAGCTCGAAATTTATTGCTCGATCCAAAACCACTTCATACACTTTTTCGAGATTCTGTAGATAAATTAACTATCCACAGCCACGCACTAAATATAATTATCTCGCTACAGTGGTGCTGTTCAGTAGAATAGTCTTCCTGAAACTTTAAGGCAAGCAGAATCCCTAAGTAATTTTAAGTCACTTTTGCACAGCTATTTAAATATCAAGTAAGGCACGGCATTTATGGAAAACAGGCTTTTTTTTTCGTATATACTTGACTGAATAATTTTAATATTCTATTTAGCAAAACCCAGTAAATGTATTTAAGGTTTTTTACATTTTTGTATTTCATGCCTGATGAATCTGTACGACCGCGGATAAATAAAGATTACTTACTTACTTACTAAATAAGTTTGCCACCTTTTTAGAATAAGGTTCTTTTTCATGTAAGCATTACATAAATTGTTTCGACTGATATCAAGAATTCGCGACAATTAAGCATATAGGCGAATATTTTATTTATTTACTACGACATTAGCACAAAGGCAGCTGAAAAAGACATGAGGACACTCCGTTTCTTACTTAGTATTCAGTGGCGGGTCCAGACCGTCAGATAAAGGGGGGGGGGGGGGGCGGTCATCCAGACCCTGAGATAAGGGGGGCCCGGTCTAAATTTTTTTGGCCCTTCGGGCCTCATTTAAGTCTAAAAATAAGGGGGTGGGGGCCGGGCCCCCCGGGCCCCTCCCCTGGATCCGCCACCGGTATTAGTCACCAAACTGCCCCGTCCCAGATCCAATGCAAAAATTCTTGACATAGCGCTAGCGCGGGAACTGAACCGTACTGAATCATATAACATATCGATTTATCCTGAGATAAAGGCGACGCACCTGTTAATACATTTAACAATTATTCTTTGAAATCGAGGTGAATAGTGGCTAAATATTTACCAAGCCGAGAAAGCGGCGAGGTAAATATTCCCAAAGCCACTATTCACCGAGATTGAAAAGAATAATTGTTTTAGTATATACACACGAAGTGATCTCAACAAAATCAGAGAGGATACCATTAAAAAGTACTATACGATTTGATTGACAGATCAATCACGCGTAAGTTTAAAAATAGATCTTTGCAGAATTTTCAAACATGGCAATTCACAAGTTTATCATTTCGCAAACAACAGCGTAATGGCTTAAATGGAACCGCTAAAAGTTTGAACTGTTTCCTTACCTGAGAAGAAAAGTAGAGCTTTGTTGTTTTCTGTTGACTCGCCAAGTTTATAGCCAAAAGGGTTTGTTGCGTCGTTTTTCGTATGAAGTCCTGACAAAAATGGCGGCTCGGTTGCTCGAGGTAAGACGTCGTCTTCCTGTATCATTCTTTTTCCTGTTTACATGAAATGTAGAATTTCTGCAAACATTGCCTTTTAAATTTGTTTGTCATAAATAAACTTCAATTTTTGAGCCAAAATTTTCTTGTTAGAAAACGCTGAGTTCACGAAACGGCTTCTTCTACGCTAATACACGGGAGTTGTAAACAATCCATCAAGCACAAAACTCAGCTACAGTAAATTGAAAAACGCCATATTGAATCCTTTCAAGTCTTCTCTTGCCTTAAAAAAAGTCAGCCCTAGGATTTTGTCGACTTTTAAAAGATCGTTCTCTAAAAAAATGGGAAAAACACCGAGCTCACACATTATCCACTCGCTAGGAGGTGAATATTGTTGAATAGTCCGAGATAGCGAACCAATCAGATTGCTTAAATCACCAAGATCACTGAGTGTGTATATACTAATGATAATTATTTACTTTAAACAATTTATTACTGCAAAGAAATCCACCGAACACTATACTCGCGGATGACTTTGGTAGGCGTGGAAAAACATTCTTGATGGAACTAAGTTTTCTAATTTACTATTGGTCAGCCCCTAAATTTCATTTTATGTTATTAAAGTCGTTTTCAATACACGACGCTTCCCATGGGAGGCTAATTTACAAGTTATATACGATTTATCGGTTAAGTGTCTGTCGGGGCCAACATAACACTTCTTTTTACTTTCCAAAATATAATCGCGTCGAAAAATCGTAGCGTGTAATCCACCTTTTACTTTAACGCCACATCTGACAATAACCATTACTACTAGGCACGGGTTGTTTTGCGTCCAGGCCCTCATTTTTCCTTAATAATGACTGCAATCCTCTTATTTTGCAAAACATCTCCTGGTAACACAAATCCCACGGTGCTGTGTATTCACGAATAAACTACAAACTCAAACATGGCAACATCTTCAGATCAAACTTTTCGAAAAAGGCGCATTCAAGAAAAATTACGTGCTATCTGTAGAAAGTGAGAAAGTGTTAGCAGAGCTGACTAAAAAATAGAACTAAAAAGTTTCTTTTGTTAGAATTAAGTTCATTAAGGTTAAACCTACGACTTTTTATCAGCTGTTGGTCAAAACTGCCCGCCCATTGCAGTCCAGTCACAAAAAGGATTCTGCACTGCCCAGCCAGATCAGCCTTCTCGTATGTAGTATGCAAGGTTTTTTAGCGAAAAATTTCGACAAAGGGCTTCTTGATTTTTAGACCCCTCCAGTCGGAAAGTTAGGAGCGCCCTTAGTTTGCAATTGAATTTATAGCGCTGTTGAGTGTTTGAATTACAAGTTCATCATTTCCTTGTAATTTCTTAGGCAGAGCGTTTTTCGAATTTTTCAGGCCTTCCTCGGGGGCTAGGGGAGAGGAGATTTTAGATGGGGAGGGGGAGGGGGGTGGGGAGAAGAGGAAGGAAGGCCTGACACAAAACCATTCAGCAAATCATTTTAAATATCCAAAATCTGGATGTGGCAGTGATTGGATAACACACAATACTCTCTGACGTCACCGACCGCAAGTAAATACGAGCAGAACTATCGGCAAGGAGAAGCCACTGAAATTTTTCATAGATGCTTTGATTTCATGTTATGTGATGTACGTTTATGGACAGAGACGCAGAGAGGAATTCAAAAAGGCTCTAGAGGCGCTCTCAAGTTCTTTCCTAGAATAAAAATAAAACCCGAGCAAGAATTGTGTTTTCAAGGCCTCGTAGTTTAAAGGAAAGATCTACTCGGAGTATGGAAAAGCCTCATATAACATGTCCGAGTATTGGTTTCACAAGACCGGGACAAAGAAGACGATGTCAGTGTTTCAGATATCTAAGTTCTGATTTACAACATCCTGCCGTTAAAAGGGTATTGCTAGTGTAAATGAAAATAGAGCGAGGTAGCCATGTATTGAGATAGCCGACGTGAGTACCAAGGCTTTTAAAAAGCTTGACTTTGCTTGTGGTGGTTACGATAGCGAACGTGATTGGAATTCGTTGGCTTCCTCCTCCAAACTTTACTCATTTTTGAAATTTCTTAAGCTCAAGCGGGTGCCCTCATATTTCGCCAACAGGATTGACGTTTGCTACAGGCTCTCACTTCTTTCTTAACTGAACTTGTAACAGCTTTCACGAGTTCTCTGTGAAGTGGTGGAATTTGGTGCTGCTTGATAATCTTCCAGGCATAGGTGTTTCACCATCACACCTTCCTATTTATTCTTGCAGCTCCTTTCAACCACCCGAGAATACGAGGGATAACCAACAAAACCTAAAGAAAGCAAATACATTTTCCCTCGGAGGATTCTCGGCCTGATCTACATCATCTTTTTAGCTGCCAGACAAGCGCCTGATGTAACTCTGTATACAAAAGCAATTTACAATTTTCCGGGCACACGTTTATTTACAAACAGAACATTGGCGATCTTACACTGGCACAATTCCTAAAACATGTTATAATTCCTCAAAAACGGCACGTTTACCATTACATTTATTTGAAAACTCCTTATTGGAGGTTTCAGAAAAAAGGCAAAATCGTAGCAACACAAGCACCGGAGGTCGGCCATATGATAAGGTGAGATTTATTTTAGGAGAGCTTTTTGACATGTGAAGCTGAGAACCCAATGACCGGAAGTGATTTTGATTGGATGGTATCGAATCATGCTGTGTGGGGGTGGAAGGCTGAAGTAAAAGTATCTGTGTCAGGCGTTTCTCTCCTTCAGCTCTCTCCCTTTTTCGCTTCCATCTTTCCCCTTTTCCCCCAGAAACACCTGATACTCAGGCTAAAGTTCAGTTGAATGCTCAGTTTTCTTTTTATGGACTAAGGAATTCAAAGCTGTTGGTTACGAAATCGTCCTTCGAGAAATTCAACGATGTTTTCTTCACGGCACAGCGCAAAATGTCCTGTTTTGAAATTCTACAAAGGCAGCGAAGGTTTTTTCACTCTATGGTCAAGAAAATAACGTTTTACAAATTGTACATGTAGGTTTATATGTTTCACAAACGTTCTATAAATTTTGTCATCGGCGCTAAAAAAAAAAATAATTACAAAATGCGATGAGACGGACTTTCTGCTGAATTTTGCCATGTGCTCATTCGATGTTATTGCTTTTAAGGATTATCTTCTTAGTTTTTGAATAAATATTTTCATGAAATAACTTCTCTGTCTATTGTTTTGAGCTTGTTCATTCATAACATTAGCTCAAAACACGATCGCGAGACTGCAGCATCACTTGCGAAGACGTCGAATTTTTTTCAGTTTTTGGACACTTTTCGCTTGCTTTGTGCACAGTCGAGGCTTTCTAATTTGTTAGATTGAAAAGTGCGTTTAGCTCGTTATTTCACGTATTACCTTTACTTGTTTTCTTTTCCCTTACTAATATGTCCATTTAATTACGTTGCTAACGTTGTGGGTGGCTCCTCCCAAAAGGCTAGGGTGCACAGTCGGTATAGGAATTACCGAAACCAATTTCGGAAATGCACATACTTTAGGTATCCCACTGATAACCAGTTAAGAAACCGCTCCAGTGGCTTTTATATCGGAAGATAATGCCTGTGGCTTATAGACTATCAGAGATGGGCTGAAAAATAAATAATTGGCCGAGAAAGGAAGCTTTAAGGGTCAAGATCCTCCAAACAACCAGCAAGTCAAGGTTTATCTATCTCAAGCTCTTCTTTTAGCCCATCATACTTTTCTTTCCGGGTGGCGTATACCAGTCGTTGTACCTCGGCTTCTTCTGGGGCCTCATGGGATTGCGCCTCTATTTTGCTTTCAAGTGGAGCCCCTACCCTAATAGACGCTGAATACTCTGCATCCGCACTATCAGATGGATGAGCCCAAGACCTCCCATACGCACCGGAAATGCTACTAGATTGCGCTCTGCCTCAGAGCGGTTACGTCCTATGAGCGATGGTATAAGCACATCCGAGATTGCACGCTCTAAAGGCTGCAGTAGGTTCTCGATATCCCGCAGTATAATAATAGTAATAATAATAATAATAATAATAATAATAATAAACCAGAAGAAGACCTGTGTACAACTTTGTCTATTGTTTTAAGCGCAAATTCAGGCACCCTCTCGCCGGTATTTGTGAAGAGTCTTCTTACATCTGCCGTGATGGGATATACCCTTTGTAGATTAAACGATTGCGAGAGTTAGAGTTTCGTGCTTCTATTCAGGGGCCGTGGCGAATTCGAAACTAGACTATTCATCCAATGTGTGATGCTACCGGTAATAACAGGATATGGTTCTGAAATATTTCGCGTGTTGACAGCGATTAAGCAATGTAAATGATAGTTTCAAAGCATATGTAATTATGGTCCCACTTTATTATCATCTTCATGTAATAAGTTAGGAACGAATAACGCTAAGCCTGAGAATATTGCATATGGTGAAACACAACTTTCTGACTAGTAAGTACTTGAACTAAAGATACTCAAACTAGCACTACTGAAGAGATGGTGGCTGAATAGTGAACATTTATTCGCCATAAAAATTGGAATTTTTTGGTTGTAACTTCAAACTTATGGAAAACAGTCGAAAGTCTGTTTACATTGTTGTAACAAATTACTCTTCCTTTCAAAATAAGTTATAGTTTCCCTTCTGACACCCTGACGGCTCCTGTCCATTGTCAATTGCAAGGGGATATGGTCTTTTTTTCCAAGGCAAACAATGAAACATTATTGAACAAGTTTCTTTTTCTTACAATTTCTCCGATATCGATCAAATTCACAGGATGTGAATATTTCCCCCCCCCCCCCCACCCCCCATTTGAATCAAGTTATGTTTAAAGATTCGCGGAGAATTTTGCTCGCCAAGCAAATAGAAGTGTAAACCTAAGAAACATAGTAATTTAAGTTAAGGGCTATTTTTGCTCGCCCGTGTCTCTCCTTTACACGATATCATTTTTTTGTCGACTTGTTTCTTTCTTGTTTTTCAGAATGCTTTCAGATAATCCCGTGGAGACTATTGGATCACATGCATTCACAATTCCAAGAAATGACCTTGTAATGTAAGCAGTTGATACACTAACGTAAAAGCAATGTCTTACTATCCACTTCTTCTACTGGATTTTGTTTTTTAATGTTTGATTTCTGAAATAAGTCCCCATTTTCTGATATTATTTAGAGAGGGTCCTGAAGGTGTAAAATGGGAACTGGGATTCGCCTTTTTATATACTGGGAAAATGGGGTTTACTGCTCTGGGGCTGGGATGTAACCACTGGGAAAGGCATAAACCATTTCTAAAAGGGAAATGGGATTTCTATCCTTTCACGATCTTCGACTTTATTATATGACAATTGCTCAAGTGTGCCTATTTTTTTTTTATGTACACGTAGACCTCAGTAGACACATAGGATCCTGGCAGTTTTTTCGCATTCGCATCCAATGCCTCGCCGCCACCCAATTAGCTGTTGTGGCTTGTCCCCAGGGTCTTTTTGTTTTCTGAGATCACCATATTGAAAAACGAGAAGACGCTGGGACGATGGGAGTGACATACGCACGTCTGCGCGTGACAGAGATCAAAATGGTGCCCGATTTACATTTTAGAAGTGTTCCACCTGACTTGTACGCATTATGGTGAAATAACAACGATGCTAGCGAGACCTCCCTTCAGCTCAGGTTCAAATAAATAACAGTCCAAACACTTTTATCTGCGACACATGTGAACGAAACATAGCTGGTTTAATTGATATATTAATCACTCTTCAATCAACACAACCAACACCGCACCAATTAGAAGCTGCTTATCCATTTTTCTTCGGAGTCTATCTTTTTGTCGAGGGTCGAGGGTCGAGGGTTCCAGGTCGAGGGCGAGGGTTCCATGTCGAGGGTCGAGGGTAACATTTTTTTTTTCCAAATTTTTTTTTTTTTTGGGGAAAGGTAATAATCGATGCATTAAAAAAATAAGAAGAATTTAAAAAACAAATGGCGCGTGAACATCTTGTAGTTGTTGGGTGGGGAGGGGGGAGGGGGGGTGGGGTTGGAATAGAGAAAAGCTCCGAGTCATCCATAAAGAAAATGTGATGTTGTCGTTGTTGTTGATTTATTAAAATTCGAATTCGCTTAAAAAGTGAAGAACCTTCTCCCTTCCTGTGAGGGACGACAGGTTGTGCCTAAAAAAAAATGTCATACAACGTAGGCAGGAGAAGCAAAAATTGCCAACAATTTTCTGTTACTTGAGGAAGGCTAAAAATTTCTAGATGGCCGTTCCATTCATGTACAGTTTTCGTAGCGTATCTAATTAATTCCCTACGATTTTCTAAAGTTTAGTTTTTCACATTTCAGTTCCCAACTTAGACTATTTTTCGTAGAGAAAGGAAACCTAATATATAGATTTAGCCAGGGCTAAAAGCGAGGCTCCCATTAGTAAATTTATAATTTAAATTAAACAATAAACTTGTATTCGAATTCCACAATTCAGTTAACTTTAGAGCACATTTATGTGACTTTTGAGGGAAAGGCTACCTGATTTTAGAGAAAAATAATTTGCAAACAGCCCAAGAGTGAACCAAATCTTACATCGAGTTGATAGCCTCATATGTACACTCAAAAACTGGTAATCATCTTTTATCACATTTAAGAGCCGTAATGGCTATTGATCACCGTAGATCAATTAGGCTTAGAAAAAAAACCAGGCCAACGTTTTGGCGTTCGACAAGTTTACTTTGCAAAATCTTGCCAACAAATCTGGGTGCGTGTAAACCAACCTTTTATACCATGGACAGAAAGCAGTATTTCACAATACAAATTGCTCTCATTCAATATTCATAAACTGTTAAAAAAATTTTCCAAAATCACCTATACGGCCATCCGGTTCTCACTTTTGTAGTGCGAGCTGTAGCGAGTGTTTGAATGAACATTAACAGAGTTACGCTCCAAGATAATAAAGAATTTATCATGTTTATTTTTTATTTGATGGTTTAACGCGCGGCATTTTGAGAACTCCTGCAAGCGATGTTCACTGAACGACTGAAAACAATCGGCATAGCGATTAAAATTGCAAGAGAGACTACTAACAATCAATAAAAGAAATATAATTCGGTGAAACATAAACAGAGACAACAATTTTCATTCAGGAAGACAAGTATTAAAGTGTCCCTAAATATCCTGAATCTTCAAGCTTCAAGCTTAAGTTTGCTGAAGTTTATGTTTTAAGCCAGCTTCCCGGTGTTTGTTTTTTCAAAGACGAACTCGAGGCAAGAAAATCGCTCAAAGCTTTCTTTTCCGGCTAGAATTATAACTAAAGATTCTTTTAAAGTTCTGTAAGATTATATCAAACCAGATACTCGGTGAGATCGTTGTCTCAAATCTTACAAACGCGCATAAACTAAATTCCCGCATAAACTACGCTCCACTTCATTAAATTAGATACAAAAAACAAACATGAAATACAATAATTTCTCTGGCTTACCATTCGAGATGCAGCTCCTGAAAGTTATCAGGTAAAGCCAGTATCGCTTCAGACTTTGCAATCCTCTTACGCATCAAGCAAGGTGAAAACGAAAACGATGCCATCCGAAATCGGATTTCCGACTTTGACAAGCGACGTTTTCTCAACCAAAAACCCAATAAACAAACTAGCCATGAGTAACAGAAGACTCCTGATAGCAGCTGAATTTCATTTTGTACATCCAGTGGAAAAAGACAGTTAAAAACATCACAAGTTGACACAAAACTCTGTCAGCTTCAGCTGTTAAAGTAAACAAGATTCAAGATGCTGCATAAATTTTGCGCATGAACTCACCTGTCAAATTTTGACCAATCAGAGCATAAAAATTGGACGTAGAGCGTGACCAACGCGTGACCATTGTGAGAAAAAACAAAAGCAACTGTCTTCCCTGCCTGTAACAGCTGGCTGAATTTTCACGTCCGAGGTCAGTTTGCAATCAAAATTTTAATTGTGCAGCACATAAACACAACATATTTCATATGAATTAAGAAAAAAAATTGAACTTGAGCCTGCGATCACTTGAAAACTAGTTTACTTGTCAGCAGATAACTTCAAAAAATACTTGACCTCGACGGGTCGACACCTGAGCCCGCGATACGGTCAAGTGATACTGGTCAGCGGGTACTCTGTTTTGACAGCTGTCAATTGATCAAAACATTGATGTCCAATATGTGTGCATTATCAGTTTTCCTGTGCTCCCAAACTAGTAAAAGTATGAGATTGAACGTTGTTCGCGATCTAGTAAAACAGTTAACTGGTCAGCGGACAGCTTCCAAATAAATCACGTCACCTCGATGAGTTGACACATGAGCCCGCGATATGGTCATGGGATACTGGTCAGTGGCTATCCTGTTTGGACAGCTGTCAATTGACCATATTGTTAATGTCCTATATTAAAGATGTGGACTTGCCAAGACACGCCTGAGACACCCCTCCCTTCCTTTTGATAGTCTCCCCTACCCCACCCATACAATCTGTAGACGCGTACGTACGTACGTACGTACGTACGCTCGGTCAATCACGTGACAACCAAACGAAAAGAGGTTGACCATATTCCATGGGTATGGGGCTCTGTCCCACGCGCGCTTCGCGCGCGCGGGAGCCCCGCTAAAATTTTCGGAGTAGAAAATGCGATGGAGAGAGGAGTCAGACAAATTCTCACTTTTTCGTAAAACCTAAAATTGCATCTAAAATTTTCGGGAAAGTAATACTGAGGCCCTAAGTGATTTCGAAAAGATTCAAGTTGCCCTAGGACGACCGAACAGATACAACTTTTATAGCGCCGCTTAGAATGCATTTCTAGAGATTTTAAAGTACTCTGGATAAGCGAAAAAGTGTTTTCAATGCATTTAGGAGGTAACCGTGGTTGGGTGCCCCTGCTTCGCGGCTTATATTTCAGTCACGTCTGCCTCCTCTCTGCCTTGCTTGGCTGTTCAGTGGGGTAGTTTGAATATGGAGTTTCACAGATTCTTGTTTTTTAAGCTATCCCACTGTATGCGACCGAATTGTCGTGCTTTCAATGAAGTAGAAACTCGCCATGAAATTTTAAAATACAAGTCATTGATAATAATAACCGGAAATCGTGACCTAGGTACGTTTGATGCTATCGCCCGAGTCGCGCAGCAATAATAAACTCCTTTAATTACCAACGTTATGTTCTGCACCTTAAAAAGTGTATCACTGCAGAAATTTGAAAAACCCTGAAACACAAAAGGAACGCAAAACAACACTTATCGGCGCAGTTGATGGCGGCACTGGGACAATAGGAAGTCATGTGGCGAAACTTTATCATCTTTATTTTAAACAGAAATCAGAGGTGTCTGCACAAAAACTTTCAGCACAACGGCTTCAGCGATTATTTCCTATTTTGCACGAAAAGGGGAGCTTTTATTCACGAACAGCGATCAGATCGAAGCAGACCGATTATGCGAACTTTCAATAAAATAATATGTTTCGTTTTTCATCGCCTCCATCTCATGAAGATGGGTCAGTCCGCCTAGCGAAAAACTGGTTAGGTTAGCCGCATATCCTTTATTGGTTATTTTGAAATTCCCGTTATCAAGTAACGTGTTCTGTCCCCCCCCCCCCCCCCCTCCCAACCCAATAAGTAGAGCTAATATGTGTGGATATGTCCACGCGAGGGTACCATGTTGAGGGTAACATTTTTTTTTCCCAATTTTTTTTTTTGGAAAAGGTAATAATCGATGCAATCAATGTCATTAAAACAAATAAGAAGAATTTAAAAAACAAATGGCGCGTGAACATCTGCTAGTTGTTGGGTGGGGGAGGGGGGGGGGTTGAAATAGAGAAAAACTCCGGGACATCCCAATTTGTTTTCGAAGTACATTTATAACACCCCGGAAACCAATACCACGAACAGAACACGTTACTTGAAAACACTGATTCCAAAAAAAAGTGTCGTAAAAGAAAATTAAAATGTCGTAAAACAAGAATGCGTACTTTGAATTATGAATTTCTGGCCCAACCAACAAGAATCTGCCTTACATGGCTATTCAGTGGGACTCGATAACAACATCTAGCGGGTACAGTGTTACATCTTGATTTGAATTTATAAAGCCATTCTGGCTAGATTTTTTTCCATGGTGTTTCATATTAATTTCCCTTAAGTGGGGGGGGGGGGGGGGGCATTATTTGAGGGAGGCCATTAATCTCAGGTCAGCCATCACTGGAGGATATACAGTCCTAAATCTCGTCAGTTTGTCATGTTTCAAAAACTATCGTTATTTCAATTACGGGATCTAGTGGTAGAAAATGGTAGCCGAAAAGGAAAAAATTTTCCAACTCCAGGCCCCCACTTCCCTCGAGAACTTTTCTAATTTCTTCGTCTTCGGATAAGAAGTTCTACATAAAATAGACCATTTTCGTATACCCGGAAGTGAACTGCAACTAGCGTGAAGTCGAGACTCATGCGGGAGAATAATATAAAAGAATTTTTACACGAGAACAGGTTCCCCGCTCGAGCCTCGTTTCTACCCTGGTTCCTGATTACTTCCGAGAATACGAATATGGTCTATTGTTCTTTAAGTTATCGAAGGGAACATACTCTCGAAAAGAGGCATCCTATATGGCGTGGCGACAGTTCGCTTTTGACAAATTTTGTTACCACAAGCTGGTGCTAGTTTTCGTGTTTGCCGAAGGCCTGGCTAAAAAGCCTTGCAGTCACAGGACGCTTAAAAATATCGTGAGATTCCTGGTGATTTTTAAAGATAACTGGCTGGTAAACCTGTCAGTGAAAAAAAAAACTTTAGACTGTTCTATCCATTTCTTGTCAATTGTCCTACGGAGTAGGTTCGATTACCAGCAACTGTTCGGGAGAGGAGATCGAACCGGAGAAAAACAGCTAGAAATCAATCCTTCTTTAATTCCGAGGAGTTCTCAATAGTACACTGTTTATAACGATTGTAGCTCCTTTCGATGTCAGTGACGCTTTTGTAGCAGACTGAGCTCAAATTAACTTTTTAAGTGAGCATAACATACACCAGTTTTAAGCAAAAGAGACTTTGATTTTCCTATTTGTTTGACATAAAAGACCAGATCAGTACTGTCAGTTTCATTTGCGACGATCTACATGTGTGAAAAAAACCGCTTGAATAAAAGGCGTCTTACTTAGAACTGGAACATTATCAAACGTATATTCATTTACATAAACAAAGAAAAGTAAGGAGGGGTATCGTGAGTTATTCTCGAGTCAAACTGCCGTCACTATAAACTTCTACTGAATCAGTAGCTGCAAGTCACAAGACTGTAGTATGGCACGTTCTTCCTCGCCCAGACCTGAAAGCTATAGGTCCGTAGAAATGTGAACAATTCCCGAGAACGTAGGATTTTTGCGCTCGATGTGACTTTTTGCCAAGTGGTAATACGTGTTCGAGAAATCCCTGCTGTATATTAACTGTCCGGTAAAGTCATTTTTTCCCGTGACTCTCCTGGCTACATGCTTTACAACCAGATTGTAAGGAGGGCTCCTGTACTTTTCCGCGAACGAATTTCCACATCCGTAGCAACATTTAACGCTCGATTTCAAGGTCACTACCTCATACTTGTGGGGCGACATTCCTGAATGCCATGTTGCAACATTACCAACTAGACCCTGCACAGCTACTGGGGCCGTTTGATGAAAGGCCAACCCTTGCTGTGGTGCTTCATAAGGGAAACATGTTGAGCTCCCACTAGGAAGAGACGGTGTAAGATAGCCTCCACCACTAAATAATGGTGATTGACCCAAACTACCATATTGCATGTTTTGTGCCGCTGGGGTTATTTGTCTTCGAAAAGCCAGTTCCTGCTGTGGTGGATTATAAGACAACATGGACGGTCCGCAACTAGGGACAGATGAGCTAAAACTTGGAAGATGTGCTGTATTCTGTCCTCCACTGCCCGAGTTTGTGGGGACAAAAAGGCCTCCGCGTTGGACGTTTGGTGTTAAATTGTCTATTGAGGTAGATGGCAAGAATGTAGGATTACTACGATCCTCTTGAGTTGAAGGTATAGTACTACTTGCCTGCGACGATTGCTCTTTAGGTTTAGGCTTAGTCTTCTGCTTCTTCCTCCGATTTTCTGGCGGACAGTAGCCTGAGCTGGGATCAATGAAATGCCCGCATTCCTCATCTTGGAACATTTCACGGCCTAGACGCTTAGCTTTATTGACTTCTCGAAAATGATCAGTTTTTTTTCGATCAGCGTACGATGGACCTTTTCCCCCCGAGGCAGCACCAGACTGATAATTCCTCAGCTCAATGTCTAATAACAACGAGTCACGTGTGTCCGCTTGACAAACGTCAAGCATTAACAAATTCGGGCGGTCGCTGTGGGCCCATCCAGCGTGAACAACTTCTGCTTGATTCATTTGTGGCGCGCCTTGCGGAGCAAATGCACGAAAAATGTATCCTCTTCTAGCGTGCCACCAAGATATCCAAGATGTCAAGAATGACCGTTCCTCTTTTGTTGCAATAAATGCATCCATTTCGGCCTTTGCTCTTTCGTATGCTCCCTCTGTGGCGCTGAGTAAAAGGTTGTCGCAAAGTGCCTTAAACTCAACTGCACTATCAGGGTCTAGCTTGCGGGCGTTTTTATTGCCGTGATCTTTGAAGTGGAACTCGCATGTTTTTATGCGATCGGTGACAGTTTCACCAAAAACCTCTGACAATCCTGCCAAGTTTGCCCCGGCCATGTCCGTACACCATCCAACGGGGTTGAACTTGTAGTTTCTCTTCCCAGAAACTTTTCGTAGGCACTCGTTCAATATATCCCAAAACAATCTAACGTTTGTATGATTTTCACTTTCCGCCTCCATTGTGGCCAGGGTTATTTGTTTCCTTAAGAGGGGATGATACACACTGGCGGACAATGTGACGAACCCACGGCAACGTTTCCGCTTTCCGTCAAATTAAACAATATTCAGTGTTCATGAAATGGTCACCATCGCAGTCCATGTTTAGCGCTACGTTAAGTTTAACAGAACTTGTCTTGAAAACGAAAGATGGCTGGTCCGAAATTCCTCTACGGTCGTTAATTTTGTATATGTAAAACGGGTCTTTCCTGTCGCAGTATTCTTTGAAACAGACTACGGCTTCGAAATTGTGCCCGTGGGGTTCTATGTCTTTCTTAACCTCTTCTTTAACATTGGATATCCACTTCTTGTCAATTGCAGAGGCAGCCGCTTTCTCAACATCTCTCCAATCTCTCTGCTCTTGAAACGCTGAAAGTACAAACACCGATTGTACTTCAGATGGCTTGATATTTGAATTGTTTCTCACCAACTGTTCTACATCTTTTGAGGCGGTTTTCTTCTTTTTCGATATAACAGGACAGGTGTGTGTCCCGTAATGATAGACTCTGACTCCTTTTCCCTTATAACACAAGTACCGCCTCGCGTAACATGGAACAAAGATACCTTCAAGGTCACATCCTTTACATACTTGTGTCCCCCCATCTTTGCTTTCGAACTGGGTGGTGTTTATTACACCATATTGTGTCTTAAAAGGACAGCGTTCCCTGGTACATTTAAAGGAGCCGCAGCAATCAGCGTAACGCGTACGCCCATGATCTTTCCATTCCGTTGGACAATTTTTTTTCCATTTCCTTCCATCTTGAAGGGCGTCTATGTCATAGTAGTTCTCTATATGATAAACTTTTAATCCATCGATGCCCTCCGGTAGCCACCCCACTGTCTCCTTTGCAACATCTGCCCACATAAGAATGGTAATTTTTCTTTGCTTCCTCGCATCAATTTTCAGCTTCCTATAAAGGCAATGTCAACCCCAAAATTTTATTAGTGCCTTATATTTAAGGGGGACTAACCCACCTCTCAATGAAGATGAGGCTAACGAGAGAGTTAACTGTAACTAAGAATCAAGTGTCTAGTATATATGTCTTATTTGAAACTCCTTAAAAGCACGCGAAAAGAACGCATTCATAGGCATCCACAGCAGTTCTTCAATAGGCCACTTGCACTAAGAGGTCACTTGACCAATGCTTCCTTTAAACAATGAGCTGGAATCGTGCTGATGCCAAAAATTGTTCGAGCACACAAAAATTATCTTACACCCGAAATTTGAGAGGAAACGCATTTAAGGGAGATATTTTATGGCACTTTGATTTTTCAGCAAAGTAGTATGATTTGTATTGGCCGCCATGCATACTCTATCTTGCCCTCCAACATGGCGGCCAAAACTACTTTTTGCTTATATCTTGTTAAACATTTGATAGTTACCCTCAAATGTGTTGCAAACGTTACCACATCATGTTTTCAACATTTTTCTTGAAGTTTAAGTGCAAAATTTGTGTTCAGAAAGAGGTAATTCATGATTTAAAAATCACATTTTGGTCACGTGACCAGATATGAACTTACTTATTTTAAGAAAATGGTGCGGTTTGAAAAACCAAATCACCATTATTTTGTTTAAGGTATGACCCTCTAATCGTTTTCCGAAGGCAAAATCATATAACTTTCATTTTCATAAAAACGATGTCACATGACGTCTTAGTGCAAATGGCCTATTGAAAACGAACGAGAAATGCGGGCTTGCTATCGTAAGAAAAGGTTTAGACCACGCCTTGTAAGCATATTTAATCTGCCCTTAAGTTTATCTAGCTTGACTTCATTTATGCAAATTTATAGGACCTGGGCTTCTTTTGATATCGCTTCCATTTATTAAATCCTTGATATTGGCGTCATGAGTTCGCCAAAACGTTGCAAAAACAATAATGATAACGATAACAATAACAATAACGATAAAGGGCAAAAATAAGGATAATGTTAATATTACCTCTGTGCTGAAGAAGTGGGTTCATATAATTGCCCCTCATCAGAGTCTGAGTCGTTGTCGGGAATACACAACGGCTTTGATTTTGTGCCGGCACTAGGAATTGCAAACAATATAATAAAAATGTAGTAAACGACCAGTGACTGTTTATAGAACTCTCTATAGATTCAGTACTGGTGTTGAAGACTGGCCTGGGAATTAGAGCACGGCACAGCAACGAAGCATTTTTTTAAAAAAAAATGCCAGCATAAATGCTTGCATATATTGCAGTCTTTTTTCGAATACTATGGCAGAACACTCATACAGTCCGGTTGAGGTGAATGAGGCGGTCGACTGGGAGGACGATGAACTAAATGGAAAGAGAGTGAGAAAATGGAAAGAAACCGTAATTCAATTTTAGACGATGGATGATGAAACAACAATGCTGCAGAATTGTACTTGGAAGAGGACTATCTGACAAAATTAATGTGCTGTCAAGGTCTTTCATAGTTAGCGATGAATCCAGGTCTTTCAAATTTAAAACTGAGGGAGATAATGGGCATTTTTACCTCACTGGGGCTTTTGTCTTGACTGGCGAGATTGTAAGGTCAACCACGTTCTTCACTGGCAGCTTTGACTCCTAATTACAATAGAATGAGGTTAAGGAATTAGCGTCAAAGAAGTTGAGGACACATACTCAATGTAACCTAAAACATCGCCTTCAGTTCTTTTCATTTCAATATTCACTTGCCTTGCTTAAGTAAGTGTAACCTCCGCTTGGAAGTTGGGGAACTCCAGGGGAATACTCCTCCTCTTCCCAGGATTCAAAGGTTTCAACCTTTCTCTGTCAAATAGATAGAATATGTAATAATCAGAAAGTCGCCATGTACTAGTCAACTGAAACCCCACCCCCCCGGACTGAGAACAACCAGGGGGATGATAGGGAGATATCGGCGCTTCTCTCGTGCGAGGATCTCCTTCCCTACCGCAAGCATTTCGCGACAAATGAAAAAAAGAGTGTTCTGCAGTCTTCCTATGGTCACTTCCTAAAATTGTCTGGGTGGCTATCGCTGCCGCGATGGCGGGTCCGTCCAGATCACATTGACGAACCTTTAGGCAAGCTATAGAATTCCAAAATCAGATTTCGCGTGTCCTACAAAATCACTACTCTTCCCAGGTAAAGGAAAATCTAAAAATATAAAATATACTGCTTTAGAAGTTTTCAACTCCATAGGATTTTTTGTACGTGAAAAGTTAGCATCTAGTATTTCATTAATTAATGCGGACGTGACCAACAAACCATTGAAACCTATTTTAAAATAGGTTCCCCGGTGATATGGTATCAAATTGCTTGTCATATTACTCACTTGCCTCTTTGCTTTTATTGAGCAAAATAAAAACGTCATTACTAGACTCTCAGACAGGGGAATAAAATATTGATAAATCTCAAAAGTTTCGTAGAAAAAACGAGTGTACACTATATGAATATTTAAAGCAAAAAAAAAAAAATTCCGCAAAAGACAGACTTGGAATACACTGTCCAGTTTCTTGCATGGTGTTAAAAGTAGTAAATTTACATCAGAAACGACGAAAAAATAGATCACAGAGAAAGCTTGAATTGAAATACCAGGGAAAATATCCTCAAAACAGAACCAAAAATCACGCCACAAACCCAATGCCATTTTTTCTTGCCCGACCGACCGAAAAATTGTACGGGAATGGCCTTGTGTGACATTGTAACATTTCAAACAGTTAAACAGAATTTGCAACAAAACGGTTCAAGAGAAACGGCATTATCGCAGTACTCCGTTTTTTCCTATTCACGTCCAACTTGGCAAAACAACAGATCTTTAGTACAAATGTGTCAAATGTAAAACAATTAATTGGATCAATGGGAGTCATGGACCGTACGTCTGTTTTTTTTCCTATTCGCGGCCACCACATCCACGTTCACAAATAAATATGACCGATTGTGGCCTAGAAAGATATATTGTATTTTAATGGGAAAGCGTCGGCAAATGCTGATGTTCACCTCACATGCACCGAAAGTCGCTACCAGGCATTATTCTATTTTAAACCTCTGCGTTAGTGGGTGGCGATTTGCACGCGAGTTCGCGCATTTTAATAGCTCTGCTATTCCTGGAAAAAGATCACTACTATCTCATAGCGATTCTTATATAAAGAGGGAGTATAAGTTCTTACTCACCGTTTTGCAGCTGAAGGAACCAGTGGAAAGGAGAGGCTTTCCTGGGCAATACTCTTCCTCTGATGACGAGTGTATCTCGTATTTCTGTATTCCCTGGCGCTGTAAAAATAAACTAGCGGTCAGACAAAATCTAGCAATTTGGTCTAGACAGTCACAGCTTCTAGCTCAATAGTAGCGGTGATTTTCGAACAGCTTCTTTACTTGAAATAAGCAATTTGTTTTTTTCGCGAAATTACCTTGCTGCTTTCACCCGTTTCTTGGAATCCAGGAGTGCAAAGGCTTAGCTCTTCATCGCTATCGGAATCCTTAAAAAAGATACATAGAGGTTGTTTATCTGTTAAACATGCGTCCAAAGTGCCTTGCAAAATTGAGAAACTACCTTTAACTCCTCCACGGATCTTTTCATGGCAATGAAAATTGCCTCCTCCTCATCTTGTTCCTGAAGGCGTCTCCACCATCTATTTCGAAGCGGGGAAGCGCTACCTTTGACAGCGTCAGCGTATGTTTTTTTCTCTTCCCTACTGGAAGTCATATTACTAAAGAAGATGGTATGGGTTGGGAAAAGTTTACCTACGCGAAATGAGGAACAAATGAGTTCAAAAGTGGAAAACACAGCGATCGCTCTTCACAGAGATAAGAGATCTCGATATTCCTCATTAACAAAGACAGTTTCTTTCTGTTGTCTCTCAACACCTCTACGACGGACAAAAGTGACAAAAGTGGAAACACACAACGATCGCATTGTTCGTTTATGACACATGTTATGACACATTTTACAACACAATAAGAGTTTTTTCCTTCCATTCTTGTTGGTTGGACCAGAAATTCATAATTCAACGCACTCATTCTTGTTTTACGACATTTTAAATTTTGTTTATTACATTTTTTTTTTTTAAATCAGTGTTTTCAAGTAACGTGTTCTGGTATGGGTTTCCGGGGTGTTATAAATGTAATTCTTCGAAAACAAATTGAGATGTCTCGGAGCTTTTCTCTATTCCAACCCCACCCACCCCCCAACCCCCCCCCCCCCCCCAACCCCCCACCCAACAACTACAAGATGTTCACGCGCCATTTGTTTTTTTAAATTCTTCTTATTTTTTCTTTAATGCATCGATTATTACCTTTTCCAAAAAAAAAACAAATTTTGGAAAAAAAAAGGTTACCCTCGACCCTCGACATGGAACCCTCGCCCTCGACCTGGAACCCTCGACCCTCGACCCTCGACAAAAAGATAGACTCTTTTCGGAGCAAGCGTTTCCTTTTTCCCCTCCCCCTTTTTTGTTATGCTCTCGTCCCAACTTTCTCGAAGACCTCGGGCGGAAACTCTTGCAGCGTAGGCTACCCGCGGAGGTTCTCAACGTAATGATTACAGCAGTAGCAAAAAATAAGAAAGTGAAGACTGTGATTGTGCAGAAGACAGAAGTGGTTTTAATATGGTGGTGTCAACAAGGGTTAGAAGAGGAAGAGTGTTCATCAGCAGGATGAGTAATGAGTTGTCTTGATTTTTTTTTTTGCTTCATAATTTAGGCAAGCAACTCGAAATCTTTCTTTAACTGATGTACATTAATCTTGATGTATAATTGCTTTCTTTGTGTGCAACATACATTCTCTCGCTATGTTTCGAATTTACGTGTTTTTTTGGTCCTGAATGTCATACTGACGCCATCGATCATAAAGGTCACGCGCACATCTACTACAAATCACGTGATTGGTGGGGATTGTTGTGACCGAACTGGTCGGTACGAAGGATTACAACGGATTGAACCTTAAACGATTACTTTTATTCCGCCTTCACAACCCGTGGTCCTTAACAACTACAGTGAGGCGCTCCATGCACTACTGAGGGGGAATACACTACAGGGATGATTCTAAGTTTATTCACTTTTAGGTGCGTTCAAAGTCAGGTGGAGGAGGTGGAGATCTCTTCCCTTCTTTCACGGATAAACAGGGAAAAAATAATCCAATAAATAGGCAACAAGTAAGGAAAATAATCTAAGGAACAGGACTAGGGAAAAAATGCAGAGAGTGAATTAACAAAAGCGAGAAGCATTTCAGGAACGAGCAGGTGTCAAAGATAAAGTTTGATAATAACAGTAAAATCGATCAACACTAAAACTTTGTAGAATACAGTTGTAGGTCAGTATTCCTGCTTTTATACTTTCCTTTTTGTTTCGTTTTGTTATTTTTCATTCTTCCAATTCCTGTTGCTGTCATTGGTGTAGACCAGGCTATAGTAAATCTGTACTTAAGAAAAAAAATAAGTAGTTCCTATGGACTTAACACTTCGTAGCTAGACATTGCTCTATAATAGTACTCTCTTGACCACAAAGCGACATAAAAATATCTCTGTTCTTCTTGTAGGAAAATACAATACAAAGCTTGTAAACTCTGAGTCGCATTTTTTTGCCGGTTCTTCTTCTTTTTCTTTTATTTTGACTTGAAATTTTTTCCTTTAGATTGATTTCGGTTCCGCCCACAATTTAAAATATTCCAAACTATTTGATCAGAAAAAAAAAAGAATACATAACAGATACACACAGGACGTTAAAGAATCAAATCCTTGAAAATTCGACGATGGACCATTATCATGTTTTGTTTCTTCCTCTTTTTGTTTAAGACATATGATACGAACAAAAATAAAGACTGTCAGTCTCCGATCTTTCTACGGCATTGACAACCTTACGATTGATATGTAAGTATGGTCTATGGTGCATGTAATGTAGTTTCATATTAGAATATATAATGTCTGGTCTTTTGCGGCCGGGCTCTTTGTCATGTGAGTTTGAGTGCAAAGTTATTCTTGAAACAAGGATGTGCTATTTTATTTCTTATTTGATTATGACTCCTATCATCTTTCTATCGCTTTTTTCAATAGAAGTTTTAATGAAGGAAAAATTGCGATTATGAAATTCAGGGATGACAAACGTAACTGCGCAATTTATCTGTGAGTGAATTCATCATTACAACAACAAAGATATCAGAAATTTGAATATGTGCAGTTATTTTTCCTCTATCATTAGCTCTTAGTTGGTGATTGATTTTTCTTTTCATAATTTTTGTTTTTACATTAGGGGATTAGGACAGAATGATTCTGAATATAGCGACATTTCTGATATCTTCATTTCTGAAAAAGATGATTTTCTTAGAGATCAACTACTAGCGGCTTTTAAACAATCTGGATTTGCCAATCAAAGTGCTGGACGTTTTAAATTACTTCCATGTGAGTTTGGGACGTACGTTAATGCTTCTGCTGAAACCATCAAATGCACAGAGTGCCCAGCAGGTAAATTTATTCGCAGTTTATGAAAGCTGCGCAATTTTATCGTCGGGATAATATGTTTACATTGTTAGTCAACCCTGTGCTCATTATGGTTTAAAGGTACTTACATGTAGTATTAGATGGCGTGTGCTTATTCCTGAAATACAAAAGTATCTATCTAAAGACAACGATAAGACTCTGGTTGATACTTTTTCCCCTGTGGAATTTAATACTGTAAAGAGAAAGGAACCAATAAGCTACACTGTTGTTCGAGGTCACTGGCAGCATATCTTCATTGATTCCAAACCTATATTTGTTTGATTTTGGAGTAAAACGGTGTCACTTCAGGCTGGAAATTTCAGATACAGTGTAAGTTCCGGCAATGACGAAACGTACACAACCAAATAACCGACAGCAATCCTATGATTATTGAGTGGACAGTGATGAGGAAAAATCGCTTTAGCTACAACATTTAGAAAGTCATGTTCGCCTTTTGTACTAGAAGTACGTATAGCTGTTTTTCACTGTCACGCCATCGAAAATAAAAACCAAAACCGTTCAATAGATTAAGTCCAGAATCTGGGAAATGAAAGACGTTTGATATACAAAGGATCTCGATGTGCTTCAAGTCGGTGCAATTTTTCACATTCGAGATATTTGGAGATATATTTAATTTAATTTTATAAAGCTTTTTTATGGTGACGCCAAGTTGTTACACCTCTGAGAGGCACCAACATGGCGGCCGAAAATTAATAGCAGCGGGTATGTTACCGAGAAAACTAGTCGATCGCTGCCTGAAACAATGCGAAACAAGGCGATCACAAGCAGCGAACCTTGAAACACAGAAACAAACAAAGTGGATGGAAATGCATCAATCACAAGTAAACATTTGTTTCCTAAGAGATCCGCTAAGATGATTTACGGAACAGAAAGACCCAAAATTCCTTCGAAGTTTGCAAAACGCGCAGCGCGATACAACGAATTTGGCTATAATTGACTACAAATGTAATTGTCCAGTTTCGAGTTCGCTATGACCGCTGAATTAAAGAAGAGAAGACGCATTTTTTACAGGCTTAGCCTCCATCTGAAGTAATACATTCACAAATTCCAACGAGAAAAAGACCTATTTATTACTCTGTTTCAAATTTTAAACACTTACTTGCCGGAATTTCTGAATATTTTAATTTACGTCGAGGCTAACCCTGTATAAATGTGCCGTTAATGTTTGTATTCAGCGGTAATTTTTAATTCGAAACTGGACTATTAAGGTGATTCCCTGGTATTGCATTGCGCATCTCTTACTGCGAATAACAAGATGGTCACATACATTCTATTTTGAAACTCGCCCCAGTCCTCTCTCAAAAATCAAGGAAAATGCATTTGGTGCGCACTTTCTGCAGCTCTACCGCAAAAACGAGTACGGTGACCCCCACTTTTTATTTCATGATTTTGATAAGGACAGTGCTTCCTTTCGGTGAGAAAAAAATTGGCACAAATCTATGTTCAGTTTTTTGGCAATTTTACTAAATTGTACGGATTGCGCTATCACGTGTCGAATAGCGCGTGCCCAATTTAATTCTACTTTGGAGCGTAAAGTAAAAACAAGGGCATTAAAAGGCATTTTTATGGTACGTTAGTGGATAAACAATACATTAAAGTCAAATTCTGTGCGATATCACAGGCATCATGGCAAAAATCTTTCCTTTTTGTCTAGTTTTCGGCTGCGCGCGGTTTTTGTCAAAGGGTCCAAAATAGCCGTATTTGTCAGCATTGTGACGTCAAAACGAGCACGGTGACCCCCACTTTTTATTACTTTTTTATCATCTTCTTGACTTGTTACATCAGTGTACCAAGTTTCATCTACAATCTATGTTAGGTTCTTTTACTAGGGAATCACCTTAAGCCGTCAAATGTAATAAGAATTGATCACTAATGTAATTTGTTTTCCTTCTTTTATGTACGACTGCTACGAACTGGGCTGTTCCATTTCGAAAAAAAAATGAAACATTTTGTTTTTTCGAAAAAACACCGCGGCGCTTATTTCTGTCCGACTTTTATTTCTCATATTCAAGAGATAATAAGCTAAGAGAGCGAATCCCCCATACATGGCCCTGTTCCTATGAAATATATTTGAAATCTATTTTTGGTTCTGGAACTGCGTGGCTGTTTTAATGACGCCACCTTATTGGTCGGTTAGAACTGCGTCGTGTAATAATTCTATGCTTGACCATCACGTAGTAAGTAACGTAACGAGCGAACTTTTTGATAAAACTTAAGAGGCTGTCCGCGTAAGAACCGATAAGGCAAATTTCGGTCTATCACGGATTGCCCTGATTTTTTCAGTGGAAGATGACTATCCTATCCCATGAAGAAATATCACATTTATTTGGACCAACTCAATTTTTTCTCTATTTTACAGGAAGATTTTCTCGGTCACCTAAAACTAGTCAGTTTGCCGTAGGAAGTAGTGCGATTTTGGTGAAACTTTAGGGCTCTGTCAAACCTGCCTTACATAGCCGAATAATCTGATTATTTTACACACAAAAGTTTTAACTCTCATTAATAGTTTCAATGTTTAATGGTTGCATTCTGTGGAAAGTTGGCTGAGATATGATTTTTTGAAAATGACCTTTAATTTGCTCAGCAGGAAAAGTAATTTGCATAACTAGAGCTGAACGGTAATTTCGCAAAAGTGGCACCTGACCCAGACTCAAGTCTATGATAAATCAGAAGTACTAAGACCAGTCTACTTCTTAACGCAATAAAATTTGTGGGCACTCTTCTTTGCGTGCCGTGCAAAGTTCCGTTAATGTTCCAAAATTCGCCATTTTGACAGCAAAGCTGGAATTGTAACGGGTCCGCATCTGATCGACTAATTTCCACAGCTTTAACGTTTCCAGTTATCACTAAATATCATTAGACCCTTTCAATGTTGGACGTTTGAAAACATGTGGAGAAAACTTAGTAATCGCTTTTCCTTGGGTCTTTTTCTTGTCGACGATGAACGACCCATTAACGTGACTTCGTTCTCGGTATGCAAATTAGCCTTAGGTGCGTTGTTTCAACAAATTGACAGGAAATATAATCGTTACATTCACATTTCTAAGGGGAAAAATAATTCTCCTTTCCACAGAAAAACACAAACCATGACTTAGAATCCCCTTAAGGTCTGTTTTTTTTTTTTTTTAACGAGGAAGAAGCAGTTGAATAATATATCATGATAGATGTTTGCGGCTTAAAATAATTCAATTACTGTGGCCTGTCACGCATTCCTGAAGAGGGGTGGTCGATTAGAAAACAATAGCGTTGTGTCGATCAATTCGATAATATTATCATCTTTTTTTTAAGTGATAGTTATTGATAATAATAAAAAATAAGAGTTCACTTGCAAGGTATTTCCTCCTGTCAGCACACGAAAATGTTTGGGCACTCTTTTTTGCGTGCCTTTATAAAAAATAGAGTTAACGTCGAAAGCTATTATGATATTTGCTTATCGGGAGAAGGCAGATCTTTGTACATGGCACTATGATAAATGCCCCACACTTTTTCTATGTTAAATTAGCGGTAAATTTCAGTTTCATTCAAAGATCTTTAAAGCGTTTATCGGTAGCTTATGGGTAGCAGAATGAAAAGGGAAAAATAGTTCTTTTTTCAGTGAATAAACGCAAAAGGGAGTATCTTTTCAGTTTTTGTTAGGGTATAACATCCGAATTCCAACGAGGATCTTGTTTTGGTTTCAATCTGATTGAATTATAATGCAACAGGTGCCAGTTTCAAATTAAATATAATTATGTCACTGAAATTGCCGAAGAGATCAATTGTGAAAAATGGCTTTCTCGGCTATTTCATCGAGCAGTTCTTCCGCGAGATCGTAGACAGAGTGAGGTCCCGGAAGGGGTGTGGAGGAAAATGTGTTGGTCACAGAGTGCATGGATGATATTACGTCGCACTTAGCCAGCTGTCACTTGTCTAAGTGTAGCAAGTGTAGCAAAGACAATGAAAATGAACTCATTTTAGCGAGAGGACGTATTCGAGGCTTGGTGGGTATTCGGAACTGAAATGACAATCTGCCCAAGGCACAGACACTAAATAGCCTGTGTACAGACCCCCTCCTCTCAGGAAAAATCGGAGAAGGGGCCGGTTCTCCCAAGGGGGGGAGGGTAGTGTGTACACAGGCTAACACTAAAATGACAATCTGCTTTAGGCACAGGTTTTTGCGAGCGCCAAGGTCTTGTTAGGCTCGATTGTAAGCCGCTGTTCTGGAAAACGAGCCCCCAACGGACGGGGAGAGGGCGAAAATCGAGCCTAAGGTCTTGTCAATACCCCGGTCACACTCTGGATCATACTGGCAAAATAACTTCTGTGGCAGGAAGACACGTCGTAAATTTCCAGATAGCCAGCGAAATAAGTCAAAGATTTGTTCCATCATTCTTTTTTCTTCTTCATGCAAACAATTGTCTTAACGTACAGAGATATTTTAATTTCTCTATTTAACATTTTATCTTGCGATGTTTTCTGAAGTTCGTTTCCAGTTTATTTGAGCTTGCAAAGATAGTTTTTGTTATTTCTATTTTTTTGACAGCGGTGTATCTTGCCCTAATCAATTCTTACCTTTAAAATACTATACATACCGGTTAATCCGTGTGTTGTGAAAGATTGTTTTCTGATGATTGTTTGAAGAGCATTATAAATGGGGAAAAAAGAACTTTCTACACGGAGTCAGGATTCAACCTCGTCCCCAGGGCTTTCCCGCCCCTGTCATTTTCTAAGAAGAATGTCCTGGGGACGAGGCTGGGAGTGATTGTGGTCGAGGTGTCGTTCACGTGTATGAAAAGTATTTCATTCTTGCAATAAAAATAACTTTTTTGAACTTAAACAGTGTTTAAAACATGTCTCTGGGTTTTGTAAAAATTAGTGACACTTTAAAGTACCTTAGTGTTCAGTTCAACTTTATATAGCCGATTTGCTCCTCCTGTCGCAAGAAACTTGAAAAAACTTGACGCCGAAGGGTAGAGAAGAGCACGATTGAACAGTCTGCAACCAAGTCCACACATTTGCCGGAGAGGTTTATTGGACAAGATTTCTCTGTTTTTCTTGTTTGATAAGGTTTTCATTAAGTCTTCAAAAATGCCTCCAGATTGCTGTTTTTGTTGTTGTTTTTTTTGTATTTATACCCTCTTGAACAATGTGCTTCATCTCACCTCTCCATTTTTAACCTACTTTACCATCCACCCTCTCTCCCCACTGTTCCACCTCTACTTTAATAAGCATTTGTATTTAAGGGGGTGAAATTTCTCCCATGTATATTAATTTCTGAAAAAATAAATCCTTCTACTTTTTCCTTAAATTCTTAAACTTAGTTCTTTTTTCTTTAAGAACCACCAAAGATGCTGCTAAGGCTGCAATAAGCGCACTCGCCCTTTTATATACTTCATCTAGTGAAATGCCCGCCCTTTCATATACCTGAAGCCTGAAAAAGATACTCCTTTCGGGCGCAACCTCCCCGTATAGGCCATCATAGGGAGTTCCCCCCACTCCCGTTCCAATTCCGTGCTCACCTATTGCCAGCCCATGTTGGACTCTAGGCCCGTTTGAGTCAACACGTAAACATAATCCTAAGTGTATACAAGTTGAACTTGACCATAGAGATCTGTTGCAAGAAGACGAGGAGTTCGAAAGGCAAAAGCTTGTTGCAGAAATCGCTGAAGAATTGAGACCACAACACCCTCAACCAGAAGCATTCAACCTATGTGTATGTCAAAGGAAGAACAACCTAGTCAGTTCAACGTGGCAATGCTAAAAAAATCTTGTGTCACTTTAAAATACCATTCAAATCCAGGGAAAGAAAAGGAGACCCAGTTGACAAACTTTCGTTTTTCAAACAAGATTGCACGTGCTTTTCTCCAACAGCTCAGGAGTGAACATATGGATCCTTAATTTAGAGTGATTAACAGCCGGCAAAACTTTTGGGATTTAACAGGAGAAGGACCGTAAACAATAACTATGCCTTTTTCTGCATGCCATTCCTCATTTTTACTGAAATGTTGTTAATTGGCGATAAACACAATGCTCTGTTAATACCACCCTAACGTTTGTATAGCCTATGGTTAGCAAGGGATCTAGGAAATGAAAGTACTTTGCAGGTGTGGTCCTATGGTGTCGCACGGTATTTCTGAAGTTGTTTGCGAGCTATTTCCAAAATATTAATTTTTGATTCTGTAATTGAAAATATTGTGCTAGTGCTCGTGAATAAGAGTGGCCGTGTCCAAGTGACTACTTTGTAGCTAATTGTCGTGTATTACACCATGGGCTGTCATATTAAACCCTATCCTCACGGTAACTCCCGGGGATACTGACTCAGTTAAAAGGGTCGTAGAATGAATAAATACAACAGCACGGTATGTCTCACCCAGTAAAGAATCGGAATTAACAGTGATTAAATTGTATGATTATCAATAACTATCACTTCAAAAAAAATATAATCAGATAAAAGAACTGATCGATACACAGCCACTCTCGGGGAATGCGTGACGGGCCACAGTAATTAAATTATTTTAATTCGCGTAAACATATCTTCTTCTACTACTTCTTCCTCGTGAAACAGACCTAAGGGGATTCTAAGTCATATATCGTTCGTGTTTTTCCGTGGAAAGTTCTAAGAGATATTTTCCCTTAAAAATGTGAAATATAAGCAGTTATGTTTCCTGTCAATTCAATTTGTTGAAACGAGGCATCTAAGGTAATTTGCATACGGAGAATGAAGTCGCGTTCTGATCGTAGACCAGGAAAAAAACCAAGAAAAAGCGATTACCAAGTTTTCTCCTCATGTTTTCAAAAGTCCAACATTTAAAGGGTCTAATGACATTTGGTGATAACTAGAAACGTTAAAACTGTGGAAATTAGTCGATCAAATGCGGACCGTTACAATTCCAGCTTTGCTGTCAAAATGGCGAATTTGTAACATTAACGGAACTTTGTACAGCGCGCAGAGAAGAGTGCCCACAAATTTTATTGCATTAAGAAGTAGACTGGTCTTGGTACTTCTGATTTATCACAGACTTGAGTCTGGGTCAGGTGCCACTTTCGCGAAATTACCGTTCAGCTCTAGTTATGCAAATTACTTTTCCTGCTGAGCAAATTAACGGTCATTTAAAAAAAATCATATCTCAGCCAACTTTCCACAGAATGCAACCATTAAACTTTGACACTGTTAATGAGAGTTAAAACTCTTGTGTGTAAAATAATCAGATTATTCGGCTATGTAAGGTAGGTTTGACAGAGCCCTAAAGTTTCACCAAAATCGCACCACTTCTGAAGGCAAACGGGCCAGTTTTAGGTGACCGAGAAAATCTTCCTGTAATATAGAGAAAAAAATGAGTTGGTCCAAATAAATGTGATATTTCTTCATGGGATAGGATAGTTATCTTCCACTGAAAAAATCAGGGCAATCCGTGATAGACCGAAATTTGCCTTATCGGTTCTTACGCGGACAGCCTCTTAAATTGTTTATCGTCAATTCAATATATTTTTAGAGTTGAGGCATTTAATCCCAGTAAGTTTTCTGATGTATCACATCTACCTATTATTTTCCTTTGCTAGTGATCTTTTTTGATCCTTTATTGTTTCAGGTGGTTTCTATTCGGACACGAAAGCTTTTGTAAATGACGGCTGCCGAAAATGCACCATTGGAACTTTTGTACATTACAATGAAGCACCCGGGAAAAGACCGTTTGACTGCAAGCCATGTCCAGAAGGTACTTCTCTTAAACTCCCACTCTTACCGCACTATGGAGCATAATATTAGTTATCATTTGATCCAGATTCAGCTTCCTTCTCATTAGCCGAGACCCTATCACGTGACCTGCAATTAACTGCCTACAAATAATTGTCTGCTCATGCGCAACGTCGTCCAACTTTCTTTGCCTGCAAATTATATTCTCCTTATGGATCGCTCTTGCAAGAGTTATAGTTATATGTATGTCTATATTGTATTTAGCTGTAATTAAAACTAGAGGTTACAAATATGTGTGTAATGCTGCTCGCAGATACTGGGTGTCTGAGAAACGGTGAACTGATATACGCATGCAATTAGCATATGTGGAATAAAGGATAATTTTAAGTGTTTACGTGCGCCACAATGAGTAAAAGGTAGCGCAAATTGGAATAACACAAAATGAATAAATGAATAAATAATGCGAAGATTTGATTTATATAGTCTCTACAAATTAGCGTAATAACAAAGGATCACAAGTTCTTCAAGTGAATACCTTTGCGCGAATCGAGCTTAAAAATCAAGACAACTTTTCAGCCCGTGTTCATCAGCAGAAAACTCAACGAAGACCTTAAATTTCGAGAAGTCAAGCCAGCCATTGTTAACCAACAATGTGCGATGCAGGATATGTTGGTTATACTCGTGGCCACCTCCACGAACGCGTTGATGGACGCAAACAGAAATCGTCGTCAATTTGTAAACATTATCTTAGCGAATATAGCTCGGACGTACCACCTTTTCTTTCAGAACAATTTCACGTGCTCATTAAAGGTTCTAACAAATTTGATTGCCTAATTAAGGAGATGCTCTTTATAAGAAAACTCAAACCATCCCTAAACGTGCAGGCTGACTCGATTCGCGCAAAGGTATTCAGTTGAAGAACTTGTGATCCTTTGTTATTATGCTAATTTGTAGAGACTATAGAAATCAAATCTTCGCATTATTTATTCATTTTGCATGGAGAATGGTGTCATGATGATACCGAAACGTCGGCTTTTAACGTTAATATTCGATTGCAGATGTATTTAAAGTTAACATAAAACAGCATTTTTAAGGGTATTTTTGGAAAACTAAGTTTTAGATATTTGACATAGTAAATTTAGGGCCTGTTTACATGGAGGAGGGGTACCCCAGATAGGTGAGGTAACCCGCTTAGGTGGGGTAGCCCGCCTGTCCATATAATCTCTCATTTTAATGTGATCACGTTTACATGTTAGGTGAGGTAACCCGCCACATGTTACCTCACCTACCTGGGGTCCCCCACCTTCATGTAAACAGGCCCTTAGCTGAAAAGCCTTTTGAGGAGATTAATAAAGTTTTTATTATTGCCCCCGCAGGGATTTCGCCCAGAAGGCGAAATCCCGAGGAGGCACTCTAGTAACTCGCGCGTATATTAAGGAAAGTACTTACAGTTGAAATATACAGTCATAAAGTCAATATAGAAAAAATCTCGATTTGCTCGAACAGGGGCCGCGAGGAATCGGTAGGTAATGATGACGTTTCTATTGTTTGCGCCCGAAAGTACGAAATGGTTAGGATGACGTAAAGAAAGAACATCCCCAAGGGACCGCTTAGGTAGATTTTGTGACATTTATTGTGCAGTCATACTTCGACACTCTTTTGCGTTACGCGGTTATCAGTGACATTCTGTGGAGCAGTTGTTTCAGTGAAAGTTATGGACCAAAATTTTAACGACACTCGTTAAGTGCAGAAGAAGTTAGAAGGTGCGTATAAATGTGTATATATAAACACTTGGAGAGTTTGTTAGACACGAGTTCACAAATCTTTCATTGGAAACCTTGCCAGACACTCTTTCTCTCTCTTTTACCGGAATAAGACTCCGCTCCAAACAAGCAAGACGAGTGAGCAACAGCTACAACCCCGGACAAAACCTGTTGAGGCAAATGGCGAAAATGCCTATTTGTTGCTGTCATCCTGGCAGAAACTAAAACCTCCGCCAAATGAATGGCCCATTTCCCCCCTCCCCTTATCCAAAGTTGTTTAGGATAGCATGGCAATTATACACGTTGGTTCTTAGACCAAGACAACTTTGAATAGGGGGTGGGGAGGGGGTTTACTTTTTGTCTTTAGGGGAGACGGGAGGAGGGCGCAAAAGTTAGAAAATAGATGGAATTGTCTCAACAGTTTTGTCCGGAGTTGTAGCTTCTCATTAGCAGAACGATGTACGATTACAGAAATTTGCCAACAATCAAATTCTGTGCTGACTTATTCCCTGCTCACAGATGTCCTTCCGCTATAAAGTTTAAAATAAGACTAGAATGCGCGAATGTGAATTAATCAAACGTCCTTTCATTAAATTTCTAAGGCTTCCTTTCCGGCAAATAAAATGAACTGAATGTAAAAAGTGAAAGAAAAATAGCGAAAAATTCAACTTCTTATTAAATCTTTTCTTATGGTTTAGAATAAACTATTCTCGAAACTTCCAGTCCAGTCCAGTCTTTGGCAATATTTTCAGGTCAGGTGCATGTTCTTTGCATAAGGAACTTTGTCACTTGGGCCTGATAAATACAAACGGGTAAGTGACATTTACTGAAAATTCGAGGACTTCGAGAAGTGAGATTCTCTGATATCTCAGGTCACCGGAGTATTCGGATCTGTATCGTACGCCAGTGTTTGTTTACAATTGGTGATAACAGAGATTACGAGTAAATGAACTTTCCAAAGTTTGGCTCAGAAAGTTTAGTCAAACTTATTTTCTTGTCAAGGGCTGCTGCAGTCTGAATTCGAATAATATGTCGCAATAGAAACCAAACACTGAGTTTTCCTGGTTGAAAAACTGTCAATCAACCAAGTAAGACAACAGCGAGCAAAGGGAGGTAAAATGGAGAAACCCCTCAAATCACACGTATACGTTTTCGTCTAGCGCGCTCGCTTTTGGTGGGCCAAAAAGGCTTTTAGTATGACATACAAGAAGAATGGTTTCTTCAAAAGGACCCTTTCACACCGGCTAAATATATATACCCTTGATGCTATAACATTCTGAAATATGGTAAAACTCACTGTATCAACAAAGCACGAAACATTACTTTCTTTGCGCGGGTGTTAAAATAGAAAGAAAGCCTAGATCAAGATAAAGTATAGCTTGAAAGTAACTTTAAGAAATGTGCAACAAACTTTGTAAAGATGAACTATAGATTAGCTTTCGTTTTCTCGTACGAGCGTTTTGAAAATGCCGTAATTTGCATAATTTGCTTCGGGTCTTCGACCAGGTTTAGGCCGATTTTAAACATTCCTGTTTTTCGCAAAAACGGAGCTTCGCTGGATCTTTTGAATATTGTTTTTGAAAATAGTTTACCAAAAGGTTTTTTTTTGGTGAATTAAAAAATTCGAATTTTTTCATCTGGCGTCGGATTCTCGATGTTTACTGAGAACGGTTCTTAAATTTCTGCGTTCGCGTGTTACTGAAAAGTGCTAACTGTTTCCGAGAAACTTAACCTTATTAATTTATGCAAGTATATCTCACAGATTACGACAATTCGTTTGAACAATTTCGTTTCATTTCTTTTGTTTGACAGGAACTGACACAACTGCATTTGCAGGATTTCGCGCCTGCAAATGTTTAAAAGATCATTACCGTACGAATCTGTTTGAGGCTTGTAAGCCATGCGAGCTAGGATTAGAATGTCAAGATGATTGCACAAATCTTAAAGATGGCTTTTGGTGGAAATGGAAGAGTAAGACACACCGTGAGCTGTACAGAAACTTCACCAAAACCGCAAAGGACTCCTCATTTACTCCTGAATTACATAACGCGAATGATTCCCGTATCGTATACCCGTACACCATTCCTCATCCGTACAGATGCCCCATGACAGAAGCTTGTAAGGGAGGTTTGAATTCTTCATGTAATTCTGGTTATGAAGGACCATTATGTGCAGTTTGCAGTGATGGATATTATAAACAACTGAAGAAATGCAAACTGTGCCCAACTAAAGGAGGGATGATCAGACAGCTTGCAATTATGGGGGCAATAGTTATGTTACTGGTTATTATCGTGGTGTGGAGAAGCAAGAAAAAGAGCAAAAAGGATGCTGGACGATCTTTCCTTGACAAGGCCCTTGGAAGTATTAAAGTTACAATAGGCTTCTATCAAGTGACTTTTGGTATCGTGGAAGCGTTTTCATACATTAAGTGGCCTGAAAGTCTCTCAGTTATTGGAGGATATTCCGAGATTGTTCAGGTTAACATTGTTCAGATAGCCCCCCTCCACTGCATCATTCCCAGCTTGAAATTTGACGCATTCGCAAGTCTTTTTGCAGTTATGGGATTGAATTTTGTAGCGGTGATTGTGGCCCTTGCAAGCTTCGCCTTTGCCACTTGGAAATCAACACGACATATTTTGAATGAAGAAGAAAAAATAAGGAAAAAGGAACAAATTAAAATGGTCGTAAAGAGAAATCTGTTTTTCTTTCTTTACGTGACCTACCTGAACACTTGCCTAAAAACAGCCCAAGTTTTGCCCCTTACCTGCCACAGGATCTGCGTTGACCAGGAGAAAGATGAAGGATGCGAGCAATATTTGAAAGCCGACTACAGCATTAACTGTAAAGGGGAGAGATACAACCGATTAGTCTTCGTGGGATACTGTTCCACTGTGTATGTGATTGTTCTGCCTGTTGCTGCTTTTATAGCAATTTGGAAACAGCAAAGAGCAGAAAGGAAAGCTAAGGAGGAAGCAACAAACGACACAAATGTTCTTGAAGACCAAAGCACCGTGCAAACCGCATTACGTTTCTTACACGAGAACTACCACTCTCGTTGTTGGTATTGGGAAGCGGTGGAGACAGCTCGAAAGGTTATTTTGACCTCTGGATTGATCCTTCTTGGTGGCGAGAGCAGAGCGTACATTGGATTGGCTTTGGTTTCGTCTGGACTGTTTAGTATGTATTTCGGGCTAAAAAATCCAATGAGTGATCCATTCGAAAACAAGCTTATGTTGTCTTCACTTGCCGTTACCTTCGTAAACCTTGCAATCGGAGCCGTCAGCTCAATCCCAGATGAAAGTTTTCCGTCATCAGTCGACCCAATCTTGGATACCCTTCTGTTCAATGGCTTGGTTTATGTTGCCAACTCCTTGGTGATTGGACTCCTTCTTGGTAAGTCAATAGCAAAAATTGTTTGTCTGTCACAGTCCTGCTCATTCCTCATCTAACACCTTATTCATGTGATGTTTCTTATCCGGCTTGACGTATTTTATCTTCTTTTTATAACTGTTAGCACCGGCGTTTCTTATTTGTTTAAAAGGGAAATTGTTTTCTGTGGATGGCTTATAGAACGAGAAATATTCGGAGGAACTGGAGGTGAATCAGCGAATAGCACTGGATATTCACTGATTGAGTAGTCAATCAGAGCGCGTGAAAAACGCTATCCACTGTTTTAGTATATACTAAAAGGTATAAAAGGCTGGTTTACACGCCGGCAGATTTGTCGGCAAGATTTTGTAAAGTAAACTTGTCGAACACAAATAATTCCAGCCTGATTTTGTTTTTATTTTGGCCTGCCTTTTGACAAAGAAATGCAACCTAGAAACTGCAACATGTAAATTGACTGTCACCGAGGACTATGGTGTCCTATAATCGGCACCTATCGCGTAAAATTATATTTCGGGCTGTCCAATTAAAGGGGCTATGTCAGCTGGAGAGCATGCGCTCTGAGGTTATGCAAATTACTTTCAACTGTCAAAATTCTATTGTTTTTAACGCGTGTCTTTCTTCATGTTCTCTGTCACGTCAAAGGTTCCGAATTTAGAGAGGTTAACAAGCGACATGGGTTTAGATAAGGGATATTTCGATAGAATTTATGGAACGTTTCTTCTCTGGTTATGCTAGATCAAGAATAAAATTGTGACGACAATTTTACTTGTAGTTTTGAAGTAAAAACGCATGCCATTCATAAAATAGAGCGCAAACAAAAATTCAACAACAACATATTGTCTTATTCAACAAAATAAATGGAAGTTGTATTTTACAAACGAGCTACAAAAGACGCTAGACCGAAGATAAAGACCAAGACTGTTTCAAATCATTAACAATTAGACTTGTCTGTCGCTATTGATTTTATAATATAGATGCTGATAGAACAAGAGACCAAGTCTTTGTTTTGATTTTAGGGAAATATACATTATCGCGCAAAATTGTTCGATCGTGCCGAATCACTGCGACGTAGAGAAAAACAGAACCCAGCATCATTGGTATACTACTCCACTATAAGCAGTCCGTTGATAAAAAGGGAAAGTAAACTCTGCTATTTTCCAAAATTATGCTCGAACACAAACAGTTCAAAAACATGGCATTTACAGGATCTAACTCGTACTAAGGTGCCTCTCTAAGTCCGTTGAGAACAATCTAGACGAGCAAACGGTCGTGTTTATCTTTGCCGTGAATCGAGATAAATACAAGAAGGAATCTAGCCGAATTTTAGAATGTTTCCTTCGCCAGGAGTTTAGTTTCGTCACGAAACTCATGGACTGATGCTCTTGCAATCGTTTACAAAAAACGGCCGCCGCCAACTCGATAGCCGCTTCATTATATGTCCACATACTTTGAGCACAAGAAAAATCCAAGAGCCAGCAGCCTCTAAAATAACTCAATAGAAAGGTCCTGTGAACTATAGGGAAGATTCCATCAAAGATTCCATCACTCATTGTGGAGTAGCCGTCATTAACTCTGCCATTACAACGGCCGCTGATAAGAGGAAACAGTAAATCCACGTAAAAACATTCCACAGGCAAACAATTTTAAAATAACGCCCAAAAATTGTTCTGTAATCACCATAGAACGATTCTTAATACAAAACTTCGCTAACTATCGAACGATGGCTGAGATTTAGACAGATAAAAACAGCCTTCCAAAATCTCCGACACAACTTAAAAAAGTTGGGCCGTCTTTTTCAAGTTTGTTTTCATTGGCTCGCGCATGCGTGTTGGGTGACATAGCCCCTTTAACCTTACAAAATACCAAGGTGGTGTATAGGTGGGCAACTGAGTTTTTTTGTTTAGGAATAATTTGTTTTTTTAGGCCTAATCTACTGTGATCGAAGATGTTTGTTATTTTTGGGGTGTACCTAAAGACTATTGACTCGATGTAAAATTTGTTTAACCCTTCATTGTACTGTTTGCAAACTCTTTTTTCTCTAAAATCACTTAGCCTTCCCTTAAATTTCACATGAAAGTGACCTAAAGCTAACCGATGTGTGGATTACAAGTTTATTGTTTGATTTAAATTATAAATTTATTAACGGGAGCTTTGCTTTTAGCCTGCAAACTGCAGACGTATTTTCTGTTCTCGCTTCTCTCCCTCCGAAAAATAACGTTTGCGATCTCGAGCTGCGAGACGATTTCCGTGAAGTCAGTGTTTATTAACCAATCATAATTCGGCTCTTATATTTGTGGAGCTAAGCGTGGGGTTTACGTGGGGATCTCGCTAAACGCGATCGAGAAAACCAAAATAGCTGAAGATAGGGTCGGAGTTCACTACAAGACGCGTTTTCCAAAGTATGCGATATTTTCGGGTTTGAGAAGCTTAAACAAGCACCAAGAAGAAGCAATTTGACAAGTAGTCGAATTGAAAAGTGATGTTTATGAACCTTGATGCGGATTGCCGACTGGTTATGGATAGTATGTCGCGTTTCAAGATTTGTTTCAATAGATAAATGTGAAAATAACATGTACTTGTTATTTTTCCGCTTTTCAGTGTTACGGAAGTTCAAGTGAGGCGTTTATCTTCGCTTGCAGTACAACGCGATATCGTTTAGTGATATCAGCTCGGCGGCGAACATAAAAAGATAAAAAGCTGGATAAAATTCTATCGTTTAGGGATCACCAGAATCTTGGTTTGGTAACGTAAGAAGGCGAAGAATGTTGGCTAGCGAATCGTACAAATAGTTGATGAAGCTATATTTTAGGCTGCAATTCATTCTTCTAAATTTAAATCTGTTTTATCGCTATCCATGAGAATTAAACATCCTGCAAACAAGAGGAAACGAGCAGGGCCCAGCGTGATTCAACACTGCAGGAAAACATCACACTCACGGACTAACGAAAATCGCTCAGTTATTCAGATCCAGAAGGCACTTTGGAGTAAATTAAAGAACCTAAGACCCTTATTTAGCCGCAATAAAGAGCGTTACCCCTCAAACGCGGTCACAGAAAATGATCGTGCATCATAGGACAAATCCTCTCCCCGACCAGAAACAAAAACCACAGAAAATCAATTAGCGGGTCATGACCTCTCAGTGTGAAACAAGCGGCTAAAATAACATTTGCTCAGTCGAAACGTAGAACCCCTCCAGCATAATCTACCCGTCAGAGGAAAAAACCATTGGAACAAGCAGCTTTTGACATGGGGTAAAAGTCGTCCCTCAGTGGCGATGAGCAAGGAGAAACATCTGCCGTTCGAAGGCTATTTCAACCGACGTAAACAGACAAATAGACACTGAAATCGACTCCAACTGAGGCCGAAAAATTAACGCACAAATCTCCAATTCACTCTCGCTTATGATCTTCACTTTCTCCTTCAGGCTGGAAATTTTACACTTAAGCGAAAAAGAAAAAACAATATCCTTTGACCGAGGAAACTTTTTTCGGCGTT